>OX453246.1:5948240-6323167 GCA_949709985.1 Luffia ferchaultella
TAAAGACAGTCCTCGTTGTTCTAACATACAAAGGCACGACTTACAGCTCGATTGAATGTGAGCAGAGTGAAATATTTTTTTTTTCCGGTACATGACCTCATTCCGACCCTAACCTCGCCTCTAAGCACTTCGATTTTCAAATTATGTATGAAAATTTCTTTCTGATTTATATTTGGATCTCTATAATACTTACATTTTTCTGTACAAAGTCATGTAAATTTTTATTTTATTTTATTTTATTTTATTTTATTCGGAATACCAACAGCATTTTTACATTTAGTAATACTAAAATTGACATAAACATAGCTAATAATAGGTATTCGCATCTAAATGAAGTAAATCGTCCTAGTGGCAAACGAAATGTTAAAAATTTAAAAGTAAAATGTTTGCCACCTTTCATATATGTAACAAAGTGAAATAAGAACATTAATTTTCTTAATAGTTTATAATAAACTTGACAGAAAATATGCCAATAAAAACATGTACAAGAAAAATCATAGATCGATACATTCAGATCTATCAATAGTTCTGTAAATTTAAACCGAATTCGATTATTTTAAGCTACATCAGAATAGTTGAGGATGTTTTCAATGTAAAGTGTTGGCAATAAAAATGATTCGTCTGTTTTTTTTTTTTTATTGATGTTCGATTCGATTCGTAGGTCGCGACTGGAGCAAGGTCGTGGAAAATGTAGACTTTGTATAGAGAAATAAACTTTTGCTTTATTAAACAATTTAAAAAAAAATCCAATATTGGTTTTGGCATTTTTCCAAAACAAATCTGACACATTGTATATGCCTGAAACGGAAATGACATAAATGCCACATTACGAAAAGTGTGTTAATGTTTGGTCTCTCGAATACAATTCAGTAAAAAAAAAAAATAAAGTTATACAACAAAATCAGCGTAAATGTTACAGAACTAAACGCTGCAGGAATATTTTCACTCAGTAAATAAAATTATCATCGGGGATAAATCTTGTTTATACAGGCTTAAGGGGATATGAGAAATAAACGAACACAGAACGCGACTTGCAAGTCAATAACCAGTTTTTCTGAACTCCTCCGCTGCATATTTCCAGCAAAATTTTTCTTGGCTTTGTTCCCTTACACTATATCCGGGTAACAACGCAGCTTAAAAGTAATTTGAATGTGATTTTTTTGTTTGTAAACTGGAGAACAGAACTAAACATATCGAGGATGTTTTGGCATATCTACTAGAAGATTATTGGTGTAAATAATTATGTCTAAAAAGCCAAGAATTGCGAGTACATAGATCGTTTACAATATCCAAATATATTTCGTTCGAAATAAAGTTCAATCGAGTCCCTAGGCGTTATTGAGCAAATGGTTTTTAATTTATCTTACTAATATTGTGAATGCGAAAGTTTGTATGTATGGATGTTTGTTGCTCTTTCACCCAAAAACTACTGAATGGATTTAATTGAAACTTTACAATAATATAGCTTATACATCAAAATAACACATAGACTACAATTTATAAAGATACTAGCTATCCGTCTGCGGCTCCGCTCGCGTGATCTACACAGTTGTACACTGATTTTAAAAATTCTTTCACTTCTAGAAAGCTACATTAACAGTGAATGACATGAGCTATATTTTATTTTCAAACTAGCTTTGCCCCTGCGGCTCCGCTCGCGTTTACTACACAGTTGTACTGGGACTGCCATATTTTTTTGCATAGATATAGTTTATAAGCTGAAGAGTGACTACGCTACTTTTTTTCCTGTAAAAATGGGTCCCGGTACAACTATGTAGTCCACGCGAGCGGAGCCGCGGGCGGAAAGCTAGTAAAAAATAAATAATAATAATATTAACAACACACACATTCACAATATCAACCAAATCACACTCTCAACACAATAAATCAACACAAATCAAATAAATATCACATGCTCTGTCTACATTGTGACGACATCATGACTGACCGATTGGCCGAGTGGTTAGGGACCCTAACTGTAGAACCAAAGGTCGCGGATTCGATTCCCACCTGGGTCAAATATTTGTGTGCATAAACACACATATTTGTTCCGTGTCTAGGTGTAGATTATGTATATATTATAAAATTATATTTAAGTATGTAAATCAGTTGTCTAGTATCCATAACACAAATTCTGTTTAGTTTGTAGATGACATTGTGTGGAATGTCCGTGGCATTATCATTATCGTCATTTATGTGGCGCTGGTCATCCATCACCACACCAAATCTGGTGTGGTGATAGGCTTAGGTCCTAACTCAGTAACTCAATGTTGAGATGCTCTAATGGTACTGTCAAATAAAACAATACTTGGGAAATAATGAGCGAGTCATGTCATTTTTGCATTTTATAGAAAAATGTTATATTTATAAAAAAAAAAACTTATAAGTGAAAGAATTTTATTGATATCTACAAAAAATGCGGAGGATAAAAATTATTAAAGTAAATCGTGCTATGACGTCACTCGGTTACATTACTATGGGTAATGTGGATAATTTGTAAGTAGCGGCACCGAGTGGGGTCACGAGCGGGTCGTAAAAACACACTTGTAATTTATATCTCCGGTAATAATCAGTATTTTCCTAAAATTCAAAAAGTATAGTCATCAGTTTATACTCTAGCGTGTGAAAATGAACTGTGTGGAAAATTACCGTAATAGAAAACTGAATTTGGAATAATTGTTTTGGTGATTCTTTCAGAGAATTATTTAGTTTTGGGATATACTCGTATATATATAAATCGGGCGTGAAGTCTGATCTGGCCTTGTTTTTCTTTATTACACGTGAGGTTTGGTAAGGAGAGGGTACGTTTAAATCTCACTAAGCCTGACTAGTTGGATCCAAAAAGTAAAAATTATCTCAAGTAATCAATGAACGTTCTCTTTATAGAAACTATATTATTTTAAGTATTTTGACTGACCGAATGGCAGAGTGGTTAGAGACCCTAACTGCGGAGCCAAAGGTCGCGGGTTTGATTCCCGCACGGGACAAATATTTGTGTGCATGAACATGTTTATATAGATTATAAAGGATATTACGTATATCAGTTGTCTAGTAACCCATAACACAAGCATAATACTTGATTACTGTGGGACTAGATGGCGTTGTGTGGGATGTCCCATGTATTATTAACGAATTAAGTTTAGACAATGTCGGGCCTTTCAGTCAATACTGTTAAAACGAATGTTAGCCTTTTCAGAACAAAAGATTTTTAGAAAATTTATTATAACGTTGCGATACAAAAGCACTTCAACTGAAAAGAGGAAAAACTTAACCAAGTTAAATCCCGAAGGGCGAACACCGTGACAAAAGATATTCGGAAAGCTATTCATTGGTCTGGTAATGGGAAAACTAGTTTTGATAGATGGTCGAATGCCGGAAAAGTCAAGGTTAGCATTTGAATGTTACTGAGGTTCTTTCTTTAAAGAGTATACCTTTATAATCATACCATGTACCTAATTTTTTTAATGCAGTATGGAAGTATGTCGAATAGACTTCTAAATTAAGGCTTCGATTCTTCGCCGATTGTCGAAAAAAAATTATTTCCAAGATTTATATTGATAACACTAAAGCTCCTTAAAATGTCTATGCCTATTTATATATAGAATGATTAATTATATATCAGGTCGGAAACTTACGTAACAAATAAATATACACAGATTCTAGTTCCAATTCCAATGCCGTCAAAAATTCTAAGTGTAATACCAAGGCAGTTTAATCGAACATAACTTACAAACTAATAAATAAAATGCTTATTGCACGGACTTAGCTGTTTTAAATAAATGATTACCACTACAAAAAGTGCAAGATGTGTCAGGGCGTGAAAGGGGTATCTTGGGAAGCTGAAGCGTTGATGGGAGCGCCGGCGTCGCCTACGCCCTCTACGGGGTGGAGAAGGCTGTTCCCGAGGTCCGCGTTCTCGCATTTTGGATTGCTGTTGGCTTTGATGTTGTACACCGCTGGTGGTGGTTTGGTGAGTATATTTATGTTTAAGAAAAGGAAATGTATACCACATAAAAATTTGTAGTACTAATAGGACTGAGCAAAAAACATGTCAAGTCACCGTATCGCTTCGGTAAGAATAATGAAGATAGACACTTTCGTGTTGTCAACCAAAATATTTTAAAAAATGATGTATAAAAATAATTTTAACTCTCGTTATTGAGGATTCTTATTCCTTCAATTTTATGTAGAAAATACTATTGCCGGTATTCGTTATTTTTTGTTTGGTACTGTATCTGGGGACAAGTCGAGTGAACACCCGTACCATCGTTTTCTCGAAGCCACTCAGGGCACTTTCGACCATCCTGTAACTTCGTTGTGATAACGCCAGAAGCCTGAATTTTCAGTGACCAAGAAAACACAATTCACTAGCAATGTTCGCAAATTACCTACTCTTTATACCTACCTACTTTATACCTAGTTAACATTCTACCCTCTTGCAATTTCCAAGTGGAAACGTAACTTATTTTTAGGCTTTCATAGTCAAATTAAATCCTTCATATTTCCCAGATGCAGGATTTCGTTGATGGAACAATGCTAACGAAATTTCATAGATAGATATCATGAACCGACATATAATTCTATAGAGAAATTATGAAAACTAAATTGTTTAGGGCAAATTTTTTGCACACCTTATCGTGTGAAATGTTATCTGTTTAATAATATTTATATATAACATAAGTACGTATATTTAACAAAAACTTTGAACGAAAATTGTTCTACACAAGATAATGTCACAAGATACGTCACTGTGTGCGATCCGCATTTGGCCGGTTTTTTAGTTTTATAGTTAAACCATAAACAGCTTAAATTATTCGCTACAAAGCTGTACTTAAAATTAAGAAGAATGATTATATATGTAAAGCGCACAGAGTTACGAAATAAAAAATAATGTTTCTAGTTTAGGGGTGCGGTGCGTCACATCCTTTTATAGTGGGGTTGATTTCCCTTTATTCGCATACCCAATCGTGTGGGGTATCATTGAATAGGTGTTTCATAAATATTGGTACCACCATGTCACGCTGATACTCTATACCAAAACAGAGAAAGATTATTTTCACAACTAAATTATTTTGGCAGTAATGAAATAGTAAGGAAAAAATCTTTATTCTTTAGAGTTTCAGTATAAATTCTCAAACACCACATCGAGTTTGTGCCAAAACTGTAAAAGAATTCTCTCATTTTCGTTACAGAATATACGAGACCAGTAGAATAAATCCATCTGCAATTTCTCAACATAGTTTTTCCGTTGGTACATCCGGATTGATCCGCATCGGCTGTATTTGACGTCTTTGTGACGTTACAAATGATATTCGGATATTGCTAGTGTCTTATAGATAAACTAAATAACACCAAACATAGCTTACATGCAATTTCTGTTATGAGTTTGGTCTATTTTATTATTTTTTTTTAGTACATAAGTAGTGAATCCACTGTTTGTTACTTTGTTCCTATAAATTCAGTACATATTACTTTAAAATGACACAAAAGCACCGCATTGCAGAATTTCATTTAACGGTTCTCTGGATATAAAATAAAAGGGAGTAATTTCAACGTACGTTCATAAAAAGACTAACCAACTCTAATAAAAAAAGTTTAAATAAAATTGTCAATAAGCGACGAAATACAGTTGACCTGACGCCGCATTGCAGTGTGGCGACAACGATCTTGTTTATTAAAGATATTTTTGGGCGAGTGCTTTCCCGCAGCTGATTTCATTCGAATATTTTTTTTTTGATATAAAAATAGTCGAAATACGATGATATAATTTAAAAACGAAATTAAAACCGAATCTAAAATAAACATTTCCACGTAATTAATTAAACGATATTTTGTCATTACTAAGTAGTTTTGAAACTTTTATGAATGAATTTTTTTTATAATATTAGCATTTATTAAGTAAATAGAATAATTTAAAATGCTTTCAAAAAGAGTGTATTATGTTCCTAATTTCACAAGTTGGCCTTTCCTGCCGCATTGTGACTAAATGGTAACTCTATAATTTTTGACGTGACAACGTCTTAAATTAGGTTGCGGCTGGGAGTCACTTATGAAAAAGTGTAACGCTCGGTAACGTTACGATGAGTGCCTTGCGTCTCTCTCCCACTCAACTATGATCGGTCTGCCGCGCGCGCAGCACTAGAGAATTAGGCGCATTGAATCGGCGCATGCTTGTGTCTCTGTCTTTGTCTTTCTCGAACGTTCTTGGCGTTGGAAAAACAAGAAAGCGTCATAATACAAGTTCACACGTGTGGTTAAAGTATCGTCAGCTGTGTCTGTAGTGAAAATGTGGAGTGCTTAGATTCGTCATTTACAACAACTACAACAATAAAGGTAAATAATTGTACACTGATATTTCATTATCGTAAACTATGATTGATTAATTGTTAGATTGACACAAAAGTTGAGAAACTGAGTTTATAGGTTATGTCATACTATTGATAAATGTTGATAGTGTTAAGTAAATTATTAGTTTAAAATTAATTAATTAATTAATTATTATTTTACAAATTTTCATTAATTTCAAATTTATTTAGCAAAAATTTGAACCTTCGATCTGAATAAATGTTTTGATTTTCGAATTGATTCTTTAAAATTACAAATATTAAGAAAAAGTGGCAGATATAAGAAAACTTGATTTAAACTGTGTTGAGCAAGAATTTTAACATCTAATTTAAGTAAATGTTTTAATTTTCAACTTCATCATTTACAATTACAAATTTTAATTAATTTCAAATTTATTTAGCAAAAATTTGAACCTTCAATCTGAATAAGTGTTTTGATTTTCAAATTGATTCTTTAAAATTAAAAATTCATCCATTCAATTTCAAATGTTCAACAGGAATCACCACTCTCAAAACAATGGAAACGGACGAGCAAATGCCTTCAACTTCCAGTACATCAATGGAGACGGAGGATATCGTGCCGTCAACGTCTGCAGTACCTTTCGTTGTTCCACACACCACCTCTACCGCCAGAACGAATGTTCTTCTGTGTGGTGATTTTAACAAAAACGTAAAGCCTGACAACTCGTTTCTTAATTTCATGAAAAATACGTATAATCTTGATTGCGTATCAAACGTTTCTAAGTCAACTACGTTAAAAGGAACAACTATCGACTTGACTTTCGCAAGACACATTACAGCAGAAACACTTCCTTTCATTTCATATTTCTCCTATCATCGTCCTATCCTCAACAAAATCACTCAAATAGGAATTAGTTAAGTTTAAGTTTACATGTACAATGTTTTAGTAAACAAAATATATTTCTATAGTTAAAATTTGTGCAATTCTTATTTTCATTCAATTCCTTGTTCCTATTGTGCAATTTAATTATATTCATATCAATAAATATTCTACCGAGAAAAAGACGTTGTCACGTAAAATCTTCGCCCGTAAAACCGACTTTACAGGCAACCATTTTTTGCATAGTAATCTTTTACCAAGATAAAGTTAACCAAGGTATGAAATTTAATTTTTTCTTAACGCGGAATAATAACGAAATGCTGCCATTCATCTGTCTGCCTGCCTGTAATAATCTTGCAAAAAAAGTTTATTTAACAGTTTCTATTGTTTTAGACCAAAATAAGAAAATGACTAGATTTTTTATAGGTACATATATTCATAATATTATGTGCTCAACCTTGACGAAAATCATTGATTCTTTTCTATCATTAACTTCGATTATACGGTTAAAAACAATGTACGTCGGCTACTTTTTCTGTGTTGATTTATTTAGTTAAGAAGCAATTAAAAAAAAATACTGAGCAGATCATGATATACCTAAGTATTTAGGTTTACACCTTTTGAGTATTAACTTCTTTTTGTTCATTTACAAGTTATAAGGATTACGTAATTATACAGATCCAAAATAATATACACACTTTTCATGCACTGCGGTCGCCAAAGTCTTCGACATCAAATTAAAATAATTTTTTCTTCTTAGATTTGTTGGTTAATTTAACGTTCGCTACATTTTCGAGACTTTTTTTTTGTTATTTGCTTAAGACTTAACATACCATACACACATTAAGATTACATAAATACAGTTTTGAAAAAGACCATAAACAAAACACGATAATTCGTAACACATACGCGTAATTCAGTATGTAAAACTATTTTATAAAATATTTTTTTCTGATGAAATAAACTTATTTCCAGAAACTATTTTTTAGATTCATGCCTTGCGGCAAGTTATTGCTTTTAATTTTTAACGTTTTTTTTAATTTTCATAATGGGCAGGCTGTATGGATTTTTCTTTGCTTATAGGTAGTCAAAGATAAAACAAGATAAAACATGATGTTTGACGCATAGTTTCATGTGTAAGGATCACAGACTACGCTTATTATTATTCACGTTTACTACAGGTTATTTTTAATAGTATCTATTCATATTACTCTGTGTAATAGGAGAAGAACTACCATGGAACTGTATGAGCATGGACCCATGCATCGCCATGCATGGAACATAGAACTGCCATCCTTTAACAATGACATTTTTTTCGTTATTTGGATACTAATACCCACAAACAGTCTTAATGTAAATATGAAATTGAGGTCAAACAATTACATTTATTTTTCTTGAAATGATTTCCATCTTACTGTTTTGATACCTCTTAATAGCAAAATATGGCTAGGAAACAATTTATCTCGAAACGGTTTTGGAATCAGCCTAATCTATTTTTTACTTTACATACCGAATTAGGTGATTTATCTTATTTTTTTAATCATTTGTGCGTGGCCGCTAGTTTTCTAGAACTAGACTAAACACACCTTTAAGATGTTACGTAGATACTCTACAGTTCAAATCAAACTTTATGGCGGACGTGAACATAGCCACAAGTCGCGTCGCAGTAACCAATTTTAGGTGCAGCGGGATGCAGTGGAGCGAGGGGTATAGACTGTACCTGCGTAAACAAGCATATAGCGTTATATTCCGGTGCGATATAAAATTTGAGACGAACTATAACATTCGCTGAATTAAATTGATTCCATCAGTTTAGGGTATAAGATTTCATAAATCGTAGCGTATGTAAGTACAAATTAAATAATTTTTTAAGATACTTATGTACAAATGGTTAAGAAAATATAAGCCCAGTTGTAATGTACGGAAACCAATTAATTTTTCTAATGGCTACTTGTGATGAATTATATCAAATTCTTGTGCGTCGAATAGGCTTTATTTCTTAAAATATAACAGAAATCGCTTTTTACTTTCTAAGAATGTCATTTGAAAATAATTATTTATCTACCATTAGGTGAAAAATTATCAATAAGGTATACATAGCAATCAGCATTTAAAATGTGAGGACATGCTTTACTATTTTTAAATAGCATTTTTCGAATTTAAAAATCTTTAAATTCTCTTTCAAATAAACACACAGAACGTTGTTTGATTTTTTCGTTCCCGTACGTATCGAATTGTGACGTGTCACCTGGCGAATCGGTTTTGGGTATGAAAGGCGCCTGCGTATTACCGGTCAGAATGCTCTCCCAATCCAACTCACGGAACCATTTGTGATTTTTAAAATCTAAAGCGCCATCTTTAAGATTTCCATAACGCCTTGTAATGTCCAATTGCAACGTGTGTGACAGCAAATCTTTCAGCTCGAGGCTAAAATATGACGGATTCTTATATTTCCCAAGGACTATTCTCTCGTAGATCTTCATCGGATCGTTTGCGAAAAAAGGCGGATAGCCAGCGCTCATTTCATACAGTAAAACCCCAAAAGACCACCAGTCTACAGTGGTTCCATAACCCTTGCTTAGGATGATCTCTGGAGCCAAATATTCAGGAGTGCCGCACAAAGTCCAAGTGCGTCCTTGTATCAACTTACAAAAACCGAAGTCAGTCAATTTCAGGTAGCCGGCTCGATCTATGAGGATGTTCTCAGGTTTGAGGTCTCGATAAACCATGCCACAAGTATGTAGATATTCCAGGGCAAGAACTATTTGGGCACCGTAGAACTTGGCAACGCTCTCTGGAAATTTACCCTCTTTTCGCAAATGATAGAACATCTCCCCGCCAGCTATAAAAGGCATCACGAAATAGATGTACACGTTGTCTTTGAAGAAATACTTCATGCACACCACGAACGGGAAATTGATTCCGAAAAGTATGTTTTTCTCGTTAAGCGAATGCTCTACCTGTTTGAGTTTGACGACCTTCTCTTTTTCCAGGGCTTTCATTGCAAAATAGTTCCCGGTGCTTATATGTTTTACCAGAAAAACGACGCCATATGCACCTGTGCCCAGGACAATTCGACATTCGAAGTCAGACATTTTGGCATTGGGCTCTTGTTTCTTAGTAATCTTTTCATTAAAAGCTTGGCTTAATTTTTTGAGATATTGAATGTGTTCTTCTTGTTTCGCAGGCGTATATCCGCCACTATACAATGGCGGAGCATAATAATCTTTTGCATCATTTGCCATGGTTGGACTTACTTATGAATCAGCAATAACAAATATTTAATTTATCCTTTATTATTACGCTCAATATTGTTTCGCCTGGATGACTCGATGTTAATAGATATTTTCTTAATCTTATTGTCGGATATTTGACGCATTTGACTAATTGTGATTGACATTTTTTGACAGTATTTGCCTGTTATGGATGCATTGATTTGATTTTGATTTTTTTGGATCATGACATATATGCAATCCGAAAATGAAAGAAGATGTATCATAATGTATGGGCACATGGGCTAGAGCATTGATGTACTTTAAAAATACGTAATCAAGAACATTAATAAGTTTTACTATGAATACCAGCAATCTGGCGTGTTTTGTAATTGTACAAAATTTATATTGGGTTCAATTTCAACACTCTGACATGAAAATGGTGAATAGAGATTTGATAGAAAATGATAATCAGAACTGTCACATATCCTAACACTGCCATCTGCCAGGGCAGTGCCACTCCAAACAGATTTTTTGTCGAGATAGCGCTGTCTACATTTTGTGAAAGAAAGAGATAGGTATTTCATGTGTGAAAGAAATAGCCGCCTAATTAGGTAGTAAAATGGGTAGTACTATCTCGATGTTTTGATGACATCTGAGGTATGTCAATTTTGAATGTTTTTGACATTTTTCTAATAATTAAAATAAAAGACCACATTGATAAGACATATTATCAACTAGCGACCGCCCGCAGCTTCGCTTGCGTAGACTACACATTCCTGTTATAGGTAGTACCTATTAACAATCGAAATGTCGTGATAGCCCAGAGCGCAACGAACCTGTCTCAAATTTTAAGGCCCCATAGGGCCATGGTTCGCATCCGGGCGTGTATCAATGAGTTTTTCTGACTTAAGTACACAATATCACTGACACCGTTCTTCGGAGGGCACATTAAGCAGTCGGTCCCGGACGCTGTCAATAGATGGCGGTCGTTACAGTTCCCAACCCGCAGTTGAGCAGCGTGGTGGACTTAAGCTCCAAGCCCCCCTCCTTACCCTGGGGGAGGCCTAAAGCCCTGCAGTGGGGTAAAAAATAGGCTGATGATGATGATGATGAACAATCGAAATGGTTTATACGTACTTCTTGCTGAAACTAACATTGGGTACACCCATTCAAACTTTCAATCTTCATTCTCCCCACTCCTTTAAGAAAACCGATACTCTCATACTTTTCACCTCCCGTTTCCCACCCTTAAAATGTGGAAATCCAAAAACCCTCAAACACGACATTATTTATTTATGTTAAAATATTTATGTTTCTAACTTTAAAGAACAAAGACTCTCATACAAAGCCCTTCCATCCCTCCCTCCTTAAATTTAAAATTTCCAAATATTCCTTTCTTAAAAAACGAATACTCACGTTATAAAATAAACCACTGTTCCAAATTTTGGTTTCCTAGACTTAGTAGTTTCGGCTTTATCTTCGTTGATAGATCAGTGAGGACAAACGAAAGACAGACATAAAAAGTAGTTGATGTCACTCTTGACAACCTTCTTTCACGTCTGCAAAGTTTCATTAAAATCTGTTCAGCCGTTTTGGAGATTAGCTCGAATAGACAGATGGACGTACATACAGACATACAAAAAGTACTGTATGTCACTTTTAACCACTTTTTTCCATATCTGTGAAGTTTCATCAAAATCAGTTCAGCCGTTTTGGAGATTTGCTTGAATAGACAGACAGACAGATAGTATTATTTTATACATCTAACCTATAGCCTTCCTCCATAAATAAACTATCCAACACAAAAAGAATTTTTTAATTCGCACCAGTAGTTTCTGAGATTTGCGCGTTCAAACAAACAAACAAATAAACAAACAAACTCTTCGGCTTTATAATATTAAGTATAGATGTGGTCTTTTTATATTGTAAAATATTAATAAAAATCGTTTCTGTACAAGGAAGATACTAAGTAAATAAAATTTTATGTATTTTTCCTTGGATCCTTCTATTTTCCGCTATTTTTTGATGAGATGTACAAAGACCAATTAGGAATTCAAAGTTTATATAATATTTTTTTGTGACATCATACTATTTTAATTAGTAGACTCATAAACGATACGTCATATAAATTAATATTTTTCACATGAGACTGTAAAAGTTAGACTGTAGACGTCATTGAATTAAATTGTTAACAGTAATAAGTAGGTGAAAAATTTTGTAGACAAACTGGGCCTACCGTATACTTGACTTGTTAGAATTAACCAGGTCTTAGTATATGAAAATGAAATTATACAAATTGAGATTTTAATCACCAGCCAAATTTTAATACAATGACCTTTGATAAAAATCCATTGGCCGTCTTGTTCCTTTTTTGTATCGTTCAATAGGAAAATATTCAGTTAAGACTACGTAAACCTTTCCCAAAACTACCAATATACTAGTCACCATTCACGAGGGCGCCAGTGCACGTACACGCGCCCCGCCGTACCACCGTACAATTTAAAAAAAAACGAGCAAAAAATCACGTTTTTATATGGGAGCCCCCTTAAATATTTGTTTTATTTTAATTTAACTATTTATTTTTAAATTGAATAAATAACTGAATATTCTGTGAATATTTCAAGCGTCTACTTGTTGCCGTTATTAATATCGAGCAAAAAATCACGTTTGTTGTATGAGAGTCCCTTTAAATATTTATTTTATTCTGTTTTTTAGCATTTTTTTGTTATAGAGGCAAAAGAAATACATAGTCTGTGAAAGTTTCAACTGTCTACTATCACGATTCATGAGATACAGTCTGGTGACAGACTGACAGACAGAGGGACGGACACCGGAGTCTTAGTAATAGGGTCCCGTTTTACCTTTTGAGTACAGAACTCTAAAAAAAAAATTAAAAATACAAATATTGTAGAACCTCACAATTTGTGTAATGCTAGGTTTTAAATAAGCAAAGAGTGTGGTCACTTATATCTTGTTGCTTGGTGTGTCAGCTGTAATGCAAAAAAAAACATAGGCCTATAAATAAGTTCTTAAAATCTGATATAGTTGGCACTGATCTATTAATTTGCGTAATAACTAGGCCGTATTTGACAAAATTAAGATTTTGGTAAATTGTTACTAAAATATATTAGGTACATTCATTAGATAACAAATAGCAGGTTGTCGCCTGACGCGCCCATCACGAGCTCCCTGATTATCTGTCTCTAGTACAATAATGTACGTTATTACCAGCCGTGAGCCGTTGTCGTCGCTAGACTTTAAAGAGGTTTCCGAATGCAAAGAGAGGTAAAGTTGCATTAACTGGTTAAAGCTATCTACAAGGACGAAACGGTCTGTCTGAGCATTATTATCTTTTTAATATTACTAAAAATACCTGGAACATCCCACACAGTGCCATCTAGTCCCAAAGTAAGCAAGTATTTTGTTGTGTTGCGAGACTTTTTTGTGATATATATATTTATTTATTTAATATGATTTTATAGAGGTTTATTATAACAATTTGATGAAAAATATTCAAAATGTTTGTGATCTACTTTCATACAACTTTTATGACATTTCACGGCACATTGTTCTGCTTTTTACAGCTTAAATTAGATACAATATTGGCCATATTTTTTTGACAATTTGGCCTATGCTGATGGGACCAAATAGAGCGCAATTTTACCTGTCTTTGCATTTTGTTCCCTCTATGTTGCATTCGTTCTCTTCACGGTTCGAAGCATAACTCAATGAGAGGTAACAGTTGTGTTTTCGTTATCATCCGGCGCCATGGAACCAAAAAGTCAACGTCATTTTTACTTTCATACTAATACTAAGTTATATTATATTAAATATTTGATTTTGTGGTTTTGAGTAGATTACGCTTTAAAATACTATGGGCTTAAAAATGGCCGGAATTAGCAGCTTTAAAAGTAGAGTTTTAAGTAGAGGTGGCAAAGTTTGAAGATTAGATAAAATACATCAATTTAATTTAAAAAAAGCGACGAAATTATAGATAAACTACGATATTCGATATTTTATACGAAGGAATGCGTTATAAAGCTTTGGGACGCTTTTTGTTTAACTACGTTTAACAGCTTCACAGCAGCGCCACATAGGGAATGTTACCTCTAGTCGACCTATGCCAGCATCTATCGGTATTGCCACCTCGTGGATAAGTGACGCGTGAAGATCGTTTCGATACATACACAACAAAAATGTGGAGTTGTAACTTAGATAAAGCGGGTTGATTGTGGCTGAGATTAAAATGAAAATAACTGTTATTCGGAGTCAGGTTGAGCGTAACCGAGACGAGCTTCTCGCACGAAAATAAACTGAAAACAATTTGAAACGTTGGATGTCACTGATTTATATATTTAGCGTAGCGCATTGTATTTTACGAACCGATATATTTTATTTGACAGCTGTGCGCTTGCCAGAAAAGTTCACAGAAGTGATGACCGACCCGAAACAATAGATATTGTATAAAGATATTTTTGTTAATCATCATAATTATAATGAAAAAATAATGGTAAAATAGCTGTCAATAATATGTAGGAAAATCTAGAAATTGCAATGGGCTTCGATCAAAAATTCTTACATTACATTTTTATCCTTTTTTATGAAAATATTGACAACCTGGAGTATTTTAGTATTAATTTTATTTTATGAATGACTTTTCAAGGTATAATCGATTTAAAAAAATTTAGCTGATGGCATCACTACATTTATAGCTACGATGTTCTACGTACAGCACTTGTTCGCATAACCGTCGACCGCTACATGTAATTAATAGTGATGTAACACTGACGTTTAACTTTTTCTTATATCTCTGTTATCACACTTTAAAGAAATTTCAAGTTTTATCTGTGCAAATAAAGACACCTATTTCTATAAAATTTTTTTACAATATATTGCGAAATTTTGAACAATACACCTTTAATATATATTCGGAAAGACGAGAATTCAGGAAACGTTAAAATGCGACAGAAGTATATAAATTCGACATACGGTTTCTTAGCCAACTCGGTTTCATTTTATTTGACGTAAATAATATTGATATAATATTAGTAAATAAATTAAATTTTCAATTTAATGATACTTTAAAAACTCAAATAAATTGAAAAAGAAAATAGCTAAAAAGCAAAGAACTTAATTTTATTATATTAATAATCTTCATGTTTCGTTGCTTCGGGCTTCGGAAGCTTCGGATATGAATATATGTTGTGTTAAAATGAGACATGCCCAGCGTTTCTGACATACAGATTGTTTGTTTAAATATTTCTTTCATAAATATAATAATGTAAATATTTACTCTAGAAAAACGTATTTCTGGAACATATATGTATTTTTTTTAATTTAATGACAGTCATGTTTTTTTTGGAATCATTTTTTTTATTGGAAGATGAAAAGTACGATGAACAACAATGTAGAAACATTAAAATCAATTATTCTAAAATTATTTGACCATATAGTGGGATCTGAATTCGGTGATGAAATTATTTTATTGAAATGATTACATTGGCATTGCTCTATGATTTTGAATTTACACCTCGTTTCCACCAAGTATAATACACTGTATTATACTGTCATATCCATACTGTACCACTGTATCATACAGTGTATTGTACTTGGTGGAAACGAGGTGTTATACAACATGCATAGATAGCATTGACGTATTTACCAGTCAAATTTTTGAAGTTTCATTATATTGTAACGGTAATCTTTTATATTTCACAATAATTATGTAAACGACATATTGTAATGGCGGTTGAAAAAATATTAGAAGAAGGTGAGAACTACAGTCACCAACAACACGCCCAACACAAGAAATTCTTGGACATATTAAAGTTAGAATTCGATAAAATCCTTGAAAATCCACCTGTCTACAAAAAAGACGTTGAAGACTTTGATCGGATAAAGTTAATAGGTACGGGAGCTTACGGGAGCGTTTATCTTGTCCGAGACAAAAGCACGTTCGGATATCACGCGATGAAAGTCGTAGAAAAAGAGGTAATCGTCAAAAAGGACCTGCTGAAGCAGTTGCGTGTAGAAAAGAAGATATTGGAATGTTTGAAGTTTCCGTTCACTTCAACATTAGATTTCTGTTGTACGGATAATGTGTACGTGTATTTTGTGTTACCTTTTGAAGTCGGTGGCGAACTGTTTACCCATTTACGGAGAATAGGAGCGCTATCGGAACCGTTGATGCAATTTTATGCCAGTCAAATCGTTCTGGCCCTAGAATATATACATCATTTGGGTGTCATACACAGAGATCTCAAACCGGAGAATATTTTGATGAACGACAAAGGTTATCTGAGATTAGCAGATTTTGGGCTATGTAAAATTTTGAAGAAGAAGACGTGGACACTTTGTGGTACTCCGGAATATATTGCACCAGAAATAATAATGTCTGTAGGATATAACAGCGCAGTGGACTGGTGGGCTTTGGGTGTATTAATATTCGAAATGAGTGCGACCTGTCCACCGTTTTATTCATCGAATATTATGAAACTGTACGAAAAAATTACAGAAGGCCATTTCAAATGTCCGGAGACCATGACGAAGAACTGTAGAGCAATCGTGAGAGGTCTTTTACAAGTGGATTGTGCAAAACGCTTGGGTTCTTTGAAAGGGGGTGTCTATGACATAAAAAGCCATCCGTGGTTCAATGTTATAAAGTGGCAAGACATATTACATCAGAGAATGGAAGCTCCATATATTCCCACTTGCAAATCGCCTGGCGACACTTTCAATTTTCCACCGCTACCTGAAACTATTTTAAGAAAATCGAAAACAAACTATTATCCGCAAGATTTCGTAGATTTTTGAATTGTATAGTTTTTATTATGTATTATTTACTTGTAAATACGATATTTTATATTGAAGAAGTGTTTGCATGTGTATTATTAATAAAGATTCAATTTAAATTTTTGACGATTTTTTATTTGTTCTGTATGAACGTACCTGTAGCGGCATATTTTTTTAATTCCTACATGTAATAAAAAATTTATGAACTGTTTAATGTAATACTATCCAATCTAATAAATTTTTTCTAGATAAAATATATTACTTGTGTTACATTGTTAATGAGTAATTTGAAGATAATGAACACGGCGTAACGTTGTATAGAATTAAGAAGAAACCTACGCGATACGGACTGCCAGACCATCAGTCTTTTATTTGTCAAGCATTTAACTATTTAAAAGTATTCACTTCTGGTCTTAAGGTGGGACGACGTCTGTCTAGTACGGCTATTTAATAAGAGATGGAGCCACCACATAAAGAAATGATTTTTATTTTTTGTAATCACATTCTTAGGTTTCAGTTGATAAAACATAATATGCGACTATAAAAAATATTTCTCTACAAAGTTATAAACTGATACTATTGATTGTTTCAACAGTTTCGAAGCATTTGTACAAAAACCAAAAATTTGTGGAAAATGAGGTTTTTTAGAATGAATTCTATTATGTTTTTTTTTAATAGTTTCGAAGTATTTTTCGAAAAACTTTATTTTCCACATATTTTCGGTTTTCGTACAAATGCTTCGAAACTGTTGAAACAATCAAAAATGCCCGTTAACAACTTTAAACAAAAATAGTTTTTATAGTATTTATAGTAGTAGTTTTAGACAGGCGTCGTCCCACCTTAAACCCGAAACCTTCATTTTGAAAGCAGTCTTTGTTTGTACCAGGTATATTATACTGTAGCGTAAACTACAAAGTTATATGTTTTCTGCGTAGGTTTTTCGTGCCTTGGAATATCCAGCTTCGAAGGCGAAACAAGAATCCCACAGAGACTTGTTGCTGGCAGAGAGAGAATACTTCTTAAGAAGTATATTTGAACGCAATTTTAATGGCACAGATGACTTCAGTATAGAACTCCTCAGCGATCAACTGGCTACCTATGAGAGGGTAAAAATATATCATCTTTTAATTAGTACTAGTATAGTCAAAAAAGATTATAATATATATTATGCGTTCTCTTAAAGTATCTTCATCACTTCAACAGCCCATTTTTACCCCACGGCTTAGGCCTCCCCCAGGGTGAATGGGGGCTTGGAGCTTAAATCCACCACGCTGCTCCACTGCGACTTGGGGACTATATCGACCGCTTAACGTGCTCTCCGAGGCACGGAGTCAGTGATAGTTATGTACTTAAGTCAAAAACACTAATTGGTACACGCCTGGATTCGAACCATGGCCCTATGGCTTTATAAATTTGAGACAGATTCGTTGCACTTTGGGGTATCACGACACAAAAAGACACACAAATTCTCTTAAAGTATGCCTAAACATAAATATCGTAAGTTTTCTATGAATTGTACGAAAAAATTAAGATAAGTTGGAATCGAAATTAAATACGAGTCGATTGACTCGTCTTCAGTCACAAGTATAGTCTTCGCGGAAAACTAGTTGTTATGGGTGCTGTCACAGCATTATGGAACTCTTATTTGCGGTACAGTTTTAAATTAAATTGTAAGTTCGTAAAATACACAACTAAATTGAAAATGATGACCTATTGGCGGCCTACAAGTGTTCATAAAAAAAATTTAGTTTACGTATTAACCATTAAAGTACAAATACGTTCGTCTCGGACGCAGCTGTCAAATTTATTTAATCTATGATACTATTAACCCTGCATCCTTTAACTAAGTCTTTAGTCATTGGTCTAAGATATTACATTTTATAGACAGGAAAATTTTTTTAGTTCAATTAGTAAGGTACTTGCCATGTATAATACATGCGGATCTAAACTTAGTCGCAAAAACGTTGCAGTACACTTTCATAAATGCGTTGCGGCGGGAAGTAAGCCAAGCCTGCGCAATAGGGCATGCGTATCGCACTTCAGAGCCGCACATATATATGGCAAGTAGTTTAATAAGTAACATGCTTGCTATTTAGAAATAACGATGTTATTATTTTTAGATGTTAGAAGCAGCTTCATCCAGCGGGTTGGCATTAGACGTCGAAAACAATTTCCCAGCAGCCCAGGAGAAATGGAGCATTTTGCAGGCTGTATTTTTCTCGTCAACCGTTCTAACTACGATAGGTAAATGTTTCAAGTTCATGAATTTCGCATTCAATGCACTGATTTCTGTATTTATTCATAAAGAATACAGCTATATACATAATCATTAATTTGAAATTCGATCTGTTAAAACTACCTTTATTTATTATGTGGTATGGTGTGGCGTGGTTTTGTAATAACACAATAAAACAAAATTTTTAGTATATTTGTATATTTATTTCACTAATGTTTTTCGTTATTTAATTTGATCTAAAAATTTAAATTTCATCTACATTATAAAAGATTAAAGCTTTGCCTTCACTATTGTTTAATTAATATGAAATGTGCCCAAAATTTAAGAAAATGTTCCCATGCAGTGGGACATAAATGACATGGTGGTGGTGGTGTTACTAAAAGGTTATGTTGCCATGTGCACGACAAAGTTCACGTTGGTCCTGACTTCAGTTTATGCGATCGTTAACGATCTAAGCAGTAATTTTATTTGCTCACTTAAAAGAGTGCGTAGTGGCAAGTTTCCGTATAAACGGCGTTAACGGGTGCACCCCATTAAACCTTAAACGATGGGCTCAAAAAATTGTATGGTATTCAGATGAACCAAAACTAGATTGTGAAAAAGGAAAAAAAATAGGTTTTTATTTCTTAAGATGAATAAAAATATTAAGCGCAAAAAATCTGTCTCAAATTTATAAGGCCATAGGGCCATGGTTCGAATCCGGACGCGTACCAATGAGTTTTTCTGTCTTAAGTACATAACTATCACTGACTCCGTGTCTCGGAGAGCACGTTAAGTAGTCGGTCCCGGGTGCTATCAATAGATGGCGGTTGTTACAATCCCTAACCCGCAGTGGAGCAGTGTAGTGGATTTAAGCTCCAAGCCCCCCTCACCCTCACTCCAAGCCCAGAGGCCTAAGCCCCTGCAGTGGGCTAAAAATGGCTGATGAAGAGAAGGAAAAGAAGTGAAGTATAAAAATATTTAAAAAATTCAAATGAAATAAAATTCAGTTTCTGTTAATCTGAATACCATATATTTTTCCGCGTTAATAGGGTGTAACCGTCAATGCCATTTGTATGGAAATTTGATACTACACATTTCTCATAACATGAGTGCGTTGACCATTCACAACTTTTTTGTAACTAGATCACGTGAAATGTCTTTATCAGTAACTACTTGTTTACATTATGCCAAATCTATACTAGACTATGACTGACCGATTAGGCTGAATGATTAGAAACTCTAACTTGCAGAGCCAAGAGTCGCAGGTTAGATTCCCGCCCGGGACAAATATTAGTGTTTATGAACATGTAATAACATATTTTGTTCAGGTTATGGCAACATAGTACCAGAGACGTTCTACGGCCGCATGTTTTGCATAGCATACGCAATGATTGGAATCCCTCTGACGCTGACGGTGATCGCAGACATGGGTCGAGTTTTTGCCACACTCGTTTCCGTCTTAGCGAAGCAAATGCCCGAGATGCCACGTAAGTTCTGTTTTATTAATATCGTATATCGATCGTAAGCTTCGATCATTTTGAAATAGGGTTGAAATAAGATACAATAATTTAAATTATAGTAAATTATAAGTATAGCTTAATTTAGGGAAGAATTTTCTCAAAGTTGTTTAATATTTCTGTTTGTCATTGCATTTTGAAGATGTGTGTAATAAGAGGGGTGTTATATTCTATAAGTAGGAGTAAATTAAGAGGCGATCGCAGAACTGATAAAACAATGTTATTTCCTTTTTTATATATGTTGTTAATAGTAATAATTGTTGGCAGGTTTCGAATTGTACTATAAAAGACGCCAAAAAAACCACTTGTTACTTATAGAACCCGGTGGTAAATATTGCACATTGACCTTTGAAAAGAGACCATCGGCTAATTTCGGCTTCTTAGAGCGTTAACTCTATTGCACACTATCTATATGACGTTTGTTAGTCGTGATTCAAATCTATGGATTCAAATGTGATAGAGTGCGCTACGCTAGTATTTAATAGTTCTTTGGTGCGGCCGCGTCCAGTTAAACATATATAGATACATAGAGATGTTAAACTATAAATCATTTTAAGTTGTACGATGGCATCTATAAGAAAAAAAGAGCAACAAACCTTTACGAGGCCAGTCACGCGAAATTATCTACAATGTTTATAAATATTTTGTAATCGAAGCCGATTTAAAAAAAAAATGAGGAAGACAATGTAAGTAATTATTTTAAGAAGGTTCAACAGAGAGTTGCAAATGCCACTGGAATTTCAAGAATAATTTTGAACAATATATTAAACGAAGTAAGTACTGAAACACATTCCAGTGCAGTTAAGTTCAGCTCTCCGAAAAAAGGGAGACCAAAAAAACAATTTAGTTTAGATATGGACGATTTTGATTATGATGTTGTTCGAAGAATGGTGTACGATTTTCACTTGCGTTTTAAGGAACTACCGACAGTAAAATCATTAAAAGCTAAATTATCTGAGGCTATTAATTATAATGGGGCTGAAAAGACGTTGAGAAAAATACTACATGAAATGGGATTTCAGTTCACTAAAATGAGAGATAATCGAAAAGTTTTTATGGAAAAGCCCGATGTACAACTCAAACGAATTGAAAACCTAGATAAAATACGCAAATTTTGCGAAGAAGGAAAAAATATAATCTATATGGATGAATCCTACATACATACATCCCACATTAAAGGCAGAACTTGGAGTGATGATAAGGAAAAAAGAATAAAAAAGCCGATTTTAAAAGGTCAACGTATGATAATAGTTCATGCAGGAAACGAAAAGGGCTTTGTACGTAGGGCTTTTTTAACGTATAAATTCACGGACACTACTGGCGATTATCATAAAGAAATGAATAACGATAAATACGAGAAATGGCTGGTTGATCAATTAATCCCAAACATACCCAGTGATTCTGTTCTTGTTGTCGATAACGCACCCTATCACAATAAATATGTTGAAAGACCCCCCAATTTCAACACCATTAAACAGAAAATGATCAACTGGTTACAAAGACATGAAATCTCAGTCGATCCAAAATTAATGAGACCTCAGATATACGCTATTATATTCCAGTACAAGGAGAGGTTTACAGAGTTTTCCATGGACATTGATACACTGTGTTGCGATCAGTTGCGATAGCCCCATACCATCCCGATTTTAATCCCATTGAAAATATGTGGTCTCAACTGAAAGGCTATGTAGCCGCTAGAATCGTGCATATGAATTTAACTTCAATAAAACATAATTGACTGAAAAAGTTAACACGATCGGGGCTGAAGAGTGGAAAAAGGTTTGCAATCATGCAATAAAATGTGAGAATTAATATCGAAAAATTCAACACAGTGTAGACGATTACATTGATAGACTAGTGATAAATACAGCTGATAGTGACAGTAATATTGACCTTAATGAGAGCCCAGATGGTGAAATGGAAGGAATTTAGACTTTTTGTGATTAAAACATAATATACGCATATTTTTTATTCTTTTTGCATATTTTATTTTTCCCCGACCTAAAAACAGAAATTAAATATTTTATTTACACTATAAACATACTACTAGGTAGAAGTAATAACATAACATATATTTACAAAATAAATACGCTTCGCTCAAAGGATGAAACAGTAATACAATTATATTACAGTGCTTCTATTTTCTTAATGTCTCTCGGCAAACTTCGTCAGTCGTCAGATAAATATTCATTTTAATTGCATACCTAAATGTCGAAAATAGGAATCTATTCATTTTTTGATGTCGGTTGAAGATGTATTTTATTTTGTTTTCATTTTTATTAATTTCGTTGGTATACTATACATGCTGAAAAGGAATAAATATTATTTAAAAAGGAAGTAGTTATACAGCTCTATATAGTTTACGCGGGAATCAAAACAAAACAACAATAAAGTATTTAGTTCTGAATTCAAATTCTGATAAACTATAAATCTAATAATTGATGGACATGTATACTGGCATTCGTTTGTATTCGGAAATGCGATTATTGCCGATGTGCAATATTTATTGCCGTATTTATGTTATGTGAGAGAGAAATAAAGCAATTTTATTATTACATCTACATTTTATAATATCCATTCATTCCTCCTGTCTTTCATTTCCATGCGGCACTTATTCGTCTCATTCGTCATCAAGCTGCAGCAACCCTTAAATTTTTCCTATAACCACGCCCCTTCCAGTGCAGTGGTATTTCAATCCTATCAGTTAAAGGCTTAAGAGATGCACAGATGACGATGATAATGATCGAATTCATCGTAACATAGACGAACAATCGATTTAAAACATGTTTAAATATTACGGATCATATTGTTACCGGTGATAAAGTATGAAAATAAAAAAATTTAAAACCAAAGTTATTTTTTGAATCATATTTATTATTTGTTAGTTGATGCTTTGCTACCGGTATCGATTTGATCTGTCAATAATACTACAGCTATCATAAGCCGCGCTGCCTCTCTATTGATAATATATACAAATATACTTTTAACTCTCAAGTAAATTTACATGAATTCTCTATATCCTCATCAATATAGCTTGACATGTCGGCGAGTTATAAACGGCTTATAAAGTTTGGTTTAAGCCATAACTGAATTAGCAATGGCGATATAACAAAACTAGTTAAAAAGCTAGCGAAGTTACGAAAATGATTTGAGATGAATCACGTATGTGCTACGTTTTATACGCTAAAGTACCCAACTGCTTAGTCTCTTTGAAAATAAGGAAATATATGAATAATAATAATAATACATGGGGCTTCGCACCCAGCGTCATCAAGTCCCAAAGTAAGCAAATATTATGCTTGTGTTATGGGTTACTAGACAACTGATATACATACTTGAATGTTCTTTATAATATATACATTTATAAATATTTTTGCGAAGACATCACACACATATAACAACCAAGACCCGGTACCAGTACCAATATTCATCATATTAATATTGACCCGACCTGGGATTCGAATCCGGGACCTCCAGCTTCGCAGGCAGGGTCACTACCCACTAGGCTAAGCGGTCGTCAAAAATTAAATACATATATTATAGTAATTTCACATTACAATATATTCTCTATACTTCTATTACCGACAGTTCATATTAGCTTCATAATCTTTTTGACTAATCGACAAGTGTTGACAGATACATTACTGAACGTACCGGACTAGCGAAGTGTCGGACTACTGATACTCAAGGGTCAGTTGTGCATCTCATCTCATCATCTGTTTTGGCAAATTCTGATGGTGTTCGAGGACATCGATCTAGAGTATATGAATAGATTTAGAAATCAGAAAAAGTTAGAAATGTAATCTCGGTATAGAACGCTCACAGTGACGTGTGGTGACCTATGAAAAAGTAAGCCAGTCAGATGCGTATCTAAGCAATATGACTGACAAGATTTCGAACATAGAACAGTTGTATCTGTGCCATTTCATTCATAAACAATATTTTATTTGACGATATTTACATATAAATCCTAAAGATTTTGCAAGCATTCGTAAAGGTTTGTTATCCAACGGAAACAATGCGACATACCTCTTCAGACAATAAATGGGCCAAAGTAATATTTTGCGATTTAAAAACGAAAATGTTTGCTTGTAAATTTTTTAGGGTTGCGTGTCCAAAGGGGAAATGAAGTCCTATAGTTGTCATGTTGTGCGTTCGTTCGTTCGTATGTCACGGGTCTCTTGCTTATAAACTGATCGAATGGCCGAGTGGTCAGAGTCCCTAATTGCGTAGCCGAAGGTCGCGGGATCGATTTCCGCCCGGGACAAATGTGTGTGCGTATGAACATGTTTATTTCGTTCCGTGGCTGGGTGTGAAATATTTATATATGTATATATTATAAAAAATATTTAAGTATGTATATCAGTTGTTTAGTACCCCATAACACAAGCATAATACTTGCTTACTTTGGGACTAGAGCGCTGTGTGAGAATATTGTATTATTATAGGCTGTATTTTTATTATTATTATTATCATAAACAGAAGTACTCACTGCTTTCAAATTTGATTTCACATGCGTATTATCAAGGTCTACAATTAATTGACTAGAATAAGTACAGATATGTTTTCTAATATTTTTTATTTTAAAAAATAAAGAAACGGGTTGCGTCATGAGATGTATGTTTTAGGTTACTGGGTCTAAAAACTTATTAGAAAACTAAAAACTAAACTTGTTAGAAACTATAAATTTACCATAAACAGACACCTTATTTGAACAACAATTACTGAAAACGCCGGTTTTTAATTTAATTGATAAGTGCTAACCAAAACGAACAAACCTTTTTTCACTAGTTACGATATCAAGATCGGCGAGAACACAATTTGTTTTAAATATATAATAACATAAATATATGGTGTGTTGGCCGACTCTAATTGACCTGTTTTTCTTTAATTCACTAGAGCACTTCTTTTCAATTATGAAACGAATTAAAGTGTTCTGAAGAAAATCGGTGAAACAGGAAATGAAGAAACATCCGTTGTTCGTGAAATGACTTAGTCACAGTGTATATATATAAAATTCAAAACAGTACTTTACTTTTATACAAATGTATCATCGCAAATCTCAACAGATTTCTACGCGCCAAATAAAAATTCTACGATGCCGCGTGCACACACTCTTTTGCCTTTAACAAAATAATAATAGGTCCTTACTCATAAAATTGATGTTTTATCAAACTAGCCACTTTGTTTTCAAATATTTGGCGTCTTCCTGCTTCAGGACAAAGCTGAATTAGAGAAGCTGCGATTGGAATGTCTTCGAAACGCTCCAAACTCCCTGAACCTTACTTCGACGGATTATCACATTTTCCGGAATTCGGACAATTCCTTGCTTGAAAAAAACTCAATTCCGATGAGGCAGTTCAAATACACTTCAAAGATTTTTATTATTCGCGCTTCAACAATTTTTTCAGGCAAAGAAATTAATGACATACTGTACGTATAAAATGCTAAAAGTGTATAGATAATGGAGCATACGTTGATTGCTTAAATATATTACTTATTTTTTTTTCATGTTACTTTTTTCATAGGTGTATAAAACGCCAATTTCATATGTCAAGCCCTAATACGTGTATTAGTGCTCTCATATCATAAGCAAAACTAGTTTTTAAACATAAAGTTTATTACTTTAAAGTTTCAACCATAGGTTTCAACGTAATTTAATGCACAATAATGACCCAAGTCTTTTCCATCGTTACCTATGTAGCCTAAACTTATTCTTAGTCCTGCCATTGTTGCGTGATGCTTATGGCATATCATCTTTTAAACTATATTACCAAATAATATGCTGTGAAAAATATTTTATCCCCACTGAATGTTTCATCATCATCATCATTAGCCCATTTTACCCCACTGCAGGGGCTTAGGCCTCCCCCAGGGTGAGCAGGGTGAGGAGGGGGTTTGGAGCTTAAATCCACCACGCTACTTCACTGCAGGTTGTTACGATCGCCATCTATTGACAGCGTTCGGGACCGACTGCTTAACGTGCTCTCCGAGGCACGGAGTCAGTGATAGTTAATGTACTTAAGTCAGAAAAACTCATTGGTACCCGCCCGGATTCGAACCATGGCCCTTTGGCCTTGTAAATTTGAGACAGGTTCGTTGCGCTCCGGGCTATCACGACACACTGAATGTGATCTAAATGATTTATTTTGATGAGAATTTATACCTACTTTGTCGCTAATAAATCCACCTTAATATTATCTCATATTTTTTTTAAAATTATTTTTAATATTTTAAGAATAGTATCGAGGAGTTTTTTGTAGGATTGCTTAAATTTGAAATATTCTCTATACATTGTTTTCACTTATACAAAACGGTTTAGGCAGCACACACGACGAATATCTTTTCAAGCTGTTGTTCCTTCCGATTTATGAATATAAAATACTTCGTCTAGAGTTTATATACTGTGTATGCATAAAGTTTCCTTAAACATTTCATTTTAATAAAACAGGGTGGTGTAAGAAAATATCAAAGGCGAATCCAGCTAGTCAGCGTTCATTATACGCTCTATGGGCAGTTTGCTTTCTCTTCATTTACTTGTCTGCCGGCGCCGGTCTATTCAAGATGTGGGAAGACGATTGGAGTTTCTACGATGGATTCTACTTCTGTTTTATCACAATGACTACTATTGGATTTGGTGACCTTGTGCCTAGTAAGGAATTTATTTTATCAGATTTTTAATTCAAATAATATATCTCTAGCCCTCGAAACTATTGCCTGTTGGCGTAGTGATAGTGAGGTTAAACGTTTTATCGCAACCTTCGATCATCATTTATGAGAGAGGGGATTCGACCCCCGCTCCGGGTCCATCCTGGCACTGAAATTATTTTTATTTTATTTTTATTTATTCTGGCACAAACAGACATTTACAATTATAATGTATAACATAAAAGTTTTTTAAATATAAACCTATAGTGCCGAAAACAATTACAATTTTGTTATATAAAAATTTGATAAGAGCTATACCGGAAAATAAAACTAAACAAAAGTTTACAACAATTGATAGGTACTAATAAAAGTTTATCTAACTTATAAATTTAACATATTTATAGAACTAATATAAAAAACGAAGAATTTAATGTAGAAAAACAATTGTAGATATACAGTAGTATTGAAAAGATTCAAAAATTGCTTAATTTAGTAAACACTCATTTTTTGAAAGTGTCTAAAGTTGTAACAAAGAAAGGGATATGAGAAAAATCATCATTATACATTTTTAGTGAACGGTATAAAAAGCTATTTCGGGTGTAATTTTTCCGTAAATGAGGCGGCGCAAATAAAACTTTAGTACGTGAGGAGCGCATATGCACGTAAAGGAACCACAAGGGATATTTTTATTATTATGATTACAATGCGACCAGTACGAGTATCTTGGGCATCTATGCGTCAAGGGCGACAAGGGATGGGTTATTAGATTAAAATGTTATTAATTAAAACTATAATACTTATTTTACCGATTAAATAAAATAAATGTACTTTTATAAATTTAAAAAATAATTAATTTTTTAAATTAGGTTTGATACTTATTTTAATATCGATTTTATATAATTTTTGTTACTTTGTTACTCTGATGAAACATGTCGATGGTACAAAATAATTGAACCTACTCCGCTTCTTTTCTATAGCAGCTGGCATTTTATTTGTCTTAAAAAAACTAACTAATTTGACTAGAAAATATATTTATTATGTAGTAACTACATAATAATTGTGATTTTATTAAATAAATAGGTAGGTTTCTAACAATCAAAATAGATAATTTTAACCGAAATAACAGTGGTAATATTTTGTATGTTCGGTTCATTTTGACATGTGACCACAGATATGACATCAGCCATTCACAGTGAATATCACGGAAAGGTACAGTTATACTAAAATAAATTGTCAGGACATAGATTGCTTTCTAGTGAACCTAAGTAAACTCATTTTTTCGTATGCATGCATACATTAACTTAGCTGTTGTTGTAAGACGAATAAAATTGCAGTGTTTATAGAGAGACCATGATAGTAATGAGAAGCGGGAAAAATCGTAAATGACGTTTTGCATATTTCGGCAATTTATAAGATTTCAATCGGAGTTTCAACTTAATGCGTTTTTGATCAACACAGCAAGACGTGGTTAGCTCGACATTATCTAGTGACGTATTATCCTTAATACCTCACACACAATTTCATCAAATCGGTTTTTCAATAACATATACAGCATATTATAGAAGATTTTGATCAACGTGTTTTTAATTTCTTTAATAACACTATAATTTTTCCACACAGAACGACCGAAGTACATGCTGCTCTGCACTTTATACATATTAATTGGATTGGCATTGACATCCACAATTATTGAGCTGGTGCGTCGCCAGTATGCTCAATCCTGGCAGCAGCTTCGAGCGCTTTCCGGACCACTAGCTGACACCTTGCGGAGACTTGGTGACGCAGGCAGAGGTGTCGATGTGTCATCTCTTCATAATGATTTGAGGAAGGTTCTTACTGTGGTGAGTAAACTAATACAAGGGAAAAATCATAAGGTCTTTACTGTCCAGAGGATGGTTACGTGTCAAGTGACCTGTCTTCGGTCAGTATCGCTAGGATCGACAAATGAACGAGTTATGCATAGTGGCTGGTGCGTTCAATGTGATAACATTTAGAAAACAATACCACTTTTGTGTGGTGCGAACTGTTCATGCGAACTTGTAAAGAATTTCAATTATTTTGTATTATAATTCAATAAAATCGGTCGTTTGAGCTTCGATCGGTATTTTTTTTGCTACGCCTTTCATTAGATTTCAGCATTTTGTTTGTACTAACAGTTTGTACCAACTTTTTTTTTGTAAAATAATTTACATAGAAATCATATACTAATTAAAAATGAATATTTTTCTGTCTTGCCTACGTAGGAACTGGTTACGTAATAAAAAAAATATATAGCGCTAATTCTCGAGGTACCCTAACAGTTGGTACCACCCGTCGGCTACAGTGCAAGTTTTAAATTACGAGAAATTTACGAGATTGCGTCGCGCCATGAGTATATTAAATAATTAGGTATAAAAAGTGTTTTTTGGTACAAATTACGCTTTTTAAGACACACAACTATAATATATAAACTTAAAAAGCAAAATCTTATCTAAATACAAAATTTCATACAAATCGTAAGAATCGTTTCCGAGACAGGTGAAATAAATTTATATAGTATATTGAAGAATTGCCCATATTATAATATAAGATAAACAGAAAAGGCAGGTGATGTTTTCTCTGTAGTAAATTACAAAAGTAAAAAAACTTTGGCCTCCAAGTGTACGGTGTTTTTTTTTATATACTCCATTTCAACCTGCCCCAGTGCAGAGGCTTAGGCCTCCCTTCGGGATGAGGGTGCTTGCAGTTAAATCTACCACGCTGCTCCAGCGCGGGCTGAATTTTAACAACTGCTATCTAGTGACGGCATCCAGGACCGACAGTGTAACGTGCTCTCTGATTCACGGAGTCAGTGATAATGATGTATCTATTTAAGTCAAAAAAAAAAAACAAAACTCATTGGTACGTGCCAGTTTCTAGGATTCAAACCACGGCTTTCTAAACAAAAAGCGGGTTCGCAATCACTCGGCTATTATGAATCACATTTATCAGAACATCGGCGGTTGAACCACGGTTATTTAGTGTTCAGTGAAAATGACTAGAATACGGCTATACGAGGACTACCCAGAAAATAATCGAGATCACGTAGTGATTTGCACAAACAACCTCGTAAAACTCATCCTACTTTTGCCTTGGATAAACCTTCGGAATCGAGGCCTTCATGCGTTCAACCCACATTCATGTGCTGGGTAATGTTGACCTCTCTGTTAATATATAGGCCGTGAGGGCGGAAAGCGTCTATAAAAATACAGTTTACCTGGTCTACGTTACGTAATACCTGTTCTGTGGAATAGAATATTTTATTGTTTTTGGATGTTTGTCGACGTATCATTACGACTTCACTTCCTTTCTAGATTATTAAATTCAGCAGAAATATGTAATAGTTTACTGTCTAGGTCAAGTGATTGTGTGAACGCGCGAAAATAAGGTTTATAATTAAACAATATTTATAAATAAACTATATTTAATTTAATTATTTCATGACGTCAGATTGTAAATAAAGTCTTAAAATGGCTAAGGATTATCAAGTAATTTTGTTATACTTGTCCGGAATAATGCTGATGCTGGTAATTGTATAGAAGTCTAATAAATGTTGGCTTTTTAGTGTTTGTCTCATCCGAACTAAGTAAATTCTTGCTCAAATAAATAGGTAAATACAAAAAACGCTCTTTTTATGCAACTAGGCTTTCTATAATAGACTTACCGATTGGCCGAGTGGTTGGAGAACCTAACTGCGGGGCCAAGGGTCGCGGTTTCGATTCCCGCCCAGGACAAATATTTTCGTGCTTGAACATGTCTATTTGTTCCATGTTTTGGTGTAAGATATCTGTATATGTATATATTATAAAGAATATTTACGTATGTGAATCAGTTGCTTGGTACCCATAATACAAGCTTAGCTTAGTTTGGAACTAGATACCACTGTGTGGGACGTCCCAGGTATTATTATTTTATTATTATTATTATTATACTGATATTAATAATATCTTATTATTATTTAATTAAAAATAGTTATTGTTTACGTAATGGGTATAAAAGAGCGAACGATTCGCCATATAATCACTTTACAACTATACTTCCCTGCAAGAATCAGTCTGGTTTCAAGAATAAATACCTACTACTAGTTGAAGGGAAATGAAGCCTGAAAATACTGACAGTATTTTGATACACCACAGCAACAACCGGCCCCGTACAAAGGTACGTACGCCTTGTGTAAGATTCGCTGCGTCACCCTGGCCAGCCCTACCCATAAAATTTATATTGTATTAAATCCATAAATAAATTAGTAGGACTCGTTGTATTTCACTTACGAACTTAATACGTGTATTTCGCATACAAAAATAAAATGTGAAACCAATTCCCTTCCTCCATACCTACATTTTTTCTCATATAAAGATAAAAAAATCTTTAGTTGTGCGCTCGTACGGCACATTTTAAAATACACTAAAGGCTGTACAAAAGTAAATTAACACAAATAAAAAACTTTGTCATCTAATTATTAAATGAAACGTAGCAAATAGAAATTAGCCTATCACATTCTTGGATGAGCCTCGGTCATCAATTCTGTTCTAATTAAAAGTTTGTCGAATAAACACAACCGTTTATTTAAACTAACCAAAAGTTTAGTACTTATTATACGAAATGTGTTTACACTCGATCGACAGTAAATGCGCTCGTTAGAGCTTTAAGCTAAATTTTATCGTTCTCGATTCAATAATTTTTCATCATCATCATCAGCCCATTTTTACCCCACTGCAGGCTTAGGCCTCCCCCAGGGTGAGGAGGGGGGCTTGGAGCTTAAGTCCACCACGCTGCTCCACTGCGGGTTGGGAACTGTAACGACCGCCATCTATTGACAGCGTCCGGGACCGACTGCTTAACGTGCCCTCCGAAGCACGGTGTCAGTGATATTGTGTACTTAAGTCAGAAAAACTCATTGGTACACGCCCGGATTCGAACCATGGCCCTGTGGAGCCTTATAAATTTAAGACAGGTTCGTTGTGCTCTGGGCTATCACGACAATAATTTTTACAATACTGTATTTAGTTTTACTAGCGTATAAGAAAAAAACAATGACAATACAGAAGTTTTTTCTTGTGGACATAACCAAAACACGACAAAGAAAAAAAATTAAATAATCCGTGAATAGACAACCCGTGTCAAGGTTAAATGATAGCGCTGATTTCCATACAAAATTTATTTGATCTTAACTACACATTATTATTTTTATTTTTCCATCTTAGTAAATAAAGCGTGTAAATATTTTTTTTTAAATAATAATAATAATAATAATAATAACACATACAATTACAACTATGTCTATTTAGGACAGACTGTCCAGTTAGGCAAGCACAACTTCAACAAAGAGGCCGAGCGAAGAATTCAGCTGGGCTGGGCTGCTTTCGGGAAGCTCCGTCGTCTGTTCTCGTCGCCACTACCACAATGTCTGAAGACCAAGGTCTTTAACCAATGCGTCCTGCCTACAATGACACACGGTGCCGAAACATGGACTCTCACGGCAGGACTGGTCCACAAATTTAAAGTTGCTCAGCGCGCTATGGAGCGGGCTATGCTCGGCATTTCCTTGATGGACAAAATCAGGAATACTGAAATCCGTCGAAGAACTAAAGTTGTCGACATAGCCGAAGTGATTAGCAAGCTGAAGTGGCAATGGGCCGGTCACATTTGCCGTAGAACCAACAACTGATGGGGTAGACGGGTTCTCGAGTGGAGGCCACGTATTGGGAAGCGAAGCGTTGGACGCCCTCCGGCAAGGTGGACTGATGACCTGAAGCACCATACCGGGGGTAGTTGGATGCGGAAGGCGGAGGACCGTGTGTGGTGGCGAGCCTTGGGAGAGGCCTATATCCTGCAGTGGAGAGACACGGGCTGATGATGATGATGATGATGATACAATTACAACAACATCTAGGTCCCAAACTAAGCATTAGCTTGAATTTTGGGTACCAAGCGATTGTCGTTGTTGTATTTGTCGTAATAGGCATGATGACAGATTTTGAAAAACTGTTTCAAAGTGTTCGGAGACGTATATTACTTACAACGAATAACATATTTCTACTTATAATAAAGATTTAGGAGGAAAAAAATCACATTTTAGTTTTTAGATTTAAAATTCGCGCCAAAACGCTTGTCAGTGTCATGGCGTCGCTAATGACGTCACGTTTGAGTAAACAAAACCAAACAAAACGTATTTGTAAACACTGACGTTCCTTAGAGGCTCATTGAATAATTTAGTTTTATAAATACGAATTCTAAATTGTACAGGTGGTGTGCGGTCCCTCAGTGTGATAACACATCAATAAAAACGCCTGATAAGTTATTTGTGTTCGTTCCACAAAAGAAAACGATACGAGACAAGTGGCTTGACTTTTGATAACTCCTGCAATGGACCCACATTAAAAAAGCGATAGCGTGTTTGCACCCTCCTAGTGAAGCCACACAATTGTGATATTCTCATGATATTCTATTGATTTGACTGCCTCATGCTGTTCGTCCACTATTAAAGTTTTTCCATACAACTTTTCATAGACTTTGTGTTCTGGACAGATTTTTCCTTTCACTGTGCACATATTTCCTTCGCGTTTAAGCTGTACGTGACTTACAGCTTCATCGCCTTGGCCTGGAGGACCTAAAATAAAGAAATGAATGTGTAAATATACAGTTCAATATAAAAATAAACATTTGAAAAGTGCATTTTAAACACATACCCTCTAATATTTACCTGCTAAGAAATTCATCTAAATGAGATTTTAGATGTTTGGATTTATTCTTACTTATATTATTCGGTATGTTTGTTAAATAATAACGTACTTACATGGAGGTTTTGACGTTTCTAAATTCTGCTGAACAAAAATCTTTATTTGATGCTTAAGCTCTCCCAGCACTAACACCTCAATTTTAGGCAAATTATCACTGTTTGCCTTAGTAAATCCTTGTTCCATGACTTGCGTTATTTCACTTTCGTTTGGTTTAAATAATATACGGACGGAATATACAAAATTAAATATTAAATGAAAAAAACACAGCGTTCGTTCGAGTTCGTTTACATGTTTACTCAAAAGTGACGTCATTCGCTCTGATTGGTGTTCAACATATCATGGCGGACTTTCGTATTTTGTAGTTTTATTTCATCAAAATAATTATTAATCTCGCTATTAATAGAAAAATAAATGCGTGTTTCGTGTTCCATGACTCAAGTGTCATTAAATAAATATATAATATTAGTGATCTTCAATTACTGTCATCATGCCTATTGTCGTAAAATTAATAAAATATGTTCTTTCTTACACGAAATAATTTGATTTTGCATTAAAAAAAAACTCGCTCATGCAAATAACTAAATCGAAAATTATAAACTTTGAAAAGCAAAATTAAAACCGTTTAACTTTAGAAAGAACACATTTTTGTAAATTAAACGACAATTTCATAATACGCTTTACGTGGCATATTTATTGCTATGGCCGACACGGTACCTTCATCACGACATGTTTAACTGCCCCTTTTTGTGTCGCATAATTTATAAACATGTGTAGTAACATTGTAAATGAATCAAAGATCAAGGCACGTCAATATCAGCTTACACTTGCATTTGTATATGTTCGTACTGTTTAGATAAAGTATTTTTTTTATTCTTTTACTACGAAATTGTTTACGAGATAAAAATTGTATTTTTTTTTTGTGAATAACTTTAGTTCTATTATGAAGAAATTGCAATATATCTTAAAATAAAAGTCGTTCAGTTTGAGGAGTATTCGTGTCCTTGAAAAGCTTAGTGAAATTTTCATCAACTGCCGAACTATAGTATCATGATCTTTGGTGAAAATATTTTAAGGTGTTTTTTCATTTAGTATCATCATTATTGTACTATATTTAAAATATTAATGTATAGTTATTGTCATAAAAATATCGAATTACCTTGGCGACGCGTGGGCGGCTGACAATTGCCTCAATTAGTGATCAATTTTACCTACTTTGTTTTCCTAAATAAGTCTTTAGGTGATGCCTGAAAATAAAGTGGTGAGGAATGGAAAAATCGCCCTTTCAAACAAATATTCGAAAATAAAAATAAATTAGTAGTAATAATACAAATAATATATGAAACAAAACAGTTAAATAAACCCAAAAATAAAAATTGTTAAATTTTATGCGACGACTTTACATAGCTTAATAAATTATCAAGGTATCACCTATCACCTCATACTTCGGAAAGATCTAAGTTGGGCTCAAACGTCAGACTCAGTGATTAGACCTACCATACGTCTCTATTATTGTTTTAGACAAACATTTTGTTAAATTAACTAGAAATTGTAATTATGAAATTTTTATTTTCCTCTCTGGTACGAATTTTACATATGACTCACATAATATTCTGCTTCACTGTGAATATTTCAAAACATCAAGTGGTGTATATTTGTTTTGCGGCGTATATTTATTTCTTTGCTCATATTTATCTATCACTATGCGGTGTCTCTATAAACATCTATTAGAGTCCATAGCGATGACAATATGGGTTTATTTTTATAGTAGTTATCAGAAAATTTGCATCTATAACTCCTGGCATTCGTCTATCGGATCGTTTGCCGCGCTTGCATTCTATTCTTCTATATCGATACATCGAATCGATCAGAGATCAAACCGAATGCCTTTTGATCGTACCGTAACACGAGTGTGTTGACGGGATCCGTCAACATCCGTCTCGTGTTTGTTAGTTCTGTAAAGTTTGTTGACTTTGCGCCCGTAAACAGCGTCGATGTTGATAGATTAATGTCTCACGGTTCTTCTTGAGTGGCATTGTACGGCGAAAAAAGTTCCCGTTTAAAAAATAAAACCCAGGTATGTGATAAAAATTCTACACCTAACAGTTTTTCTTGTAATATTAATAACGTAATAGAATTTTTTTAAAGTATACTTTTTATTGGCTCGATTCTCGCTAAAATTAAAGAGAGAGAGTGACCCTAAAAGGCTGTACACGAAGGAGCGAAAGGGAGCAATAACATTGTGAAATGTTTGTCGTTTATTGAAAGTAGTTTTTTTTTGTAATAAATTTAGAGTTAAAATTATAAATAAACTTTTGTTGAACATCATATTGTGTTATCTCGGTAGTCATTCAGTTGGGTGTCTAAGATGAAACTTAGCCAGAGTTTCACCAAACACGTACCTACTGCGTACCATGATTTTTACGCGAAAAAAGATGAGATAATTTTGTGTAATATATATATAATATTTAATTAATTTATATATAATTTAATTTATATACAGATATATATATATTATAATTAATAATATTATAAGTAATAATACTGTGTAAAGATACAACAGTTGGTATAACAAAAAAAGTAGTTTTGCAAAATATTTAATACCATACTGTACCACACCATCAGCCCATTAATGTCCCACTGTAGGGTATTTTGGTATTTAAGGTCTATCCACGAGATGTGGGGACTTGGAGCTAAATCCACTACGCTGCGCCAGTGCGGGTTGGCGGATTTTAACGACAGTGATCTATTGACGGCAACCGGGACCGACGGCTTAACGTTCTCTCTGAGGCACATAATCAGTGATAGTTATAAGTAAAAAAAAAACTCATTGGAACATGCGCTGGGATTCGAACCACGGCCTTCTAAACAAGAAGCGGTTTCGCTACCACTTGGCTATCACGACACAATACTTAAAGAAACATACAAATTTATCGATATATAATTACTTTTATATATTTTCAGCGTACATTCGTCGTTTACTCTACGACCTATAGTAAAGTAAACACATATATTTTTTCATCAGTGTAATATCGAAAATGATGACTTGAATTTAGTTAGCATTGGAAACTTGGCTTTAATTTTTTCATGTTTTTTTCATATTCGCTTAGGTACACGTAAGATACATATTCGTAAATGTTTCATGTCTTCACGATAAGTATACTTGACCAATCTTTTCAAATTGCCTTGCATCAAATTTATGAATTTTTTTATATATATCTAGTAAGTGAATAATTAATAATAATTATATCTGTATGTATTTACTTATCAGATGATCCCATTTGTTACATCATAAATTCAGATTAAGCTGTATCAGTAGAGAAAGAACAGATAACTAGACAGTTACTGTCAAAGCTATGCCATCAAGATGCATTACCGACTGCCCGTCTGGCTGAGTGGTTAGAGACCCTAACTGTGGAGCCGAGGGTCGCGAGTTCGATTCCCGCCCGGGGCAAATATTTGTGTACATGAACTTGTCTGTTTGTTCCGTGTCTAGGTGTAAAAGTGTCTATATATGTATATATTATAAAAAAATAATTATATTATTTTCCGTAATGCTACTGGGAGTGGTAACAGGTCGCATCACAGAATGAATATATAAGCCGTGTCTTCCAACCAAAGTTGCCTGTGGTTTTGACATAGAGTCGGCTAGCAAACAACACTGCGTGAATAATTATAATATATAAGACTTTTAACACATGGCCGTCTAGTCGCTAACTAGGGAGAGCCTGTATAATGGGTACTAAAAAACTGATATACATACTTAGAACGTTTTGTACTATTCTGCTATTTTACAGGAGAGCCAAAAAACTCTATTAGACAAAAAAGTTTTAATACCGTTCATGTCGCAAACAGAAGCATAAAATTAGACTACAAATGAAAAGTATAATGTTTAAGTGGGTATACGCCACTGAAAAAATGTCGGAATTGAGTCATGTATTTAGAAATGCAAAATATGACGACGCGTCAAGAAATTGCGCGAAATAACGTCTATAACGACATATTTATACTTAACTGACAGTAAACCGCTTACTGTCTTACGCCGTTACGATGGCGCTTTGATTTATATGCAAATATTGTTTTCGTTAAGTTCGTTATTTTCATACTAAGAGGCCGTTAGATAAAAAGCGTCACTGTTAGCTAAGTCTGAATAGACCTTAAGCTTTATATGAGTAGAGTTTGTTCAAAACATAAAAATATATTTCGGTCGTATCCATTTGTTCTTAAGGTCATAGTCGCACAATTGTTACAATTTTATAGCAATTTAATTTTATTACATTGCACATATAAGGGTAAATATATGGGAATGACTTCCTATGAAAGTTGACATCTGTCTGACTATATTGCTTATTGAATGAATGGAAAGTTGTCGTGTTCTCAGCCGCGCCTCGTCGACCAGCAGAATGTTGTAGTTAAACAAAAACTAAATTGTAAAAAAATAACTTTAATAAACTTTACACAATAACTATTTACATTATAAAAAACAAGTCTAAATAAGGGCTTGCGTACTTGAGTGCGGTAATTCTATTGGTAAAGTTTCATGCCATTACTAGGTATTTTATATGATTCAAAATTAATGTTCGAAATGACGTTTCGCTACCTGATTGGCTGGACGTGTTTGACAATTTTGTGTTTTGGCCAATCAAATCAAATCAAATATCTTTATTTCATAGTTAGGTAACATTATCTTGAAATACGTCATAAAAGTGAATTTATTACTTTGTTGAAAAACTGTGGAATACCTTTTATACACATACTAAAGTAATTTCGCAATGTATTATTCAAACCGGAAATAGTTATAGCTTAAATATTATTTTGTGAAATGAATATGAAACCCTACTTTCGCGTGTTCCGAAGCGCGATTTCACCGATTTTATTTATTACGTGGATGAAAATTCAGTATTCATCAACCAAATGCGCTCAATTTTCTTTCCCCAAATAAACTCTTCTGTGACTGATTGAACAGGGAGAGATATATAACCATATTAATGAAGGGAAGCACTCTAACAAATTCAGTCAATTTATTTCGCACCAGTTACTAAAACTGGTGGGAGCATCCTCCATTAACTGAAAACACTCCTTCACAATTTTAGTAATTAGTGTAATCTCTAGTGAATCTCTATAAAACTGTAACGGAATGAAGTTAATACTTGGAAGCTTTTTAGTGTATTTGTATGTCTGTCTGTTTGTTTAGATAACTTAAACTGATGTTGATGAAACTTTAACATGCAAATATATATATATGCCTTGTTGGGCTGAAGATAGTCCAGATTTAAAAAAAAAACGCGTGCAGTTTAACAAACTAAACAAAAAGTTTAAATTAAGCACGCGGCGCAAAGCAACGGTTACCGAGAAGAATAAATTAAAAATACGGACAATCTAAATGCTCGGTTACCTTACTGTGAAGATATCTAATACTATCCCTAGACAGGTGGTCTACCGCCAATTCCACTAACAATTAAATTTAAAGAATAGACTGTCATAGACCTTGTCAGCTGTTTCACGAGTAATTTTTCTCAAAGTCTGCTTCTCGCGTGACAGTTTAGTAGTGTTTTATTGAGTTTGCAAGCAAACCTGATTAAATAAAAATGTTTCTGTGTGACGTATCAATGTACAGTTCAAATCGTTGAGACTAGGAATTGGAATGTTAGGGCAGAGGTTCCTTTAGCGTAGGCAAGCACAAAACAAGGTTTTTCAAACCTTAATCTCTGTCTACTTCGTTATACCGATTTTTGGAAATTCAATTTATAATAGAATGGAAAAGGGTTGGTGAAAAAAGAAAACAGCTGGATCTAGAAACTTGAAATTTGGCACAGGGATTCCATATAAGGTAAGCATCTAGTGAGAATTATTATTCATTTTTTTACGTGACAAATACACATTAACGATTTCGGATTTTTCCCTTTGCTTGCGCTAAGTGTTTATAGATTTTGATTTCTTTGGGAGTGTCAAAATTTGCGGCAAAACGGCCGTATTTTTTGATTGCGTTGCCTTAAAAGCTTTATTTTTTACAGTTTCATGGGACCGTAGACATAAATATTTTATATAAATTTCATCTTGATGCGCGTTCACACGTTCCTGAGAAAAAGAGTCTTTATAGACAAACGGACAAACAGACAGATAGAAAACCATAAAGTGATTCTCTAAAGGTTCTTTTTCTTTTTGAGGTACGGGACCCTAAAAATTAAACTAGAAACATCTAAGAGAAAAATATTTATTTAATTAAAATAATTCTCTACGCATTTATGCCATCTGACAGGAAGATCATAAATGTCTTTGAAATAGAACTTTGTGGAGCAGGTGATTATTCACTGCTTTTCGGAATCAATTCTTTTCATGGCAAAAGTTGTCCAAAGTGGAGAAAGTCGGTAGAGGCTAAGCCTGGAGGATACGGAGAGCGAGGGTGAGTTTCTGTCACCCCTGTAGCTGTGAAAAAGTTTTTTGTGGAGTATGAGGTCTTGCGTTGACGTGAAACAATAATGTTAAAATCGGTTGACCAATCAGAGCCGTTTTTCTGCCAGTTTCACCATCAGTGTCAGAGATTCTTGACTGACGAGCTCAGTATAGACAACATCATGACTGGGTCGCATTTAATTAGCCATGTTTGATTGTCTCATCAAAAATATAAATGAGGTTACACTATAGATACACTATTCATACAGTTACTGAAAGTTGTAATAAATGTGTTCGGATGCGAGAAACGACAGTTTTTCTTAAGATGTATTTAATATTTAAATATTTAAATAGATTAAAATGTTCTAACAGTTTTGATTAGGTATGAGCATTTAGGTACGGCTATATATTACAATATTAAAAAATAATTTTGTACTAATTAACAGTTGAGCATTACGTACTTTTTTAGATTGTTATAACGCAGTTTCGCTGTGAATTGAAATCGTTCGTATATTAATCAAATATAATATATTCTACAAACGAGACCATTTGACTGTTATCGACAGTTCTTTCTGGGTTAGAGTTGCCAACCTTTTAGTTTTATTGCCCTATAAATTGCCACAGCAAAAGATTAGAAAGCCGCATTTGTCCTTGATAAAACGAATATGAAAATGGAAAAATAGTGATGTAACTAAATTTCGCATGATATTACGTACTGTTTGTTCTAATGACATATTCGACTTTATATTTAAAGTTAAATCTTTGCGAAATGAACGTTTTTAAATAAACTTTAATATCAAGTGGGAAATAAAAAAGTCTGATTTTTGTCGCCCATTTTTTTCGATATTTTAAATTTTTTGGAAAATCTTATTAGTCAGGTATCAACAAATCTTATACCATACGATAGCTCTTGTTCATACGCGCCATTTGACACCAAATACATCCCGGCACCCGACAACTTTCGATAATTTCTAACGATCCCCTCATTTCGGGAAATGGGGCCTATAATTCAACGATCGAAAAAATAACATTTTCACTGTTAAAAAAGAATTATTAAAACAGCCGTTGGTACAACTGTATGACATTGTTATCGTGTAAAAAATAAGATACTATTGTATTGTTAAAATAACAAAAACATAGTATTTTATTTATTAAGTACTACCTGTGCATCGTACCTGTGCAGGACCATGTGAGGACGGTCGGTCCTATGCGCCGTATTTCATGTCATTGACGCTGGTTTATTTGTTGGATTGTTAATAGGGTGCTTTCCATTAGATGGTGGGCATGGTGGGATGATAATATAACCATTAAAAGAAATACAAAAATTAAATAAATAACTTAAGAGGATCGTCGACATTTTAAGTGGGCATGGAATAGATTTCTATTTTTTTTTTTAAATTGTATGCTATGTTCCTATTTTATATTTTTACATATTAGTACATAGTTAAAATTACAAATAAAATGCAATTTCGACTTTAAAATAATTTGTTCAAGTTTTTTGTATGCCATTTTTTACTTTTTCCGTTTCAATAAACAGCAGTGTATTTGTTTCTGGGCCAAATGATCCGAAAAATAAATCAGTTTTTAGCAAATTTAATCTAGTTTTCAGCAATGCATATCACTCAATATTTTTTTAGACAATTAAGTGCAGAAATCTGAAATCCCAAGTTCCCGCGCAGGAAGCGGGCGCTCATCCCGCGGGGCCCCGAGACAGTTGGCGACAGTTTGAGATATCGCATCGACGACAGCTTGGGGGTATATTAAAGTAACTAAATAACACTTAAACTGTAAAATATCAGACACGTCGTCCACTGGGATCTATAAATGTTTAGCAGTCTTTCAAGTTATGGGTCGATCGATAGGCTAGAGTCTAGCCGCTATATAAACGGTCGAAACCATATTTGGTACATACTTATTGATTGATTGATTGATTACTATACAAAATTTGAATTACAGTAATTATTATACTTCTTCCATTATCTTCAGTATTTTTAGGGTGAGGGGGGGACATCTGGGACATCCCCCACAGCGTCAGATGATTTTTTTTTTAAATTTTAGCGCCATTTTGTGGACAGGCACATGCACACAAAATTTTGTCCCCGGCAGGAATCGAACCCGCGACCCATGACTCCGCAGTAAGAGTCTCTAACCTCTCGGCCAATCGGTCAGTCGACAATGAACATAAAATCTATATTTAATATTGAAAATTCTTTCCCCGCTCAATCAAAGTCTGATCAAATCGTGGCGTACGAACGAATCAAACCATTTTCTTTTTTTTTGTATTCGTGAATCGTAAAACGAAAGAAAATAATTAAAAAACTTATAAATAATATTTAAATGATGATTTAAATTGGTACCAAAACGTATCGTTTTAACGTGTAAGCAAATACTTACGATAAAATTAAATGGAATATGCACAACGATAAAGTTTGCCATATGGACATCGCGCATGGAAATGACAACTTGTATGAAATTAATTCAATAAATATACAACCAGCCATGGAGGCAGAAAGAAAAGTGAAATTCAGCAGAAATGTTATTGTTTCTATAGAAATGTCCACGAGTGGTAAAAACAGGTCATATAAACATATAAAAATCGCGGCGTGCCGATGTCCGCTTTAGCGCTCGTGAAAAAACAAGACTTATTAGACTTTTTAAAGAAATATATTATACTAAATTACATCCAATCATCTTAATTGTTTAAGTATTGATCCACAGTATAATAGCCCTTTCTAATTAAAAAACTTTTTACCCGAACTTTAAAATATAATGGCAAGTGTTTACAACAACAGGTATTATTTTTTACGAGTATTATCCTATAAAAATGACTATCTTAATTTATGTAGACGGTAAAACGGGATTACAAGTATAAATGTTTGTTCAATTTTAAAGTATTTAACATTATGTATAAATTATGCAACTTTACACATAATAAAACTGTACAATCAGGGTTTATGTACAGTAAATAAAACCAAAAACAGATCGGAGACGATCTGAGAATTGTAATAACATACAAAAATACCGTTTTTAAACTGTTTCTCTGTCTATTTGTTTATCTTTTTGAACGTGTTAATCTCCAACATTATTAATATATAACAGATTTCCATGATATCTGCACAGAATTGTTATCTGAACTCTGAGTAACATTTATCCTTATTTTATCGAAATCTGAATTATATAGAATTTCGCCGAATCGAGAAAAAAATATATCCTTTAATAAGGTGTTTAGGAATCTATAGACCTTCGCGACTATAAGACTTACAAAACTCAAATTTAAGATTTGTTGCCTTTAATAATAATGATAATAATATCTGCGCCAACCCATACAGAGCCATCTAGTCCCAAACTAAGCAAAATTTGAATTACGGGTACCTACTAGACAACTGGTATACATACTTAAATAATTTTTATAATATATTTATATAGTATATAACAGATATTTTACATTCTACACCTTTTTGGTTTCTAAATATTGTTACGTATTTTAATGTTATATTACAATATTATAGAATATTATATTAATATAGATTTTCTCGTCCTTGAGACTGTAATAGTAAGGTCACCTATATTTGATAGAACTCTTTATCTTCAGCAATATAAAAATTGTGCTTCATAAAATCAAGATTTGCAGTGTATTTTTATAAGTTCCCGCTAGAGTGATCATAAAAATTGAGCGTTATTAAAATGCCTGAGCACATACTGGCCTTCGGTATAGGGATATAGTAAATGTGTCAGTGATGAACTATTTTGAATTATTAGTAAGTATATATTTACGGTTACAATCCGCCAACCCGCATTGGAGCAGCGTGGTGGATTTAAGCTCCAAACCACCTCATCATGACGGGAGGCTTATACCCCTGCTGTGGGGGATTAAAAAGGGCTGATGGAATGGAAAAAAAAATTTATGAAGATAAATTCTACTGATATGAATGTGAAAGTTCGTGTGTTTAGATGTTTTAACTATCGCTTTGATTTTAAGAAAGTTTCAATACTCTTCCGATTATAGCTAGCAAACAAAAAAAAAATTATACAACTTTTTTTATTTAAAAAATAATTAATGATGGATGAAAAGGCATAATAATATTCTGAGTTAAAATATCGGTTGAATTTAAAAAAAAAAATATACTTTTATAATTTCTGTTCTTTTCATATAAGGTTAAATATCCCAATATACAACGAACTACACCAATAAGCGTAAATTAAAATGACTCCCGCGAGTTCAAAGTGATAGTCGGACATTTGAAACAATAAAGTAAAATCAACAAGCCATATATAAAGCCGTGGAATTTAAAAACATTTTAATTTCAGCTGGTGCGTGATAAATCTTTAAGGTTTACCGGAAAATTTCGATGCCGCTCTTTCAAACGAATTGAAAGCGAAATGCGACCGAAAATAGCCATAGAATTTATAGGTTATTTTAGAATTGTTAATACATTTGACAGTTTAATACTAATTTATATTGAACAGTCGAGTCGAAAGCTTTTAAGGTATTTAAAACTAATACTAAATTAAAAATAATATTTAGTACTGATTCCGCCCGCGGCTCCGCTTGCGTGGACTACATAATTGTACCGATACCCTTTTTCCAGGAATAAAAATCAGCCTATGTCACTCTATAGCTTATAACCTATATCTATGCAAGAAATTATAGCGGTCTAGATACAATTGTGTAATCCTCGCGAACGGAGTCGTAGGCGGAAAGCTAGTTTGTAAATAAAGTACGGCTTATGTTACTCGCTGATAATATAACTTTCTAGAGATGAAAAAAAAATGAATTAAGTAGTTTTTGAGTTTATCCATAACAAACAAAAAAATCAAACCGTTTATCTTCAAAATATTAGTATAGATTAACAGATTTTGAAATATGACCTGTTAGTTTTTCAAAATATGCGTCATTTAGTTTTTATTCTACACGTGTTAATGCACGTTTCTCGCTTCTTCAGAAAAAGTGTTTTTTGCTCATAGAATTTTTTTTAAACCGCTACTTCTTACGTCCCTGCTTGCAAAAATAACAGCGTGTTGACATATATTGTTATCATTTATGCAAAATCTTTATTTTGTATATTTATATGTGACAATTTTATCAATATTAATTCTATGGTTTTTCAGTTATAAACGTTCGAACAAAATACATACCGAGTTACGAATATACTTTCTCCAACTAACTTTATTTGATGCATTACTTATAAATAAACTCACTTCGTTTTCGGGAACACGAATATGTTATTACGATGTACTTACAAAATTATTATCGACTGACCGATAGGGCTTAGTGGTTATTTATTTATTTTATTTATTTATTGTATATACATTTACAAAAAGGAAACAAAAACAGTATAACATAAACTGTATTTAGTTTTTCCGTATACCGTTCTTCGTACGTTGATTATTTTAGAAATCCTAACTGCAGAACCAAATGTCGTGGGTTCGATTCCCGCCCGGGACCAACATGAATATGTCTATTTGTTCCGTGTCTGAGTGTAAAATATCTGTATACGTATGTATTATGAAGAATATTTAAGTATGTATATCAGTTGTCTATTAGTACTCACAGTACAAGCTTAACACTTACTTTGAGACTAAATGCCGTTGTCTGGGTTGTCACAAGTATTAATCTACTATTATTATTTATTGTATAATAAACAGTATAAGTGCATTATTAACAGTTGTTTGAGTTTACACATGTATTTAATTTCCTTTTATTTTCGCCGCACATATGTACACATTTCTTAAACATTAGTTATTGCCGTGATGAGATTTTATTTGGCATGTACCGCTATACAAATTGTACTGCCATACAAATTTCAACTCTAAAAATTCTGATAATACTTCTCAGTTTCCTTAACCGACGAACTTGTGGTTATTTTAGCTTTAATATTACAGTCGTTTAGAGCTAATCTGTTGACGACATTAATTAAGGGGAATAACCTTGCGTTTCGTAGCGCTAACTAATTTGAATAAAGCTTGGCGTCTCAACAATTGTCGGAGGCTGACGATCCTTTTAATTAGGCAATAAAAATTTTAAGTTGGTGCACTTTTACGTAATGTTTTATTACTGTCATATCATATTTTTCATGACTGACCGATTGACCGAGTGGTTAGGAATCCTGACTGCGGAGCGGGTCGCGGGTTCGATTCCCGCCCGGGACAAACATTTGTGTGCATCAACATGTCTATTTGCTCCGTGTCTGGGTGTAAAATATCTATATATGTATATATTATAAAGAAAATTTAAGTATGTATTTCAGTTGTCTGGTATCCATATATACAAGCTTTGCTTAGTTTGGGACTAGATAGCGCTATGTGGGATGTCCTATTCATTGTTATTAGTATTATATTGTCTTTTACAAAAATTCATATTCTAAACACGATATTCTATGATGTGGAATATATATATTTTCTTTATAAGGTATATTCTATACAGCTGTTAATGAGTTAGTATTCTTCAACTAATCTTTGTCGTTACCTACTTCACTTTTCTTAAAAACATTACAAATTGCACAAAAAATGACCTTTTTTATAATAATTAATATTAAATGCAAGCATATAATATTTAAAGGAATATAAATTCATTATACTCTTCTAATGTTCAATAGTTCTTGAATAAACGAAAATTGATGAGGTATTTATGCAATTTATACTCAGTTTATTAAAAAAATTTGGTATAATAATAATAATATAATAATACCTGGGACATGCCACACAGCGGCATCTAGTCCCAAAGTAAGCAACTACTATGCTTGTATTATGGTGTACTAGACAACTGTTATATTTTTTTTGTAATGTATACATATACAGATATTTTACATCCAAACACAGGACAAATAGACATGTTCATGAACACAATTATTTGTCCCGGGCGAGAATCGAACCCGCGATTCTCGGCTCCGCTATTAGGGTCTCTAACCACGCGGCCAAGCGGTCAGTCGACACTGTGATCAAAAAAGTTTACAAAAAGTGTGATATATGATATAATTTTCTATTTACTCGTAAATAAGCTTAACTCTGTGGTATATTAATGTATAAGCAGAACACGAGCACACAAGGTAATTATGCCTTTCTTGAAGCTTCATACTGCTGTAATATTAGAATCCCGTTAATATTGAAACGCCAAAGCTCATGTTTATACCAGCATGTCGTAAAAGAGAAAGCTTAATGACGTCACGAGTCGCGTGTTGGCCCTGAATTTCGTATTTTACAGCTTCGGGAATAAGGAAGCTTCGCCGAGTTAGTCTTTTAGGATGATTAATTTGACCATTTTCGTTTCAATACTTTGTCCCCAGTTTTTTTGATAGAGGTAGGTTTCGAGTCTTTCATAAACGAACTGTTATGATATTTTGAACGTGAAATACTTAAAGTATACTAATAAATCATTAAATAATTCGTTTTTACTTTTAATCATATTTAGAATTTTAACTTCGATGTTATTTGCTATCATTATCGACAGTGTCGTGATAGCCCAGAGCACAACGAACCCGTCTTAAATTTACAAGGCCCCACAGGGCCATGGTTCGAATCCGGGCATGTACCAATGAGTTTTTCTGACTTAAGTAGGTACACAATATCACTGACATCGTGCTTCGGAAGGCACGTTAAGCAGTCGGTCTCGGACGCTGTCAATAGATGGCGGTCGTTACAGTTTCCAACCCGCAGTGGAGCAGCGTGGTGGACTTAAGCTCCAAGCCCCCCTCCTCACTCTGGGGGAGGTCTAAGCCCATGCAGTGGGGTAAAAATGGGCTGATGATGATGATGATGATGATCGTCAGTATAGTTTTTGGGAAAAAAATTAGTTTCAACGAGAAACTTTTTCAGTGTCAATTCATTTTTAGGATACAGTACTCAAAGGTTACCAATGGGACCCTATTAGGAAGGCTCCACTGTCCGTCCATTCGTCCGTTCGTCTGTCACAAGGTTGTATTGTCTGAAGCTTGAAGTTCGATAGCAGATACTTGAAATTTTCTCATAATATGATTACCATGGCCGCTATGACAACCAATAAAAATAAAATAAAGTAAAAAATTGAGGGGGGTTTATTCGATAAACTCTGTGACATCATCATTTTATGTTTTATTGATTATTATGTATAAATTACGAAATTGCAATCCAAATTGGCAAGTTCGAAATTTTTTTTGAACTCTTTTAACAATACCAGTGAGCTTTATTTCTTGCTAAAATAAACCACCTAAAAAAGTGACAACCTACTTGTAAGCAAAGTGTTGCGCATATTGGCACGTTGCCCGACTTCCTATCTTGAAATCACATTGTTGTCGTCTCAGCTGGCAGACTTCCACTACTGAATGTAGACCTCCTTCTAGATCTTCAGGATCTCGGGCTATCCGTACCTAATGGAGGTGCATCGTTGCCTTTACCAGTTCGCCGTATTTAATATATTTTTTGTCGACAGGTGACAATGCCACGTTTGACATCAGGTGGTCGTGATGGTTTAACGGAGAAGAGACAGCTCGAATGGGAGGCAGCCGTCGAAGCGGTGATTCGAGACATCACAACGCCGTTGCCACAACAGCAAAAACCACCGATAGTTCAAATAGTTATATACGAATCGTCCGTCTAGCCTTCGTTTTGAAATCTAGCACTTTTTTTGCTAACTTGTAAATTAAATACTACAGATAGAATGGATTCAAAAGCGATTATTCTGCTGATCATCGTCTCCTGGGAATAATATGATAACAGCAAATTCTTTTTACAGTTTCTTATTAGGAGAATAACAAGACGCTGACCACTGTAAATTGACCACTTATTAATACAAAAAATCCATATAACTTACCGACGCAAAAGAACTTATTCTATCATTGATCATATTTTTGAAAACCTAGCCAAATTCAAAATGAGTTTAACTAATGTTTGATATATCTTTGTTAAATGTTGTTATGCTGCTGAAAATACCAAAAAATACTTAAATATTATATATTGGTGAAAAAAATCGCTGATTTATACGTTTAATAAAACACCTAGAGTTTACCACAATAGTTTTTCTTGGGAATTTTTCGAAGTTCATTCAGCGGCCTAAAAGTGAATATTTGCGTCATTTTCACTCTACCCAAATCAACAGTGCTCCGTGAGACGCGTTGTTAGTCAATCGCTCAAGATCGTTGGCTGTTGTTAGCGTCTTAATCAAGACGGCAAAATATTATAATTTGTGTAAAAATGAAATATTAAATTTAGAGCACAGCGATGGATTTTTTAATAGAATCCCTTGTTGCGTTCACTTCAATGCCAGCCGCAAAATTATTTCTCTGGTTCTATTCAACTACTATCTCTATAAAGAAATTAAAAACACAATGATTAAAATATGAATATTTATTATAGTGCTATTATCATTAGGTAGTAAAAAAATATAGTAATTTTAAATATTGCCAACAAATTTTATTTTCCAAATTCCAAATTTTCCAAGAAATCTTCTTAATGCATAACATTTTCATTCTTTGAGACATGTCAAAATAGTTAGATCTACTCCAAAATCTGCTAGGAAAATGATGAACCTTCTCCAGAAACAATTTTCATGGTTTGAAATTTGATACTTTTAAAAATAGTACTAAAAAAAATTACAAAGTTTCGCATAATACGCAGAAGACAAAAATTTAAAAAAAAATAAGTATTAAAAATTTAAAATATTTAAAAATTTCAATGTACAATCGTAAAACAGTATCGCATTACAATGCCGTTTTATCGTATTATTCCCACAGGGCAATATTAAGTGTATAAATTACTTGACGAGCATTTAATTTTTTATACTATGAAGGGAGCTTTCAGTTAAGAGGTTATGATCACTTTATGCTCGGGTTACCTACTCCGTTCGAAATTGTATTAAACGAAAAAAAAATATTATTGCATTTTTCCTTAATTTGTATTAAAATTTATTTATTATTGTAAATAGATATTAGCTTTTTACGTCGTTTATAAAATAATAGTATTAAAATGTATAAATTATGTTTTAAATTCTATTTTACGCTTGCTTTATCTTGTTCCTGTGATGTGAAAAATCAAATTTAATCATATTGCGCCCAAATTGAAAAAAAAAACCATTAAATAGTAGCTTGTTAGCAACACTCAATTTATACATGAGGATGTTTTGTAATAGCAACACTCCCCCTTCCATTAATACAGATTATCCAAAGAAGACGTGTCGTGTTTTATTCATTTAATTCATTAATTTATACATACATTAAATTGTTTGTTAGTTATTAACAAAATGGTGCCGAAACCCGGGGCCATTGTCGGTTAGCCTTTAATAACTCCATGGCTGCTGTATACGATTCATTGACAAGAGGGAGATTCTCAACAAGCTTTAACGGCTCACCAGTTAGGTACTTTCTTAGGTAAAAAAGTTTTTGAACGTTGGACAGCTTTGCATCCTCATGAATGACCGCAGTGAATAAGTCAATAAATGGTTTGTAGCCATTGACGTCTGCGCCGTTATAAATAGGAATGTCAATCGGTGGAAGTTTTGTGCTTGCTGAATAATTGTTGCCACTGCCACTACACTGTTTATGCACTTCACTCATTCGGCACCTTGCGATCAGCCTTTCCAAACGAACGTTGAGCTGAATGTATCTTTCCTCCATAGTCTCGGCCTCGTCCTGGTCTTCGTCGCCCAACAATTGCATCGCGGTGTCCAAGTCTTGAAATTTCATATAATTGTTATTTAGTAGCCTCTGCCTGACTTTTAAATTTTCAACGTCGAACTCTAATTTGGATGATAAGTATTTTTCTAAATTCGTAAAAGCTGCCTTACAACGGCCGCGTTCGACATTGATTTTCCTTTTTTCTTCGTGCTCTGACATCTTGTTGCGGTTGACAGCAGTCTCGGTTGAACTGTCACTGTCGTTGTCAATCGGATCAGTGTATGAAACGGAGCTACTTTCCTCTCCTTCAGCAGAGTCGATGTCGATGAATGAGACGTCGCCGTCTCTTTTTGCCATCGACTATTTGAAACGATTTGAAAACTTGGCGGCAAAAATGGCGTCCTTTTGCGAAGAGGCTAATGGCGGCCGAAAATTTTCTTCAGATAATGAAATTTCACACGCGGCTGATTAAATTGGCCTCACATACTAGCGGGTATTGCTGTAAATTGCAATCGCATTGATTGTATATGAACATTGAAATGCACTTTTATTTAAATAGGTACGTGCGCACACGCGTTTCGATGGCGGCGTCACACTTCGCGCACCGAAAATTATCACGCGATGTTAACACTGGAACTTGCAAACTACTTTATTATACTTGTACGAGTTTCGGCACCATTTTGTTAATAACTAACAAACAATTTAATGTATGTATAAATTAATGAATTAAATGAATAAAACACGACACGTCTTCTTTGGATAATCTGTATTAATGGAAGGGGGAGTGTTGCTATCACAAAACATCCTCATGTATAAATTGAGTGTTGCTAACATAGCTTATTACATAAATTTCAATAAAAAACACCAAGTCGGAGTCTAACACGAATCAACAAAAGGTTCCGTAGCATTTCCTACAAGCATACACTTATAATCACCAATCACACAAATTTTTTGTTGGCGATGATGATTGCAAGGAACCGTCGAATGATACCACACTCAAGGGATGTTCGGAAAAAAATTTTGTCCCTCAATTTAATGTGTAAAGAACGACTCATAAAAAATATAATAAAATCTCTCTCATAAAATGTGGGCAAGCAATAGAGGATGATATTGTATCTTCATATCCCTCCGTACTCTTCAAAATAGCCGTTTTCTCTAAGAAAGAATTATCCAACATATGTTTTAAAGAAATTTCTATCTAAAACCGTATTTATATATAACATACACAAATGACAAAAATATTTTAAGTTGAAACTTTTAGGTTTTTTTTTACTTAATTATTTTTAGCAACAACTTATAAATTGTTATATGACAAGAGTTTAGAAAGTAAAATTAATTGTAACTTTATGACGGAATTTATTGTTCTGTATCGAAAGTATACTAATGAAAAATTTGTTTGTCTGTCGTTGTGTCTCAGAATTTTATAATATTCCGACTTACTTCCACCTATGTGTAATTGTGACGATAAATATTATATATATTTGGAAATTTATATATATATTTGGAAAGTTATTGGAAGCTATGTTTGAGTCAAACCTGATGTATATACTTTTTAAGGAAGAGTATTTTGTATATATTAAATCCTTATTGAGATGTACATTATAAAATACATATGTGTTTTAGAGATACTATCGCCAAGAAAAAAAAGGAGTTTCGTGGTAGATAAAGCGACCTTATATGCATGTTGCAAAAGGCGACTCATCCCAATTTTATTATTAGAACCCCCAAACCTCGTTTTTGTTAAAGTTTTGAGTTTTTATAAATCAATAGATATTTTATTTCTTAAAAATATGTATTTAGTAGAAAAGTAAGTTGTGAACGTAATAACGTTACGTTGTTAATGAGATAAATCTATTTATTTTCATTGTTGAATAAAGAAAACTGTTTACCTTCCAAATTTTCATGTTTTTAATTTTTGGTGAAAATAATAAAATACGTGGTTTTTGGCGTTTAGTAATAGTATAAAAATCTGTATAATAAAATATCATTTGAACTTAGTGGTTTTAGTTAGAAAAAGAAGTAGGTATGTTGTTTGTCCATAACAGTACGAATTGACTATAAGCCCTCTTCTACGTTTGCCGTCTAACAAACTCTGGCTAGCTCGTGTAGGATGGCGAGTTTCAATCCGAGTTTCAATCCGAGTTTCAGTCCGCGAGGTCCCCGCGCACCGGTTTTCACCCCCGCGAAATTGCGTAATGTCACTTCGATACTGTGAAGGGACATTTATGACTCTATTAAAATCAAACGCTGCTGTCAAATTAATTTACTCTATGGTTTTGTGTTTTAAGTAACTTGAAACTTTTATATAAATATACTACTGTCAATCTCCGCGGGGGTGAAGTGTGCAAACGCCTCACTCTCGTGTAACAAAACGAGACAGCTACAAAACGTAACGAACGAAAACATCGAACTTATTTTATTCTTGTTTCATAGGGCGTGGTGTGCGAAAACAACTGTTGTATTGTATATCCATCCTCTCTATATCAGGGTTGCGGGATCAGTTTGACTTTTATGTACAAAAATGTGTTGTACTTTAAAAAATAGCCTTTATATGTAACGCTTTTTATGTAATCGATTTTCTTCCATTCAGTTAATATAGTCTGAAATTGTGAAAAAAGACAGATTTTAGTCGAAATGTGCTATGATACGAAACTTAGTGAAATAAGTTATGCACAATATAGTTATTATGCTGTAAATGAATTATAAGTTTAAAAATAAAAATTGGGCGTTTTTGAACTTTGTCGTGTTATTTCGTCTCTGAAATCCGTATATAGAGATAATGAAATCAAACCAATCAAAAGGGTCGTCCATTAATCACGTGAGGCTCAAATGAGTGGGAGGGGGGTTCGACAAAATGATTAAATATCATATGGAGGGTGGGGAGAGGTGTAATGAGATATCACGTGTATTTATTTTGTGGTTAAACGCGTGATTTCTAAACAACTGAAAAGCGGCGTGTGAGCTCGAGTCATGTACCAGTGCAATTATATGTTTTTCACATGACTAAACCAGTTTCCTTCATTATTTTAATGCCAGTCAAAACAACCTGCAACCTTAATATCTGTTTGGACGTTTTTATCACCTTAATTTCCCAGAATTAAATTAGATTATAATTTTTCACGTGTACTTAAAAATAATATTCCTGAAATTTTTAAGATACTAAAAAATGCACGTGATTTTGGGTAGGGTGGGGGAGTTAGTCGTAAATTTATGATCAAGGGGGGGGGGGGGTTAAAATGCTCAAAAAGCCATCACGTTATTAATGGACGATCCATAGTCTCTTTATATAGTAATAATTTTATTTTGTGATCAGTAAAGAAATGAATCAAGAATAGTTTTGGGAAAAAAGACTTAGATTTTTTATAGGGTGTTCCTCAGATACTGGTCAAGTCAAGCGTTAGATAAAAAAGGTGCTCAGTGGCTCAGTGATATAAAACTTGCTGATAGCTGTGCCATGGTATAAACAACAATATATGTCTCTTTTATTTAACTAACTTTAATTAAATTAAATTTATTTAATTAACTTCGGATTAGATAAAATATTTTTTTTTAAAAAGGCAATAGTCCTGTACTTTTTTTATTCTAATATTATAAATAGAAGAGGTTTTATCTTTGTTTGTTTGTTAAGGATAAATTCAAAAACTACTGAATAGATTTTTTAATTCTTTCACATATAGAGAGTTACATTATCAGCGATTAACATGGGCTAATTTTATTTTCATACTAGCTTTCCACCCACTGGTCCGCCCGCGTGGACTACACAGTTGTACCGGGACCGCTATAATTTTTGCACATATATACTTTGTAAGCTCAAGAAAGACGTAGGCCACTTTTTATCCCGGAAAAAGGGATTCCGGTACTACTGTGTACTTACAAAAAACTAGTATTTAGTAAAGTACATATCCATTGTTTCAGAGTATGCTATGAAGTGTTAATTTTTACTTTTAAATTTCCTTTCATAGTGTGAATGCTTAACAAAGATCTTTTTTAATTTACCTTCATGAAATTTATCTTTAGTTATTTGTATTCAGCAATTTCTCTATATCAGGTAACCGGTGCGAATAGTATCATCTGAAATAGAGTCACAGCGTTGTCGGTGAGTTACGCTTTTTGGTTTTTTCGTCGTGAACTTTGTATCGCTACAAAATACCACGAATAAAGAGTTCTCCATATTATTTTCCTATATTATTACATACATTTACTTTATATACAACTTAGATAGCAGGATCATCAAGATGGATGGATTTGATAACCCCAACGAAATAACAGCCTCAGCGACAGACCATCATATCCTGAAATGTTATTTCAGGGTATTTATTTTTCCAGTGCTAATTTCACATGTGCTTCACTCTGGATTATACTTTACTGTGCTAAGTCAAAACGTCAAGTAGCGTATTTTTAATTTGCGGCGTATATTTTTTTCACACAATTTTATGGTAAGACGCTGTATCTATATGTACACCATTACATTAGTGGACGATGGGTCAATGGTACGGGGTTGCTGTAGCGTTGTCGCGTGAGATCGGCGCAATGTTTCGATTTTTGTCGGGTGACCCTCTGAGCCAAGACTATTTTGTTCAAAGAAGCAGCCTGGATATTCAGAACGGGAACTCTGCTAGCGTTCTCGACACTTTGCGCTCACCATTAATATTTTTTTTATAAGTAGAAAAATTATGTATATATTATAGGAATCGATTGTAATTTTTCACTCTTATGGATCAATACTCATCAATATTATATTATATACATAAACATGAAAGAATATATATATTTATATTTATATATTTAAAGAAGGGAACTTGCCATAATTTTGGGCATTACTTGATGCCTACTGGTGAATGCTGTTGCGTACCTGATAATAGTGTGTAGACAGGTTCAGAATATTGTATGTAAATATTATTTAGTTTTAATATATTTTACACTTGTCTATATGCCGTAGGTATGTCTAATAAATAAATAAATAAAAACAAATAAATAAATTACTTAGATAAATTAAATAACGTAATCACTACCAATTACGTTTAATGCTTTAAAACAATAAAATATAATTTAGGTGTTATGTGAACACTTTACCTCTGTTACAACTGTATGTAATTTCTCGGAATGTATGCTTTATACTCAGGACGTGGTCTCTTCGTTTTATTAGGATTATAAAATGTATCCCGACGTTTGTGTAGGTTATATCATAATTTATTGTGTAAACACGCCTATCTGGATTTAATGCGCCGGAGTGGCGGCTTTCCGCGTCTTATATTGGATGTAACATAAATCAGCGTTTTATTAAACTTGAAAATAGAACTAAATAAGCTTTCAGTGGATCTACTTGTACTATTATCAGACAAATAGAGTGGCATCATAAGCTTAATATATTTTTGATTAGTTCAATTCATTTAAAAACTATTTAAAATTAATTCTTCGATGAATTTTTAAATTATTTGCACATAACAGTCAAAAATTAATAGCAAATATAGTGCAGAAGGAGGAAATAGATGAAGGTATAATACTTTCAATAATATTGGAAATATTATGTTTGCCAAAAAAATATAAAAATATACTTAATACGACGACGAAATTCATAAACAAGATTGTATTCGGTTTAACAATAGGGTACTTATAAGCTATTAAAATTTTGTTTCTGTCTCTTTCTCGCTAAGCAAAATTTAATATTATTTTAAATGGCCTATGACGTCACAGCTAAGTACGCCGTGCGGTATTGCCCTTTTTGTCTAACAGGACTTTTAAACATTAATAACTTTTTTATTAATGATATACTTTTTAAAATTATTTCATTGTTATGATATATTTAAAAAACTCTTTCATATAAAATCATCATCATCATCATCAGCCCATTTTACCCACTGCAGGGGCTTAGCCCCCCCCTCCCCCAGGGTGAGAAGGGGGTCATATAAAATAATTTAAAAAAAAAACAGTCATCTAAGTACCCCGTTATATTTTCCTTTAATATGAGGATTTTACGCTATATACGCCAAACTTCATCTCCTTTTTTGCGTGCACCTACTAGAAATAATATAAAGTAATATTTTCTTAATTTACAATTTTTACATTAAAATCAGACATAAATCTGGTATAGTCACTCAATTAAGTATAACTACATTAACTTCATTTTTTAAAAATCAATATTACTACCAGTAAAAATTAAGATTGCTTATACGCAACCGCATCATCCAATTTATAGTAAACGAACTTACTTCGACATTAAAAAGGAGAAAAAGGCAAGAATGAAAGTAATCCAACTATTCTTTGAACGATCAAAATCTTAGATTGGATACGACATGACAAAGACTATAGATTCATTATATGCGAAGCAGAAAAACAACATCAATAATCTACATACGTGCAAAATAAAATTATTAAACGTGTTAATTATTTTTTTTAAGTAACATATTTTACTATATTTTTTTAAATCACAATTTGTTACAAGAATTCACGATAAATTAACATAAAATTAAAATTGGCACCGTCAGCCAAGTCTGTATTTTTAGAGTTTGTTTATACCAAAAGGGCATCCAAAGGGTACCAATGGGAACCCTATTACTAAGCCTCCGCTGCACATTCGACTGTCCGTCCGTTTGTCTGTCTGTCACAGGGCTGTATCGTGTGACCAGTAATAAACAGATACATGAAATTTTCACAGTGTGTTTTACTACGGCTGCTATGACTACAAATAATGAAATTACTGACTGGTTGGCCGAGTGGTTAGATACCTTAACTGTAGACCGAAGGGTAGCGGGTTCGATTCCTGACCGGAACAAATATTTGTGTGCATGAACATGTTTATTTGTTCCGTGTCTGCGTGTAAAAGTATCTATATATTATAAAAAAATGGATGTTTAAGAATGTATATTCGTTGTATAATAGACTATAATACAAGCATAATACTTGATTACTTTGAGACTAGATGGCGCTGCGTGGGATGTCCCAGATATTATTATTATTGAAATAAAGTTAAAATTAAGGGGGCCCTCTTACAAGAAATATATTTTTTTATATTGTACGACTGTACGGACTTGCACTTACCGGGGTTTTTCATAAGTATCGTATTGCATCTAATGACATAATACGTCAGATTTAAAAAGCTTCCCTATTTTCCATATTGCCTGTTTTTCTGTCCGTTTAGGAAGATTCAGGAAGTTATGCCTGTAGCGTTACTTTCTAAACCTTCCTAAACAAAGACAAACCGGCGTACAAAAAAATACCAGCACATTTGGGGTAGGTTTAGGGTAGCTTTACCAATTTCCCGTATTATGCCATTAGGCGTGATACATAAATTTAAAAAAATGGCCTCGGCCGAAGGTCTGACTGATATATTTTCTCTTTTACGACTATAGCACATTGTAACAGGTCATTTTAATGCATATCATAATTATTTTGAAAACTTACTTCCAAACTATTTTAATAATAACTTCCCGATTTCCAAATCGATAAATATACCACTGCGAAAATCGGCAGTTAAATAGAACAAGATCTATTGTATGTTCCACATACAATTCCCTTCCACGAAAGGGTCGCATAATTTATTAAGACTTGAACCGCAAATGGATGGTGCTGCGGTGTCAACCGGCTTCGATTACATAGTAATATTTTGTATTTTCATGCTATTTATTACCTTCATAAAAAAAAATTGTGACTGATACACCTGTTATGGTTAAAGTCCGTTTTCAGATAAAACACGTTTTTCCTAGTAGACATTATATCAAAACTAGTTTTAGTTTTGATATAACATCTTAGTTAAAACTATAATAGGTTTAATTAAGGATAGCTAATTTTGACTGAATGTTTATGAAAACTTGTTTTAACTAAGGAAAATTCTTAGAATGGACAAAATGGCCAAATTTTTCTTATTTTTGACCGAAACAAAAATTTATCTGATTCACACTTGGCGCTAGAAGACGATTTCTATAGGTGGAACGATACTAAAATGCAAATTCTATAAAAACGTTTAACCCAAGAATTGGCTCATAAATGATTATTAAACTAGTAATTGAATAATAATAATAAAATTATTATATTTTAAAATTAATATGTGTTTGGACCTACTGGCCCGTAGTGCAGAAGAAAAGAATATTCTCTACGGTACAACTATAGTTGTGTCCCTTTATAGTACCGTGGCCAATGACCAGACGTTCTTTTCATAACCAAAAACTATGGAAATTTTGGTATGTATAGGGAGGAGTCAAACGTCATGGCTCAACTAATATAAATTGTTATCTAATATGTATTAGTTTTAACTAAAATTATTATTCGTTTGTCAGTAAAACCTAGTTTTTAATAAAAGAATCAGTTGTAACTAAACCGATCAGACAAAATTAGCTGTGGATGGGAAAAACGCTATTTAACTGTAATATACGCTTGGTGTAAGTTTATTATTAATATATTTCTATAAAGTATATTATTTTTACATCATATTTAATATTTTAAGCTAATATATTACTAAAGTAATAAAATGTATATTAAAATATTATGTATATTTTCTAATTTAAAACAATTATTACTACTTGTGCTCTGCAAATTTTCAAAACGACTATTCACAGTTTTGTTATTTTTAATACGAAAGTTGACATCATGTAAAATGACAGAAACGCACAGAACTATAAGAGGTGTGTGTCTTTCGCATGGAGCTTTCCCGATTAAGTGCGAATGTGTAAATCATGTTTATTTTGTTTACAACGACAATCCTTGTGTCATTTAGGAGTCTGTGTATACGCCAAGTATGAAGGCTTATTTTAATTAAGCTACAGGCTTATCAATGACACAAGAAATACGGTGTACTAATTTAATATTCTGGTCGCATGAGTTGCTCACATTTATTTCACAAGGGACGGAGTTTTGACTTCACTGAATATGCCATACACATGCGCGTTAGAGTGTAATATTTTTATGTTATTAATAAAATTATGAAAATTATGAATTATGACGTGTGGTATCTGGTGAAAATATTCATCTCCATTAACATGTATTGTGACAAGTTGATAGAATGAATGACGGAAAGGCTAATATAGAGATTCACTTAGAGACAAATTCAAAGAAATTGCATTGTCAGTATATTCATGAAAATATATTATATATTTTTATTTAAATTAAAAACAATAGTGAATTACACAATGTTAATACGTATATTAGGAATAAACATAAACTCGTAGTAGGTAGGTACCCATTACTAGACGACTCCATAAAATCAGTAATTCATTTAAAAGGTATAGTTCAAGATTATATAACAAATTCTCAAGCAATGCTATAGATTTACAAATAAATTCAATATTTATGTAAAACAACAAGTTTTGTCTAAAGCATATTACAATTTAAAAAAATATAAAAAAGCATATGAATGATAAAAAATGCTTGGGATTAAACTGTTCTATTCCACTTAGTTTTTATTAAGACAGTGATTTGTAGTGCCCTCACTAAAAAATAAACCACTCTAAGTTTCTTGAAGTGTCCTAGAGTGGTCACGTACGATCCTGCTTACACTCAGCTTAGACTTAGCTTTATGACGTTCAAAACGATAACAGAGTGTCCTACTTGAAAATATTTTTTTTTATTGTGCAACAACTGCGCTAAGCTATTATTAGGGTCTACCGCGAGATCTGAGATCTGGAGAAGCCTTAAAAACCTCGTACTAGATTCATGAATAATTCATTCAGAAACGCTAGCAATTCCTCTCACGTTTCCCTAACCTGGCTGACGTCGAAAGTTTTTTGCATCTCATGACCAAAGGTAAAATCGTTTCTGCCTTGTATCAGATATTCACTATATTTTTTATGTTAAAATTTATATTCCATGTATATTTGAAATATTGTTTCGACCCAAGTCCTGTGTGATGCTCAGTTTCACGTACAGCAAATTTTTCACACTTCATTTCTTTTTCTAACACTTAAAAGCGAAACAAGGCTACAACTCTCGACTTATCCACAGTTAAAAAATATACATGTTACCACTGAACTGTGAACACTGTTTGTTTATTTCTTCTTTGAACTTAAATTTTACTTTGATATCATCACGCAATTATCACCATATCGGTCACAGAATACAAAGTTTTATGTTGTACACATTGTATAACATTGAATTTTTCGAGCGCGTTTTATATATTCTATGGTTTTAAGGCTTTAGAAACTACCCCTAAGAGTTTTCGGAACACTCACATTAAATGAAATTGGCCTTCAATTGTTTTTTCAACCAAGTAGGAAGCAAACGAGTCATTATTTGAAGTATCAGTATACAATGTCAAATTTGGCATTGGCATACACGAATTCACGTATACGTGATACCATGAGAAGTATATTTAAGCACGTTGATGATTAAAATTGAAAAAAAAAAATTACTAATTTAGTACTTATTAGCTACAAAACTTACCAGATTTCAACTCAATTTACCCTAAAGTTCGACCGGACACTATCATAGAGTAATATGAATGTATTGTTTTGTTTTTTCAAAAACAGCTTTCTACCAAAACACATCGCAATCCTCTCAACCTATTGTTATTTCAACCGACGCGTGGATCTCTCAGTGGGTCGGATAAAGATAGCAATAGTGACGTTTGCGCGACTTTGTTGGTCATCCATAATGGTCAATCCATAATCGTGGCTACACCACCGTTTGTATTCCAAAACACCAAGCTAAGAGTTATGACATGTATTCAATGGTTGAACCCATTTGTGTGTGTGTCGCTTTCCTGACCATTTCCCTGCCGCCGGAAGGGGAAATACGTTAAGCGTTTTCTTTTCAATTAGTCACTCACCATTGAGCTAATCTAATGGTAAAACTCACTTTACGTCCAAAGTTTACGTAAGAAATCATCACTCGTATTTGGCGAATTTATAAGCAAATAGAGGTGTAAAATGATATGATAGAGCTTTTTACGTATTTCACGTGAAACTATATAAATAAATAATCAACAAAGTACGCGGTAAGGGTAAAAATAAAATTGTTTTTTTGCGTCTTGTACTCAGGCCAGGTGCGCTCTGAATATTGCTCGTTATTCGAATCGTTTGTTGAGGGTTTGGGTTTTACAATATTTTGTTTGAAATTGCACTCCGAAAATAATCCAAACAATGTGAAACTGTAATGAATTTTGTCTGCATATGGAACATATACATGGAAGATATTGTTAGATTTCTATTCATTCGACTACTCAGTCTTCCCTGAACACAATTTACAATTTCGCAACTTCTTGTTCGTTTGTTTGTATGTACAAATAGAAATAAACGCCAATTAACAATTTTTTATGAAATTATCTTTTTATTGCCTCCTCCTCACCCTGGGGGAGGCCTAAGACCCTTTAGTGGGGCAAAAATGGGCTGATGATGATGATGATGATCTTTTTATTTTTAAGCAGAGTAGTAAGAAGAAAGACAATGTGAAGTGAGATTTTGCATTTTTGCATGCATATTTGCATTCCGTACAACGAAGTTTATTTCACGGAAAGTGTTTTCATCAAATCCAATTTTTTATAACATTTTTATGTGCATACCTAATAAATTATGTGACGCAATACAATCTGGGTATATTACTATTTATTACATTTACAAGATATTTACTTAGAAATTGCATTTTTACTCAGTTTACATTTTGCTTGCCTTTTGTTCCACGCTGATTAATTTTATTATTTGGTCATTGAATTCCGTATATTTAAATTGGATATCAGGAGAGGAGTGTACCTATAATATAGCTTATCGTAGTTTACGTGCCAGTAGCCTTTCCATTGTTTCTTTAAATTCAAATATATGTTCTTTTTACTTAGTATTTGAACACAACTTTTGTAATATTTATTGACAAATAAAGATTATTATCGTTCGATCTACTTGACGCTCAGTGTTAATGGATTTGAATATATAAATTTCATGATTTTATATAAGGGTCATCGTGTAAGAGCACAGAAATTAGGATAAAAGTACCCAATACAACGCGGATCGCGAGCGAAATCTTGGTTTTGTTTTGTTTTGTAATTTTGCTTTGTTTGTGACTTTAAATGCTGAATTAATTATATTGTAATTTTAAAGAAATGTGGTTTTAATGTGGATAACAAGTTTGAAGAAATTAATTCAGTTCTAGATAAAATAAAAGCGTAGCCAAATATCGCGTCACTCGAACTCACATTGCCACTAACTGTGAAAACTTCAAAATAAAATAAAACTTGCACTATTTGCCATTATATTTATTTGACTTCGAAATATACTGTGAGCAAAACAGTATTGAAAAGGCTTATTCATTTAAACACTAACCTGTACAGAATGCATTAGTTGCAGAGTACCTACAGCCCTAAAGATAATATACAAGACTAAATAGGTCGCCTACCTTAGCTGAAGTGTTTGTTAATCTAGGAGAACTTTCTCGTTCGGACTTTCGAACCATTCTTTATCACAAAGCTGGGAGAGCTGGCGAATAACTCGAGCGAGTCCAAACAAGCTACGCGTCATCGGTTTGATTGTAGCTGGTTACGCTCTGTTTGTGTTTGCCGACGTTGTTTAAATTTCATTCGAATTGTATTGTGATTTATTTTAAATATGAAAATATTTTTTTATTAAATTAAGCGTATTTGTATGTGTGTGCCACGCCCAAGACAGAGCCTGAATGGAATCCGATAACTGATTCTGATACTGATTGTTATGTGACAATCCTAACACTCCTACGTAATAATATTACCCTATATTAGTTAAATATATAAAACTACGAATTGACTAGGAGCCCTCTTCTACATACGTTTACCGTCTAACCATTCATACTCTAGCTAGCTCGTGTAAGATGACGAGTTTCAGTCCGAATTTCAGTGCGCAAGCTTCTCTCGCGCCAGTCTTCAACCCCGCAATATTGCGTTTGACATTTTCTATACTGTGAAGTGACATTTATACTGTCAATTCATTTACTCTATGGTTGAATGTAGTCATACCTATCATTGTTCCCTTTTGAATTTCAAATATATCTAATCAAGTAAAAAAAAATTGTTTATTTCTTTTTGATACTTTGAAGTTTTCAGTCAACATATCGAAATAAACAACTTGGCATTATTGGTGTTCAATGTTCAGTCGTGAAACATGTGGGCGGTGTCGCGTGTCAGGTGACCTTCCGCTCGGTGACAAATGGCGTAGCTTATCGCTAGTCCGTAATCGCCATAAAATCATCTAAGTGGAAATACGCTGCGATTGGAATAGCCCATTGTAAATTATAACAGTTCTACAAGAATCGATAAAGGTTACCTTAGACTTTAAAAAGATTCAAGATTTAAGAACCTTTTTGTGCTTTTCGATAAAAATAAAATTTGCTTTTAATTCGGGTAAGCTACAGAATAATAATAATTAAAAAGGTAGTCTTCTAGAACATGAAAAACCGAGGTGGGTGGTATCCCTACGCTACTGTAATTTTTTGCGTGCAAAGGTTGTACATAATCCTAGGTATAATTCAAGGGTAACACTTGATACTGATTTTCTACTCCACCTAGTTTTGAGAATACCTCAATACCTACGGAGCGTATTTCAAGTCCCTTGATGGACCCCCATACCCGCTCAATGGCGTAAGTGTTTGATGGCGTAAGTACACTATAGGTATAGGACAATGTCTATTTTCAAGATATGTACACCACTTGGTATTACCAAGCTCGAGTCACGAGATATTATATTGACGTTCATGGCGACAGTAAAACCGTTTCATCGCTAATTCTGGCAGGACTATGGATGCCTTCTTAAAAACGTTTTCTCGTTAAAAATGACTGTATTCTATATGACTACATAATATCTGTTTATCGGTCCGTCTGTTACCTATTTCCTTCTCATCTACTAAAGGAAATAATTTGAAATTTGGTTCATATACAGAGTTTATTGACCCAATCACGGATGCATGGCGTAGGGGTTACATTAGAAAAGTTCTTTTAAGTCACTCTAAGTTCTAAAGTAAATTTTTAATTGATTTTATTGAGTATTTCTACTTGAATCCCTAGCGTCAACAAGGCGAGCAAAAAACACTAACTATAGCAAGTAGTTTTTTTATACTTGTTACTCGATACTTTATCATCGTAGTCAAAACTATTTCTAATGAAAAATGCAACTTGTACTTTGAATCATCATCATCATTAGCCCATTTTTTTTACCCCATTGCAGGGGCTTAGACCTCCCCCAGGGTGAGGAGGGGGGCTTGGAGCTTAAGTCCACCACGCTGCTCCACTGAGGGTTGGGAACTGTAACGACCGCCATCTATTGACAGCGTCCGGGACCGACTGCTTAACGTGCCCTCCGAAGCACGGTGTCAGTGATGTTGTGTACTTAAGTCAGAAAAACTCATTGGCACACGCCCGGATTCGAACCATAGCCCTATGGGGCCTTATAAATTTGAGACAGGTTCGTTGCGCTCTGGGCTATCACGACACTTTGAATATTCAAAACTAAATTATATTCAAAAAAAAGATACATGAAAAAAAATTTTTGCAGAAGAAATATTCGTAACGCTTGTAGTTGTAGTGTTAGTATTTTCCACACATAGGTTCTATTATTACAGTTTACATAGACGAATGAAGATACACTTTCATCTTGAATGCACACTTGCCAGCCAGTATGCATTATCTGAATGTATCAGAAGACATCTGTTATGGCGGCACAGTGCTGTAAATCGTGCATTTTATTGCTTAGCCAATATTTACGCATCTGTATTTTATTACCGTTTAGAATACAAAAGCGGATGGATGTTGGAAATCCATAGGGAATAGTAGATTCCATTCTCTTATGTCAAACAAATACCATTTCCCAAAATGTCTCAAAAAATTGTTGTTTAATTGACGACCGCTTAGCCTAGTGGGCAGCGACCCTGCCTGCGAAGCTGGAGGTCCCGGGTTCGAATCCCAGGTCGGGTCAGTATTTATATGATGAATATTAATACTAGCACCGGGTCTTGGTTGTTATATGTATGTGGTGTCTTCGCCTGGTACCCAAAATACAAGCAAATGCTTAGTTTGGGACCTAGACGTTGTTGTCATTGTGTGTGTTATTATTATTATTATTTTTAATCTCAAGTTGATAACTGCTATTACTAGCAAATGAGTCGTCACCATAGCTGCCATAACTGGAGACGAAATATAAAAAAGCCACTTAACTAAAAAGATAAAAGTTATTAACTGAAAAGAGAAAAAACAAGCTACAATCTTTAAATTTTCTTTTAACAATGAATGCATTATACAATGTTTTCTTGTCCGATACCTATTTAAGAGCAGTTCAACGTCTGGAAAAAATGCTGCTGCCCGACTGGCCCAAATGCGTGGGATAGAGAGGCCAGATGCGCCATATACTCTAGTGCGGACGAGATACAAGGCTGCTTGAAAATAACGACACAAGGGAAAATCTTCATATTGCCATTGGAAATGTTTTAATTACAAAGGAAATAAATATTACATATACAAAAATAAAAAGCCAATGGATAGGTATATATATAACCTTCGTTTGAAATTTTTTAACGTTAAAGAATTATATTTATTATGACAAAAGAAAATTTGTTTTATTAAGGTTCTTTTGGATTTCTATCGAGCGAAATTGATACTACCTCGTTTTCGAAATAGCCAATGGACAAACAAAGGTCCATATTTACTGACAATAATTCTTTTTTTGTCGCTGTTGAGTAAAGATTTGCGCCAATAACGTAGTTTTAAGCAAATATTACAGTTTGTAACTATCAAATGAATATGACTTGAATGGCATAAAGTAGATTAGCGGTGAGTAAGATTGGCGGTGATCTTTAAGTGAAAATAAAGATTTTTACAGTAAATACGTTGTACATTTTACGTTTTTCACAAAAATTCTATAGAATATAGCTTTTTTCTATTTTCAGTCAATATTTATTTTCTTTTTAGTTAAATAGTTTTGCAGTTGCCTTTTTTTTTGTTTTTTATAAATATAATTTAATTTATTTCAATCTTTTTAATTTTATTAATTAGCATATATATACTTTAGTTTTGGTTACAGCCCAACAAAGATAATATAGCGTACCTACTGTACTTTGTGTTATACAAACTTATTTTTAGTTTATGTCAAAATATAGTAGCATAAAAGTGTTATAAAACATATCGCACCCTCAATAATAAACTGACCTAATCCAAAAAACGCTACTTTTCAGAATAGCGGAAAAACTAATCTGCATTCTGGGTTTCTCGTCTTTTATTAAAAATTGTTTTTACATTACTTGGAAAAAACTGTGTATTTTTTGTTTATAAGTTAGTTCAATTATTGTAGGTGATTACTGAAGCACTTTGAAATACATGTTTATTATAGAGAATGATATATATAGGACAAATAAAATAATTACACATTTTATGTCTGTTTTTTATTAAAAAGTCATCATTGTTTTAAAATTATGTTTGTAGCAATATATAAAATGTCTCTTTTCATTAAAAAAAGTGTTCTTTCAATGTGACTAATTAAGATATAAGACTAATTTGAACTAAATATAAAATATTGTTTGGTTCTACGGTCGTTTTAATCAGTCCTTTAACTTAAGTTTGGTAAGAGAGGTTTTTAAAACCTTTTTACATTCATTCGATATATTTTGAACTGTGTAAGTAGGATCACTATCACTCAAATCCACATCGCTTTTATTTGAATGAAGTGGTGAAATAACGTAGTTCGATATATTATTCTTTTTTCTGCTGGAAACCCTAAGTTCTACGTTTTCCATTGTTGTATAAGTTTTTTCAGGTGTCTTTTGATTCAGTTTAAATTCCAAATTAACTTCTGATGTGATAGGATTCTGAAAAGATAGGTAATTTATATTATCATTGTTTAAATAAATTAAAATAGTATATTTTTAAATTACGATTAAATGAGTAATGTAAAAACAACATTTCTATAAGTTACTTGTATTAATTTCTCAGAATCCTCGTTTGCTGATTGATATAATTTTGTCTCATAACAAATATCTATAGGTTGTATATTCTCCGAATCATAATATTTTTCTTCTTGAATACTTGCATGATTTTGCATCTAAAATAAAATTTTCTTATTATTCTTTATTGCCTGGTTAAATAAGTCGACGCTGATCAGCGGTAGGTAAATCATTTTACAAAAGATATTTATGAAGATAGAAACTTACCATGTCTGCGTTTTCTCTATTAATATGCATATTATTTTCTTTTGCTAATTGCATTATTTTTTTCAATCGTTCGGACCTCTGGTCAGCCATACTGTAAATAATTCATACTTTGATCATTTTTTTTAATAAAACACTGTCTCATATACAAACTGACTATGTCATTTATAAAACACGAAAATCATAAAGAGACTTTTATATGAATAATAACTTTAAGAATTCGAAAATTCATAATAGTTGTTAATAATAAAACGACTAAAATCAAATTGATACACAAACATTATTGTCGTATTTTATAAAATATAGGTTTGATTCTTAATTTGATCAGGTGAGTATAAGATATATTTAATCGTATACTGACAGATCTCTAAATAAGCCACTTTAGCATGAAATAAAAATAACAACTACAGTAAAATAATTTAATCCAAAAACGACCTAAACCTAAATAAGTAGTTTTAACAATAATAGAAAACAAAAATACTTACCTTATTATTTTTGTTAAACACTGTCTTAAAAACCAATTACACATCCGTTCTCAATTGCAGCCGACTCAATACTGTTTATGTCATTCTTTTACGAAAGTAGAGAGGGGAAAACGTCAGTTAAAAAGAGACACAAATATACATTTCTGCATAATTAAATGAGAAAAAAAATATATTCAAGTTTCTATAGATCAAAAACGTTATTTAAGGTCATTTTATGATTAAAACTCAAAAACGTAAATTTTCGAGTTGAGTCACTTTATTATTGAGGGTGCGATATATCTATACGGATATATATGGATGAGTTATTTACTACCTTTCATTTGATACTCATATTGCTGTAATAACCAAAAAACATTAATTGTCCTCTATTTTTTGATTTACAGACGCCATTTTGAAATATGCGCATATATATTGGATGCGGAAATCGGACGACCGTGTGTGGTGGCGAGCCTTGGGAGAGGTCTATATCCTGCAGTGGAGAGACACGGGCTGATGATGATGATGATGAAGATGATGATATTGAAATATGTGGATATACCCTATGTCACTCCGAAAATTAATACAAATCTACCAACAGACTAAGCCGTTTAAACTACAGGAGTTGCCAAGGAAAGATCTAGGATTTCCAAGCATACAAACATACATACATAGAGTGAGATAAATTTACCGTCGTTTTTGGAAAGTTTTTGAGAATCTTGTGTCAGTCGAGCACAAGATTTGTAGACCATGTGCGGTTTGCACATTATAAACCTACATATAGGATTAAGTAGGAGAAATATAAAGTCAACAAGAAACCCAGTTATCATCTGTTAGTCTGTAGAGATGACCCAAGTATTTGTGATACGGAAATGTTCGTCTCGCTACGTTGGCACTCACTGCGCATGTCTGAAGCTTCGAGATGAAAAGCGACATGCATGTAATAGTCGTTTGATGCTTAAAATAATTTCGGAAGACAATACATTAAATAACTAGGTGACACCGTTCACTTTGAAATATTTATTAAATGGTTATTCGATACTTTGTATCAATATAATTTTACAATAAATATTATTTCGTGTAAATTTATTAGTACACTGTTACATAGTTATGGACACTTTTAAAATGTCATGACTTAAACTACAAACAGGAACATCGACAGGTATACTTTTATTATAGTTTTGTTTTGTAATATTATAAAAAAGTGAGGATAGAAATTTATTTAACAAAATAATGTAAACTTTATACTATTGGCAGCCTGCCGACAACATTCATAATTTATTGTAATATTAACAGTGCATGTTATTCTGCATTTTGAAACAATTGGGTATAATATTATATGGTTCACGTGTAGCCTCATATAAATTTTTTAGTCACTTTAATACACAGACAAGGGCTTATCTGCCTATATAGTACAATTGTCGTTAAAACTATGTTTAAGGAAACGGAAGCACCGAGTGAACGGTTATTACTTCCTTACACGTATTTACAGCGTTGATTATGTTTATATTTAGTTTAAATATCCATAAAACATTATTTTGGTCCACGACTTCCTAACAATTTTTCGAAGAATACTCCACGTTGGATGTTTTCTAGAAGCGTCCGCTGAATATTATATTTCCACGAAAAAAATATACATTTCATTGTATTTAAGTGTTCATGTGGCTATTTTAGTCTAGAATTTCTTAGTGCCATTACATTAAGTATTCAAAATAATGTCAAGCGCGACGCGACGTATTTTAGTTGTCGTACGGAATTATTGTATGTAAATAAAATTGAAATGTCTGTTTGTGGTTTAAACATAAATATTAGTGTTTAAGTGGTAAAATATCCCATTTACTGTATATCAAAGCTTAGCTCGATAACTGTTTTTTTTTTAGAATTTTTCTCTGTTCGTATATTTGTCCAGAGTAAGTTCCGAAAAGGCTAATTGAACACACGAAGAAAGCTTACTATTGTATTACCGAATATTTAAATAATATTTAAATAATAAATGGACATCATTGTAATAGTTGTAAACATTGTAAATAAAAAAAAAAAGTATTAAGATAGAGTACAATACAGCCTAGGTAAAAAAATACTTATATTTAAATAAAATAAACAGGGAGGAGTTTATTGCCGGTTCTTCTCCTTCTATAGTTTTTCGAACCGATATACCTATCTAATCAATTCATTTTGACTTTCAATAAATTTGTGTACACATATACTGTATACTGAAATATTCGAATTGTTAATTATCATTATCAATCGTTTCTTTTACGCTCATGTAAATGGAAATGTTTTAGTAAATCGTTTCTGTCAACTTTCCTTACACTTTGGTTATACACAGGAATTTGTATAGAGGTAATTTCTTGAAGGGCGCTCTTAAAGGGTTTTGAAAAAAAAAATGAAAATATGTATTTCATGTTATACTTTTATTTGTCTCTATTTCTACCTAATTCGACCTTTGTTTGGAATAGGTTCCGATACAATTGAATGAGTTTTAATGATTCTTGCAGAGATGATGGTGTGTGTTTATTAAGCAGGTTCAAGACAAATAGCAGGTACTAAATAAAAGTATAAAAGAAATCTAGCCTTCTAAAAGTGTTGTAAATAAATTATTTTATACATGGCGGGGCGAGCAAGTTAGTTTACGGTACCATTATAATTAAAAAGAGATTTTGTGCATAAATTTGCACAAAAAAGCTTAATGTTAAAATGTTTTAAAAATATTTAATTTATTAAATGATAAATCACACACGTAATTTCAGATATGTCTCACACCAAGTAAGAGTTGGATTATCATGTGATAGCTCGAGCGCTGCAAATTTATTTCTGGTTTAGAAGGCCGTGCGGCCGTGGTTCGATTCCGGGCGGTAACCAATGAGTTTTCTGATTTAAGTACATATGTTACTAGCACTGATTCCGTGCCTCAGACAGCACGTTAAGCTGTCGGTCCTGGATGCCATCAACAGATGGCAGTCGTTAAAATCCCCAATGGAGCACCGTGGTGAATTAAGCTCCAGTGCCCCTCACCCTGGACGAGACCTAAGCCCCTGCAGTGGGGCATCAATGGGCTGGCGGAAGTGGAAATGATAAATTAATAAAAGGTGCCGTTCAAAAGGGCTCATGCTATTAGCTATTAATGTGCAATAAAACTGCTAATTGTAAACAATAAAATAAAATTGATGGAATGTGAGCTGGAGAAGTCACTGGAGTAGATAATGGAGAAAAGAAAGAAATTGAAATAAAATTTGTCGCATTTAAATAATTTTGCTGATAATGAAATTATCTATTTAATTATCAGTGTATTTTGTAAACATTTATACTTAGATTTACAGTTAGTTAGTTTCTTTTTGTATTGTCTAAGATATTTAGACTTATAGATGGCAGAGTTTTAAACAGTAAAATTATAAAAATATCAGCTAAAAAGTAATATTGCTGTGTAGTGTTGAGAGACATAAATCAAATTGCTCTTCGGATATTTGCTAAAATTACTTTTAGCCATGATTTTTTTGCGTGCAGTAACTTTGAAGCATTTATCGGGTGTTCGGCTGATTTTAATCCGAACTTATAAAGCATGTAGAGCTTACCGAACTGATCAAAAGTTTCAAGCAAACTAATGGTTGCCGATAAAACATGTTTAAAGTTGAAACTCCGTTCAGCCAAACACGCCCGTTTACAATATACCGCGTGTTCGATTGAACATAGTCCGAACTTATGGAGCATATAGAGATTACTAAACTAAATAAAAAGTTTCAATTGAGCAGATGGCTTAAACTAACGGTTACCGAAAATAACATGTTTAATTTTTCGGTTTTTTTTTATGAGTATTTTTTTTTAGTTGTCGTTTAGTTCGGTAAGTTGTACACACTACAAAAGATTGGATTACGTTCAGCCGAAGACCACGTGCAGGAACCCTTTTTTACATGAAACCCAAAAACTATATTGACATTGTAATGCAAAATATTTTTATCATATTAATATTAAACACTGTTTTAATAAAATCAAACGGGTTTATATTTAAACTAGCGACCGCCCGCAGCTTCGCTTGCGTAGACTACACGTTTCTGTTTTAGGTAGTATTAACATTCGAAACGGTTTACACGTACTTTTTGCTGAAACTAATATTGGGTACACCCATTCAAACTTTCAGTCTTCATTCTCCCCACTCCTTTAAGAAAACCGATACTCCCATACTTTTCACCTCCCGTTTCCCACCCTTAAAATGTGGAAATCCAAAAACCCTGAAACACGTCATTATCTATTTATGTTAAAATTTTTATGTTTCTAACTTTAAAGAACAAAGACTCTCATACAAAGCCCTTCCATCCCTCTTTCCTTAAATTTGAAATTTCCAAATATTCCTTTCTTAAAAAATTAATACGTTATAAAATAAACCTCTGTTTCAAATTTCAGCTTCCTAGACTTAGTAGTTTCGGCTTATCTACGTTGATAGATCAGTGAAGACAAATGACAGACAGACACAAAAAGTAGCTGATGTCACTCTTGACAACCTTCTTTCACGTCTGCAAAGTTTCATTAAAATCTGTTTAGCCATTTTGGAAATTAGCTCGAATAGACACATAGACGTACAGATAGACAGACGGACAAAAAGTAGCGTATGTCACTTTTGACTACCTCTTTTTCATAGCCGTGAAATTTCATTAAAATCGGTTTAACCGTTTTGGAGATTAGCTCGAATAGACAGATGGACGTACATACAGACATACAAAAAGTAGTGTATGTCACTTTTGACCACTTTTTTTCCATATCTGTGAAGTTTAATCAAAATCAGTTTAGCCGTTTTGGAGATTTGCTTGAATAGACAGACAGACATATAGTATTATTTTATACATATAGCGTATAGACTATCCAACACAAAAAGAATTTTTCAATTCGAACCAGTAGTTCCTGAGATTTGCGCGTTCAAACAAACAAACAAACAAACAAACAAACAAACAAACTCTTCGGCTTTATAATATTAGTATAGATGAAACTAAAGTGTGTTGTACCACTTGAGAAACACTTTTCTCTGTTACTTAGTTAGAAGGAATCGGGTCACACAAACGCGCGTAAACGCGTCATACTAAGACTAAAGAACTATTTCAGTTTAGTTTATTGAAGAGATTTCCACAAGCCCCTGTTCAATATCGCCGATACTAAAAATAAACATTCGTGGCTCCCACGCAAATATATTGATTCGTTAAAATATTGCATACGTACATATTGTATGTATTATTGACAAATAGTTATTTATATAAAACGGAATGTAACGTAACGAACGTATCACGTCTATTATGTTTAGTAATAAGCTTACAATTGACAGTTTAGATTTCATTACAAGAATTTATTCGATAATTTTGAAGTTTCTATAATTTCCTGAAGCATACCAGAGTATCGAGATTCAAACGAGCAGACAATATTCAATTTTAAATATTATTGTCGTTTTTTATATAATTTGAGCAAAGATTTGATTGATAATTGACAAATTTCAGTTCAGATGGAATATGGTGGTAGAGCCATTCCACTTTTCAACTTTATCCGCAAATCAGAATTAAATACTTTTAAATAGAAATTACAATATATCCCAAAAACGAGTATATATATTTCTAAAGTAAAAGATCTTTCGACTCAACTTGATGGTACGTATTAGATTTTTTCGAAAGGAAGCAATAATTTTCTCGTAAATGTATTTAAGTAACTTACTATAGTATTTACAATTAACGAGTCGATCCATAAGTCATCATCATCATCATCATCAGCCCATTTTTACCCCACTGCAGGGGCTTAGGCCTCCCCCAGGTTGAGGAGGGGGGCTTGGAGCTTAAGTTTACCACGCTGCTCCACTGCGGGTTGGGAACTGTAACGACCGCCATCTATTGACAGCGTCCGGGACCGACTGCTTAACGTGCCCTCCGAAGCACGGCGTCAGTGATATTGTGTACTTAAGTCAGAAAAACTCATTGGTACACGCCCGGATTCGAACCATGGCCCTACGGGGCTTTATAAATTTGAGACAGGTTCGTTGCGCTCTGGGCTATCACGACAGTAACTTATGGATACTGTCGTGATCCATAAGTCGGAAGTAAAAATATAATAGAAATCATTAGAAGAATCTTCTTAATCAATGGAAGAAATAACCATTGATTAAGAAGAAGAATAATGTTTTCAGGAGCGAAAGGTGCTCATGAAATCATTATGGGCCTACTTTAGCTGTTCGGCAGTACTACACTATAGTACTCATGCACTTTTTGAACCATTTTATTTTGTATGTTCGCGCTATAACACGAAATTATACTCATTAGCACTTTTTGAACCGAAACTCTGTGATTTTGTAATTTTCTTCTTTGTTGCCATAGATGTAATAAAAACTCTAAGACCTGTCATTGAACAACTAATGAAGCAATGCAATGGCGGCCGCTTAAGTATGTGCTGGTATGTGTGAGGCGAACTTCGCAGCGTACAGTTACAATCAAACTTTATAGTGGATCCGAACGTAGGCACAAGTCGCGTCGCAGTAACCAGTTTTAGGTGTAGAGAACGCACTGGACTGAGGGCTATATGATTGTTTGTGCAAGCATGTTTAAAGCGTTGTATTCCGATCCGCCATAAGTTTCAGACGAACTATAGCTATTGACGGTCGGTACACATACTGTATGTGTGGGTTCATATTGACGCGTGCGTACTTTGTCAGCTGACTTACTAGAATCGCATCAGTAGTTAATAGCTCCTGATGTTACGTCCGGGTATAAAATCCTTTGGAAAATAACGACATTAGAGCGTGAATGGGCAGATGGAGGGACGAACTACAATATCAATATTATAAAGTATGACGACCGCTTAGCCTAGTGGGCAGCGACCCTGCCTACGAAGCTGGAGGTCCCGGGTTCGAATCCCAGGTCGGGTCAGTATTTATATGATGAATATTAATACTGGCACCGAGTCTTGGTTGTTATATGTATGTGGTGTCTTCGCTTGGTACCCAAAATACAAGCTAATGCTTAGTTTGGGACCTAGACGTTGTTGTGATTGTTTGTGTTATTATTATTATCTTAGTGGTACTTAATAAACCTATAACAATTAGATGCTAAAACATTATCTAAGGAGCTTCCTAAACTTTAACAAGTTAGTAGCAATGAACCCCTGTCAAGGAAATTCACAGGGGACTGTTATCCAAGAGAGGTCGAATTACTGGAGTACCAAGTGCTGAGTGCCTACATAGATAAACATAAATATTTAGACTGTTTTACCAAACATCCATTACCGTTATTGCCTTTGTACGAGAAAGTACTTTAAGTTTATACAATTTTCTTTATTTCAACGTTATAAGAGTTTCTAGGTCAGTTAAAAGTTATTGGAGTTTGAAATGTTGTTGTTTTATCATACAACACTGAAATAAACTCTGTAGGGCATTGTCTAACTTTTAGAGCTAGTTGGTACAAAAAGTAGGTAAATGGAAATATTGGTTCAATGCAAGGAAGTGTTTTGAATGGAAAATAAAAACATGAGCATAAAACATTGTCCTTATTTTCGATGTTTATACCTTAACATTCACTGTATTGATTTATTTTCATTCTTTCCTTTCAATTCGAAATTACTTAATTCAGTATAGATTTTATTGCATAACATATTTCAACAACATTACATTTCAATGTATATTTGAAAATATTAACAATAATATAATTATAAGATGTGAGACATATTATTTGAGTTATTCTGTCTGCAAAGCTTGTCACTATACATGTTAATAGGTTAATATTAAAATATCTGTTTACTTAGGCTTGATTCATAACGAAAATATTTTTCCATTTCTTTCCACCAACCCATTATGCCCCATTGCAGGAGTTAGGCCTCCCCTCAGAGTGAGGGTACTTGGAGCTTAATCCACCACGTTACTTTAGTGCAGGTTGGTGGATAACGAAAGTATAGTTTTATTCTATTATACATATTTATTAGATTTATGGAAAATTTATTATCGATCGCAAATAATTTAATCTTGAAAATTATAATGCATCTCTCTTAACCTATTTTTAGATTATGCTGTTCATACAACAACACAATCTTTAACAAGAATATAATCGAATTTTTGTTTTTGGCCTGACTCTGCATTTTAAAAAATGCAAGCCAACTAAGTGACAATTTAACTTCATTGGGGTTAAATGAATAACTAAAAACCGGTCAAGTGTGAGTCGGATTTGCACATCAAGATTCGGTACAACTGTACAATATAAAATAAACACGCTTCTTGTATGGTAACTCGGTTTAATTTTTAACTTATTTTTATTATTTATTATTATAGCGTCTATAGTCGTACACAATCCATGAAAATTTTAACTTTAAACACAACCACCTATCACCAAAAACGTTGAAAAAAGAACTTTTCTTGTATTAGGACCCACTTTAATTTTTAATTTTATTTTATTTTTACTATTTTCAAGTGTCTATTTATTACGGTTCTCAAGATACAGCCCTGTGACAAACGGACGAAAGGACGGATAGCGAAGGCGGAACCTTATAAACTATGGTCATAGGTATTTCGATAATAATAATCAATTATTTCAATAAACATCTTAGATGGGGTAATTAATGTCAGTTGATGAAATATGAAATCAGTGTCAACTGACCTCAACGCGGTTGCTTGATTTAAACTCACAATCTTGTAAGAAAAAAACAATTATTAATGTGATCGATCTAAATAAAAAAAAACACTTTCAACCATTAACACAAGCTATATTTACTGTATCCATTTCACTATGTTCACTCACTGTAGATAATGCATTGTTTATTTTAGAGCGTATCCACCATTAGCTGGGCAAAGCTGCCTGTTCATTATTTCACATTGTCAATAATTTCATGTATATTACCTACTTTTATTTAAAAAAAAAAAATTTTTATGTACCTACTAAATATATTAATATTTTATCATGATGTAGGGTTTTATTTTTACCTTTCTTTTTATTTTTAATTTAACTACGTCTTTATTTTTAATACCGACTCATATTAATACAGTATACTAGTTATTTTCACTCTGCGGTTTCATTTCTAAGCCATTTGGTTCACTTTGGCGGACAAAGGCGCTTCGGGTTACTTCGGGAGTTTGGACGGGGCCTAGCGCGTTACACCTGGGCACTTAAGAGTCGTGTAATGAGAAGCGTGCAATTAAGGTTTAGTATTCAAGATTGGTGTCGTGATAGCCCAAAGCGCAACGAACCTGTCTCAAATTTATAAGGCCCCATAGGGCCGAATATTCGAATCTATAATAATTCGAATCCGGGCGTGTACCAATGAGTTGTTCTGACATAAGTACATAACTATCACTGACTCCGTGCCTCGGAAAGCACGTTAAGCAGTCGGTCCCGGACGCTGTCAATAGATGGCGGTCGTTACAATCCCCAACACGCAGTGGAACAGCGTGGTGGATTTAAACTCCAACCCCCTCCCTCCTCACCCTGGGGGAAGCCTAAGCCCCTGCAGTGGGGTAAAAATGGGCTGATGAAATGAAGTGAAGATTCAAGATTGTAATCAAGTATGCAATCGTTTAGTGTTAGAACGTAAATCACAGTTTATTTTAGAAGAGTCATGCTACCAAGTAGATTATTATACGTGACATAGATATTTTTTTTTAATACCACGCCATCGACAACATTAATAATATTGTTTCAAAAACGTGTGGACAGTTGGACGAGTTTTTATTGACGTTTTTTGATTATTCGAATTATAATAGCCTGTACTATAATGTAACATGCACTTTTTTTTATATATACGTGAATAAAATACAATACATTTCACAAAAATATCTAAACACGAACCGAAATCAAGCTTGTTAGTTGTTATACGAAGCTACCAGGCGCTGTTCCGTTAGATTTTGTAATATATCCGACCTAAGTACCTATTTCATAAAATGACATTTGGTTTATCGCTGATATAATAAAGTCCGCGCCACCAAAGAAGTCCCGTAGCCGCGGCGCTGTCCGCACATCGCATAAACTCTTTCACCTTGAGAATTATTTCTCGACTTGTACTTCGTAGGATTTTAGCCATTTTAAGCCATTTTTTAAACGTTTATAAACAATTCAATTCGTATTTCCAAACACTTCAAATTTAGTTTATTTTTTTGTCGCGGAACTTCTTTGGTGGCGCAAACTCTAGCTAAGATATAACCGTCAGAAATGAGCAAATCTTTTCGTAATATTAGTACAGATCATTGTTCTTCATTATCTATATGAAAATACTAGCGACCGCCCGCAGCTTCGCTTGCGTAGACTACACATTCCTGTTTTAGGTAGTATTAACTTTGGAAATGGTTTATACATACTTTTTGCTGAAACTAATATTGGGTACACCCATTCAAATTTTCAATCTTCATTCTCCCCACTCCTTTAGGAAAACCGATACTCCCATACTTTTTACCTCCCGTTTCCCACCCTTAAAATGTGGAAATCCAAAAACCCTGAAAGATTTATGTCAAATTTTTTAAGTTTCTAACTTTAAAGAATAAAGACTCATACAAAGCCCTTCCGTTCCTCCCTCCTTAAATTTGAAATTTCCAAATATTCCTTTCATAAAAAATTGATACGTTATAAAATAAACCACTGTTCCGAATTTCGGCTTGTTAGACTTAGTAGTTTCGGCTTTATATACGTTGATAGATCAGTGAAGACAAACGACAGACAGACACAAAAAGTAGCTGATGTCACTCTTGACAACCTTCTTTCACGTCTGCAAAGTTTCATTAAAATCTGTTGAGCCGTTTTGAAGATTAGCTTGAATAGACACATAGACGTACAGACAAACAGACGGACAAAAAGTAGCGTATGTAAGTTTTGACCACCTCCTTTTTATACCCGTGAGATTTCATTAAAGTCGGTTTATCCGTTTTGGAGATAAGCTCGAATAGACAGATGGACGTACATATAGACATACAAAAAGTAGTGTATGTCACTTTTGACCACTTCCTTTCCATATCTGTGAAGTTTCATGAAAATAAGTTTAGCTTTTTTGGAGATTTGCTCAATTGGCAGACATACCGATAGTATTATTTTATACATATAGCCTTCCTCAATAAATAGACTATCCAACAAAAAAAGAATTTTTCAATTCGAACCAGAAGTTCCTGAGATTTGCGCGTTCAAACAAACAAACAAACGAACAAACTCTTCAGCTTTATAATATTAGTATAGTGAAAATATAGTATAGATGTGCCTTATAGTTCGGCGCATAGTACATAATTTGCTTGCGGTTCTTTTATTTAACAAGTAGAGCATATTCGCTTTCATTTTCACAGTCGCAACAAATATGTTAAAACGCGTTATATTCATAAAACAGTGCGGAACTCTTAGGGGGTGGGTCCAACTCACACTTAACTAGTTTTTCAGGTCAGAGAACCTATGACAGGCTTCTACTATGACCTACCTACCGCGACCTCATGACCCCATCTATACCATCGTAAAACCGAATATTCCAAATTTAAACTTCAAGCTATTCCAATTTTTACTTAGTTGTCTAGTCTAGTCTAGTTACTATGTCAATTTTTTATTTTTTTTTGTTTTCTTGGGGCTGGTACAACATGACATTGGTTCGTTTATAAAGTTTAGAGCAAATCAGCCTTATTATACAAAATACTAGCCACCCGCCCCGGCTTCGCACGGGTAGCAGAGCATATAAGCGTAGTGTACCGTACCGTACACTACCGTAGTGTTTTTTGTCATTGATAATGACTATCATATCCATTTCACAGGAGACGCATTTTTAGCCATAACTCCGAGGGTATGGAGTCTAGCCAAGATTTTAATGTCTTAAAAGATCAATAATTTAGTTGCACGTCGAATAACACCAAAATTTTGGAAATCGGTTTGGTAGTTTTTAAAAAAAATTGGAAAATGTAAAAAAAGGGATTTTTTCAGATTTTTTTTTACTAAATCCAAAATATTTCAAGAACGGGGACCGATATCGAAAATAAAAAAAAATAGTATCTCGGCCATTAACGTAGCTACGGTTTGAGACCAAGTTTTTGGAAATCGGTTAGTAATTGTAAGAGAAATTATTTCCGAAAGATGAGATTTTTGGTCGATCGCTGGTGTTTGCGGATATAAGTTACTATATTTCAGTGATTATTCGTCGGATCGCTTCAAAGTGTTATACAGAAGGTTAGAGGGCATCGGTAGCTACAGTTTGAGACCAAAATTTTGGAAATCGGTTGGAAATCGAACAAGAAATTTGACATCACATGTTAGATTTTATGTACGATCGGGAACTTGTTAACATTACGGTCGTCGCCTTTCCGCCTGTATTCGTTCGAATGCTTCATTATCGAGTTCAAAACGTTTAAAGATATCAGAGGCTGCAGTTTAAATTGTGGCAATGCCACGGTTTTGTCAAAATAAAATAATCTGTGAAAATCGGATTTGAGTAGGTTCATTTTCAATGAAACTGATGGTTGCGGGGACTGCAAGATCTGTGGATTTTTTGTCATAGTGTCCTATCAGCTCGTTGCGTCGAACATATGGATTGGATTTAATAGTAAGTTCATCCTACTTGGAGTATTTTTAATATATTTTATTTCCAGTTTTGTAAATATTTGAAAAAGTAAAGAATATAGACATAAAAACTAACTAAAATATTTCTTTATATACAACCCTGATAAGCAAACCATTAACTAAAATCAATCAAAACAAATTTGCCGCCATTTCTATATGAAAATCATATGATTATGAAGAGTGATCCTTATACAGTTTGGATACGTAGGTATAAAATGTTGGGGAACTTTATAGCTTAGGTGTAACTGATTATTTTTTAGTTTCTTTATTACTCAACCTATGCCATCTGTCTGTCTGTCGATCACATAGTATTTTTCAGTCAGAAACTAACTAAGCTAATTTTGTTTAAGGGTAAATAAAGTTTATATCACATTGCAGCGATGATTTTCATTGCACTTCGTTCATTTCTTTACCGATAAGGCAAAGTGAGATAAAGTGTCGGATCTAGTTAGTGCAAGCGCATATTCTAGTACCTATATTCTGTACCAATTATAGTTTAATGTATAATTGTTTTACTTAAACGGGGAAATATGTATACACAATATTAATTAAAACATTGTAATTAAAACCGTCAGTTTTGCCTATTTCAATTTATTTTACAACGATCCCTTACATTACCCAATTCAATAGGCAGAATATAAACAAAGTTTCGCATGTCGCCTCTGTGACGATGAAGCGGCGGGGGACTTTATTTTGTAATATGTAGTAACACTTATACATCGGTCGTCGTGAGTTTGCGTTCTTGAAACATGAGATTTATCGTTATAACATCATGTTTGTTGTGAGTTGACATAATAATATAATTTTTAAATTAATATTGTGCATACGTTCATGTAAACGATAGTATTTGAAAAAGGGAATCGTCGACGACGGTATAAATTCACATCAACCATCCGACTACTATGCCGATTACGACCTGTTAGGAATGCAAACTCTTAATGGCCGATGTATAGTTTATAATAATAATAATAATACATGGGACTTCCCACACAGCGCCATCTAGTCCCAAAGTAAGCAAGTATTATGCTTGTGTTATGGGTTACTAGACAACTGATATACATACTTAAATATTCTTTATAGTATATACATATATAAATATATATATATTTTTTTTATATATATAACAACCAAGACCCGGTACAAGTACGGAATAATTCATCATATTAATACTGACCCGACCTGGGATTCGAACCCGGGACCTCCAGCTTCGTAGACAGGGTCGCTACCCACTGGGCTAAGCGGTCGTCGTTATATCTGTATATTGACTAATTCTGTCGCAGAATAAACTTGAGAACCAAGTTTTTTTTCTTATTCGTATTTAGCAGTACATTTAGTTTTACGTTCGAACATCGTGAGTCCTTTGTGTATTGATTTTAAATAAACTTGAATCCCTAAAATACATTTTTGTTTAAGCGACGAAAACCCTCTCCACAGATGCGATTCATTGAAAGCATCTGTTGACAGAGCTTTGTAAAGTCGTTACTTTTTCATGGAATTTTAAAAATTTCACCTAAAACTTATTAGATTACAAAAAATATTATACATTTATTAAAAAAAGATCCAGTATGTAAACCTAGAAATTAAAGGCTTGAAGTACTAAGGTATAAGAGAAATTAAATTATATGGTATAATAAAAATATCAGAAATTATTTCATTGAAATATTTTGTCAAACATACACTTCCATTGAACAGCTTTTAGCAGTGCAACTATAATGTACAGACTATAATAACATCTGGGACATCCTACACAGCGTCATCTAGATATTATGCTTCTATTATGGAATACTAGACAAATGGTATACATACTTAAATATTCTTTCTTTTTAATAATATATATATATATCTATATATATATACCTATATATTGTACACGCAGCCACGGAAGTAATTGACATGTCCACGCACACAAATATTTGTCCCGGGCGGGAATCGAACCCGCGACTATAATCGCGTTATATCGTGCATTTTCCTAGAGGAACTCATAGTTTTTATTGTGCTCTACTAATATGGCATTATAATGAAAAGTAGTCTCTCGAAAAACGAATCTAACATCACATAATTATTTAATATTTATAGATATCATGCACCACATGACCTTCGAAGAACATTGGAAATGAAATTTGGTGCTATAAAACGGACACAAACATATATATTAATTTTAATTTCTAATTAAATATTAATCTTCATTTATTATACAAAACATAAAGGTTCCAATACTATTTCAATACTATCTACTACCGTTTTGTCGTACAACACAGTACATCAGGATTTTTCGAAGGACAAAAAGACTTTTGCTATATCACAATAATTGGGATATCTCCGCAAATAAAACTTATGTCCCCGCGCGCCCGTTCCGCTAATGCACCCCTTCATCGCTAGAACGTTGAATTGTGTATTTTTAGGGTTCCCAACCTCAAAAGGAAAAAACGGAACCCTTGTAGGATCATTTTGTTGTCCATCTGTCGGTGTGTCAAGACCCTTGTATCAAGCTGAAATTCATATCAATTACTCAGGTCTACTGTCTCTTGGAGTTGTGAAAAATCAATCTTTTCAAAATAAAAGAAAGAATTGGGAAAAACATAAATTTTAATTAGTTACAAAAATATTTTTAATAATTTTAAACTTACTACCCCTTTCCTCATGAACGCGTAGAGGTATTAAATTGAAATTCACATCAAATACTCAGGTCTATAATACCTTAAGCTGTAACAAAATCAAACTTACTATTACTTATATACCTACAGGTTTGTATGGAACCTTCGGTGCGTTTTCAATTCAACTCTAGGATGAAACGATATATTAGCTGCATTTACAATATTCGTAAAAGCAAAAAGTTTCGTAGACAAAAGTCTCCAGCGGGTTTTGAGTCTGGTTAATCTGTTATACAATAAACAAAGCAAGAAAAATAAATATATGTTATGCAAAGTTTTACAACACCTAAGAACCCAATATGTTTGTAAACAAAGAAAATTCTTTTTTTTGTAATAAATGTTGAAGATGTGATACATATATTTTCGATAAAAGAAATTATTCGCAATAGAGGCGTATTATTTTTTTTCTGTTATCTGTTATAGTTAAATACATAAAAATATACCCTCCACCATATCTAATAAGAAGGTATTCGATATCGCATACGATGAGACAGTTTTATGAGAAACCATTATGATAAAAGAAGCATATCAGGTTGTAAGGACGCCTAACCCACAAATTGTTTGAAATAGCTTTGAGAAAAATATTACCGTTTTTGGAATTGTTCGGGCTAAGCAATTTCTTTGAGTAAATGATATTCACAACAACGGCAAAACATATTTTTATTATCAATAAAATGTGCGAAATATGCAGGATCAACAACATTTCAAATGGTGTCAATTTTATACTTGGTATTTATCATTATGAAACATACTTTAGAGAAAACCATCCTGTTTGATGTTTATTTCAGAAATAAACTGTCTACTCCATTAGTATATTATAATAAAAATTAGAAAGAGTCACCTTAATAGCTTTTTTGCGAAATCCAATTCAATTGAAAGCTAGGTAACCAAAAGTTATTAGGTTCGTAAATGCACTGACCTAATTTATGGGTATCGAAGGCCCTTAAGAGTAAGTTAATCGTACAAACACACATACGGAAGTACCAGGCAATAAAAGCCATACAAAGTTTACGATAATACCTACCAAGTGTTTTATTGGAATAGAGTTCAATTAAATAATGTTCTTATATTATTTAAGAGAACTCGTAACGCTGTGATTTATGTCAAGATGATATTAAGGTTTTCCCTGAACAAAAGAGGAGAATTTCTACCAAAAATGTGTTTTCGGTGAACTGATTTCCGGTGGAATCTATCTCATATGGCGTAGCATTATCTTGATAAGTGCTTTCGCCAATAAATTAATATTCGATGGAATATTATCTTTGTAAATAGTATTTCTAAATAATGATAAAATATCGATATGTTATGTATTTTCTTATGCGTACTGAAAGAAACTTTCTTTTGCTACCTAATAGTGGAAAAACGAAAACCATTATACTTCATTATTCATCATTAATGCCCCACACCCAGAGGTCCACGCCTCAAAAAATAGCGATCATGTGCAATTCCATGCAATGTGTTTACAAAAGAGTTGCTTATTTTGGTTTTTTTTATTACCACTAATTTCATAAAATTATAAGAAAAATGAAAAAATAGGGAAAGAGAAAAATTTTCTATTCTCTCTCGAAATTTACAAGAATAAAATTCACCGTTATTATTTTCCTTTAAAACATAAATATGATTAATAAATTATTTGGCATTTGTAAAAACAACTTACGTCGTGATAGCCCAAAGCGCAACGAAGCTGTCTCAAATTTATAAGGCTATAGACCCATGGTTCGAATCCGGGCGTGTACCAATGAGTTTTTATGACTTAAGTACATTACTGTCACTGACTCCGTGCCTCAGAGAGCACGTTAAGCAGTCGGTCCCGGACGCTGTCAATAGATGGCGGTCGTTACAAACCCCAACCCGCAATGGAGCAGCGTGGTGGAATTAAGCTCCAAGCTCTCCTCACCCCGAGGGAAGCCTAAGCCCCTGCAGTGAGGTAAAAATGGGCTGATGAAGTGAAAAACAACTTTAAATGTAATTATATTTATTTAAACAACACTGTCAAAATATGTACCTACTCGCGTAATTTTATAAAATTATATACCTCAAACAGATATTTTCAGTGTTTTATATCGAAATACTTGAGGAGTGAATGTGTGAGTGAATGATTTCTGAGAAAAACGCCTATAACACACAGAAGGACAGATAGACTGACGACTGAGTGTTTTTACACGAGTTCCTTTTATGCCAAGGGGTCCGGCATTAAAAAAAACTTCTGAGTACCACAATTTCAACAAAATGTAACAAAGCTAGAATTGAAGCACAGAAGGACGCGAATCAAGTGTTTATATTAGAATCAACATTAGTTTGAAGTACGTCAAATATATAAACAATTTGTTTTTGTGTAATAATATAAGCAGTAAATAAACGATTCGGAGACAAAATGTCCGCTCGAATCCTACACGAAGATAAATATATTTTATAAGTAAATAACGTTAAAAACATTTTACACTATCATGAAACGATAACTTGTAAAAAAGGCAGTGGTAATTAATACACGTAGTGTAAATGAAAGACCTGTTCGCCATTGCAACTTTTATTGTTCCCCTTCTTACATTCTGTAATACTAATTTACTGTCTCGTTTACGTATTTAATCAGCACAATATCAGTTTTCTTTTTCTTTCATACTCATTCCTTTTAAGCCCTTGAAATCTTATAATTTTATTTAATAAAATACAAACTTTAGAATTCACATTTATTCTTCATCTTACAGTAGAATATATTATGTATCAGGAGTGTACACTACATGTGAAGAATACTTGAAGTTGCAATAAGCAACGACAAATAATACGAAATAAACCTTCACTTATTTATTTTCCTGATAATATCTGAATTAAAGCAAAACACGTAAAATGAATTATACGATTCACATGCAAGCTTTCGACTTCATGCGGTACTCGCAGAGTAGGTAACTTAAAGTGGCTCATTTTACATCAATTCTTATACAAAAAATCCTTAAACAAAGTTTGAAACAATGACAAAGTATTAATATACTATAAAGTGTCTCTCGGCTCAACTTTTTTAACAATTTGAAGTAATCAATAAAAAAAACTCCAGAAAACCGTGGTGATTGTCGTGAAAATCTATTTAAGTAGAAGGTAGCAGTAAGAGTAAAAATACTTTGACAGATCATCCACTTGCAGTTACTTTTTTAAATCTACATAAGCGACAATTTTAAGGCCATCAATGATGTTTAAACTTCTAATTGAAATTACGAATCAAAAATGTCTTTATATTCAAATAATCTCCAAAACAGATATTTATTTTTTGAAAATATATTAAAAACATCTGTGAATTTTGCCCAAAAATTAACTTCTAAAGTTCTAAAGTAAGAAAATTGTGGACATCATATAATTTTTTTATAATTTTAAAACCAGACTATGGTAAAAAAATACTAAAAACTTAAAAACAAAATTTCGATATATCTGATTTTTTTACGAATACTTTTTTTCTTTGCAAAATCCAAGCCAGTGTCGGTGCTTTTACATAATGCTAGTAGAGCTTTAGATCAAGTGGGTTCAAATTATTTATTTGTAAAATAAGATCGATGACGAAACGTTACAATCCGAACTCCGCAACCTGTGGGAGTCTCCTACTCCGATTAAAGTTTTGTGAGAAGAACGAAATTTACTTCTAAACAAATTTTTAAGTTTTTAGTGTTTACCCATTATTTAGATAATAATGTATTTCTTTATAATAAACTTTTTTACCGCAGTCGTGTTTTTAAAATGTATATTTTTATTTTATAATAACAAGTTCTTTGTTCTTTGTATTTTTTTACTACGAAACTTTTAATTGTAAATTTCAAAGAAGGACGTGTTAAATCCATATTTAGGAAAAATCTGGCGCATTACTTTAAACACATTACCCTCTTTTGGGCTTCGCAGCAGTCGGGTAATAATTAGACGACATTTACATGTTTAATTTTCACAATATTAAATTATTGTAACATAGATATATATTGTCGGCCTTCCTGCTGTCGGCGTTTGCAACTTCTATATAAGAAATAACTAATGATGAAAACACCTTCGTGTTTTCGATCGTGCAGGGTCGCCTTAAATAATAAAAGTTATTTATTGTTTGCAATCACGACACAACATATGTGGAATGTTAAGACTGTGTTTTATGTTTAACCTACATAACTTCGATAACCTACAGGAAAATTCTAGAAAATCTAAAAGAAGAACTGCTTTATTTATAAACGTTCTACGACATATTTTAACTAGTTTTGTATTTTTCTGTGAATCCCATACTTCCTATGAAAAACAAAGACGAAATACATTTTAGTCAAAATACTGTTTTAGAACGTTTATGAATAAGGCAGCTCCGAGAGGCAGCAGAATCCAATAACGAGCAGAAAAAAATAAATGTTTTTTCTTACTATTTTATTTTTTTGATTCGACCTATTTTCAGTTATTTTCACAAATGATTAGACATATAAAAAAATATTATTTTATAAACTAAAGTATCCCTCCAGATTTTTTTATCGGTTTTTCCAAAATAATTAGATAAAAGCTTGGAAAACGTTTTTCTCATTTCCCACAATAATGGCATATTCGTTAAACAAAACCGTCTCTGGTTATGTCTTAAGATATCAAATTCAAGAAAGCGAACTACATTTTCACGTGACAATTGTACTTTTATGTGTCGTATAATTATTTCTTATATTGTTTGAAAGGGTATTTTGTCATGCGATGATTTAGGTAGTGTAAAAGAAAGCTAACACTAGCAGTTTATTAACTTTTAAATTTGTGTAAATGAAACAAAAGATAACGATTGTAATCCTTATGTACATATGTGTTAGTAAATCGCTTGTGCCAACTTTCTACTGAACTATATACATGTTACGACGCTGGAAAACATAAAAAAATAAGCACTCAAAAAATAAACTTTTGCATTGTTGTCATATGAGTTTTAATACTATATTACGGTCACATTTTATCGTAGTTTTATGTAGTAATGCTCAACCTACTGTTAGTATCTATAGAAACACACTAATAACTGTCTAACTTAAAAGAGTGAAGTCCATTTCTTTCACCAGTTACTCGCTCCAACTCTCTTTGAAATTCAGTTGGATTTGTAAATAATTTTTAACGATTATATTACCTTCACATTTTATCGTAATTTTATGTAGTAATGCTCAATCTAGTGTTAGTATCTATAGCAACATACTAATAACTGGCTAAGAGTGAAGTGCATTTCCAACTCTCTCTGAAATTCAGTTGGATTTGTAAATAATGTATGAGGATTGTCGTGGGTGTCGTGATAGCCCAGAGCCCAACGAACCTGTCTCAAATTTATAAGACCCCATAGGGCCATGGTTTGAATCCGGGCGTGTACCAATGAGTTTTTCTGACTTAAGTACACAATATCACTGACACCGTGCTTCGGAGGGCACATCAAGCAGTCGGTCCCGGACGCTGTCAATAGATGGCGGTCGTTACAGTTCCCAACCCGCAGTGGAGCAGCGTGGTGGACTTAAGCTCCAAGCCCCCCTCCTCACCCTGGGGGAGGCCTAAGCCCCTGCAGTGGGGTATAAATGGCCTGATGACGATGACGTATGAGGATTTCTTTCAGAGGCTGACTTCTTATGTTAGATGCATGCGCGATCAATTCCATTAGAGTGTACTTATAATTCAAAAACCAGTATCGTTAGTTAAAGCACGCAAACATTTATCATATTTTATTACCCAGAATTCACACATTTAATAATATTGTTTCGTTCACGCAAGCGTTTAACTCGTAACTAGTTGCTATAAAGCATTCGTCGTTAATAACTGTTGTTATGTCTAAATCAAAACGGAACTAGGACAAAAGAACCAAGTAAAAAGTAAACAAACTTTATACATAAACAAAAAGTTCTTTGCTTTGCGTTTTTTCACAGTAATCTCGTATTTCGACTAATGTAAGTTTGTTTAACTTAAGAAAACTTTTTGCATATAGTATAAATAAAAAAAAACATCGAACAATTTCATACGTTGATAAATTTTCAATATTTGAATATAAAATTAAATTATTAGTTACTATTAATTATTATTCATTAATAATAATAAATTCATTAATTAAACTATTATTATTCATTAATAAATGACAAAAAATTAGCTTGAAATAACATTGAAAATATTTTATTCCAGATTTTGCGAAATATTTCGAAAAGTTAAAAAATGTGGAAGCAGCAAAAGCGCTTATTCACTGCTTTCAATTTACATAATAATCACACAGCCAGTAAATTCATGTCAAATGCTCGTACACACTAGAATTGACAGAATATAGAGAAACTGTAAGTTTAAAAAATAATATAATTATTAAGCAGTACCTTATCGCCTCGAAAAATAAAACTACCTTCTGTTTACCACGACACCATACCATACTATATCATCAGCCCCGAAGGCTTAGGCCTCCCCTCGGGATGAAGGGGGCTTGGAGCTTAATCCACCACGATGCTCTAGTACGGATTAGAGGATTTTTACGGCAGTCAGGACCGCCGGCTTAACGTTCTTTCCGAGGAACAGTCTGTGATAGTTATGTACATAAGTTATTAAAAACTCAGTGTAATAGTTCCAATCAAACTTTATGGCAGATCGGAATACAACGCTTTATGCGTGCTTGCGCAGAATCGGTCATATGCCCCTTGCTCCACTGCGTCCCGCTACACCTAAAACTGGTTACTGCGACGCGACTTGTGCCTATGTTCACATCCGCCATAAAGTTGGATTAGAACTGTACACGCCCTGCGATTCGACTTACGGCTTTCTAAACAAGAAGCGGGCTCTCTACCACTCGACTGTCACGACACATTATGTCTAAATTTTTACATACGTCGACGCCCCGTAAATGTTTGTGAGTGTCATATAATTTGTACTCTTAATACAGGAAATCCTCGTTTGTAGCATTGCAATATGTGTGTGTGTTAAAACGTCATTATATATTAGGAATATTATTAAATTATAGATGTACTGCAAAACCGCACTGCATTTCTAGTTTCACGACTCGTAGGTAACTTACTAATTGGTATTCACAAATGATTTCATTCCATTATATTACAGCGATGCGTTCCTCGCAAAAAATTCTAGAACCTTACTGTAATAAACTTGAACCCACCTTTTATATAGTTCGCTTAAACTGGAGTTGTCCTTTTCTTTTTCGCTAGTGTGGACGTCGATCTATAGTAATTGTTAACCCTTCATCCATATCAAAAGTGATATGATCATCTATTCCACAATGGCTTATAGACTGAAACGGTTTCTTCACATAGACATACTGTTTACATCATATATGGATGTTATATCCTTAGAAGGTTGCGTCTGGCCTCGTATAATTTACTTATACGTAGATATAAATTAACGTACATACAATACAGATTCACTTAACATACTAATTTGATTTACTTACACGTAGAATGAACACACATATACAATAATACAACGAAGTTATATATCAATAGAAAAATTTCGTCACATTTGCAGCTTTGCATAACCGTTTTTCATTTGTTCATTATGGGCTGGTAATATTTTTGTCAATAAAATTGATGTAAATTAACGCAATATACGTACTAATGACACAATAATATATGTTTATTAATTAACTCTCGATTCAGTTATATTTTCGTTAACATATTTTAACAGAGCATTCAAAATATGTAACTTCACTTACCTAACACGGAAACATCTCGTGACGGTAATCTATCAATCAAAGCAGTTCGCCGTATGTCCATTAATAAAAGTTTAAGAGTGATTGTGTTGAATATTATAGAAATATAATCTTATGTATTGTGAAATTATTCAGTAACTGTGTGTATACAAAGTCATTCTTCATTGGTATCACACTTGGTATTAACACACTTTATAACAAATAGAAGGAAAAACGAATATCTCCCTGTACGTGAAATTATATTATTGCTAACACATTATGTGGTTATATTGTCGATGGTCAAATTTAATTATGGCACAATTTATTTCTTTTAAAAGTTCGATAGTGAGGGTTCTTGCACTGAAGTTCTACTTTCAGCCAATTTCTATAATGACCCGAGCACCACCAGAATGAGAAAAATTTAAAACAACGATAGAAGTTAATCCATATTCAAAGTAAACAATAGTTTCCTAGAAAAAACACAGACAGACAGACGGACGGACGGACATGGCGAAACCATAAGGGTTCCTTTTTTTGCCATTTGGCTACGGAATCTTAATCTATTTCGAGTAGGTACCTATTTTCGTTGACAGATTTTTGCATTACGTGTTTTTTTTAAATATATACTTTGCGAATACATATTATGCTCTGGATATTATTTTACTGGGTTTCTACCATTCGAGCACTACGTATAAAACGGCAGATCTTTATGGAGCGAATATTATATGCACCACTATGAAATAGATAATAAATGGGAAAATATTTATTTTACTACTGCATTTTATGGATATTGCAATAGCAATATCTATAAAAAAAGCATAGAGTGGCAAAATTGAGAGCAGCGTCCATTACCGCTGAGGCTGTATTTCGATAGTTGCGCCCAACCACCCAAACACTGGTTTCCTGATGTATAAGTAGGCGAAATAGTTGACAATGACCGTACGCGAACCTCCGTGGAATCTCGCGCGACCGCCTTCACACCCATTATTTTGGTTTACTTTCGTATCATAGTTTAAACTGATATTACGAACTTTTTATTTTCAATAATATACACCGTGTTTGGCTGTAGGTACATATTTTAAAGAAAGCACTCAAACCTAAACGAACTTAACAAAAAGTTTCAGGAAACCAGATGGTGCAAACTGACAGTTACTAAGAAAAAAAATTACATTTTCTTTTATTTCTTATATTTTTATGGCAACTATTAAAAACACTTACACATAATTACAACAGGAAAGTATTACACTTTTATTAAATCAGGTTTACTTACAAATTCAAGAATAAAACATCCCGAGACTGTTTCGCCGTGATATATGTTTCATAAGATACCGCTGCCAGTCTGCTTTGTATTTTGAACTTTAAATGATTTTTGTACCTAACCCTGTTACCGATTTTCTGTTTATCACGATTAGGTCTTTTAACTTTGTGCTTTCACGTTAGCGTTTTGTTTTTGTGTACGGAATGACGACGTTGATTATAGAGATAAATTATGTTTTTATATTTTGAACTTTTCCTAAAGAACATAACAGGAATCCGGAAAGCTTTTTAGTATAATCTATATAAATATTAAGACGTATTACTTAAATATTAAGCAAACATTTTTTACACAACTAATTTACTTTTATTAATTTTGAATTTCAGCAAAACATGTCAAATACCTGAAGTGTGAAAAAGTGGCAAAGATACAAAAATATTTTTTATCACCTACAACTAATTTGACTAATGGTGTTGTTTGTATTACTTGAAATAAGAAAATATTTTGTCAGAGAACTAAAAGCTGGTTGAAGAGAAAATTTTGTTGGAAGTCGTCTGACATAACGTTTTTTATCGCATTGCCCCGAAAGCGGTCTGAAGATTGAAGCGAGGGGTTTCTAATATGCTGTCCTACATGATACTGTCCACCTATTTATGAGTACCCTCCAGCTGAACCGTAGTAAATAGAGCTTGACATCAAGTTGTAAGTATATATTCCTCAGAAATTACGTAGAGCATATTCAGTGTGGTAAAATATAATATGTCTTACGGTGGTATGATAAAGTCAAATTGTCAGATTAAAAAATTTAATTAATTTCACCTTTGGAAACTTAGCTATAAAGAAATTTATTTATTATTATTATCCCATTTTTACTATAGCTTATTATTATTAATTTATTTATTTCATTATATCATATCGGTATAATAATTGTGTTATGACGATTTGTATTAGTTAGGCGGTTTTCAATGGTTCAAAAATGTTACTATTAATATGCCACTGATCTATAAGGCACATATTGGAGCTATCGTCGATTTAAAAAAGAAATGAGATCCATAAAAAAGCTGTCAAAACAAATGACACCAAATATTTTAATTTATTCATGACAGTTTACTCTTTTCTGAAAGGGGTTCATCTAAAAAATGCTGTGTATGTAATATTTATTGTATCATAAATTATCCATAAAGTATCCAGTCTGCCCTAGTTTGAAAATGTGAGTGCTCGGACCTTGGTTTAGGTTATAATATGGGGTATTTTGTATGGATGGCTATAAAGTACATTGCACAACCCTGAGTTCAAGGCTCTATCCGAAGTGGGCGGCGTATTTCACAATTGATAGTGTCAACTGGCTTTTGTGGGAGTATCTACAAACAAGAATCGAGGGCTTAAGTAGAACTTTAACTATAAATTCAAGTCAAGCGAAAGCTTTGTTCGGAAATTCTTAAAGTGCAATATCTATATCTAGACCGGACCTATTTAGGATATAACTTTCTCAAAAGGAAGAAGGAACCAAATTCTATGTTAAATATAAAGTATATTCGCATAGTAATATAAGGCTTGTAGCTACGCCCGTGTGGTCTTTACATCGGTGTCATTAACCCAGGTAGCGCTTCAACCGGCTGTAATTTAAATAATATTCACCCCCAGCTTTATTCTTTGTACAAGTCATATTTGTAAAGTTATCAAACTATTACCACAATACATTACGCTGCTTTAAAAAAAAATGGTAATTCAGTGCACAAGATTTGGACGTTTATAGGCTATTAAAAACCGCTTCAGAACACCTACTCTCCCTAGTGGCTTAAACCTAAACTAATCGATACTACTCTGCGATGATATCTGTATAATGCAAACCCGTATCTAAATCGTATAAGCCGCTTTAGATGAACACGTTTACTGCAATGTCTCCTGGTGGCTTATAAAAGTAAAATATGTATAAGAACCGCCTCTGAAGTGATAACTATGTAATGCGAAAAAAGTAATAAATACCTGTCGAGCTGTTTAAAAAAAAACACATCTATTGCAGGGTTTTCTTGCACCCTATAACCAAGGGCTAATCAAATGTTTCCAGTTAATTGTATAAAAAACACGGATACTACAACAAACAATATTCAACCCGGACATATCACATTATACCCGGAGTATCCGGAGTATTCGAAGAGCGTGTATGAGAAGAGTGATGAGTGTCAACAAGCGAAAGAAGTGTGCCAGGATCGCATTAAGTGGAAATCTGTAGTCTCTGCCTACACCAATGGAAAGCAGGCGTGAGTATATGTAAGTATGTATGATGTATGTACATTCAAAAAACACATCTACTGCAGGGTTTTCTTGTCCCCCATAACCAAGGGCTAATTAAATGTTTCCAGTCAATTGTATAAAAAGCACGGATAATATTCATTTATTTTTAAAAAATATTCCCCTTCTATTTTAATACATTTATTATATCTCGAAAAACTACACCCATTAATTCGTTTTATTTTCATATTTAGGTAGCCATGAGAGCGTAATCTGCAGAACATGGTGTTTCGTCAATTGGAATTTTGCATTCTTTATAGCAGCGAGTGCGATATTAGACGTGTCTGCTGACGCGTTGTCAATATGGAAGAGCACGCCAGCACTTAATTTTCCATCCTAATTGTTCTTAGGGTCCCGTACCTCAATAGGAAAAAGAATCTCTTATACGAGGACTTCATTGTTGGTCCGCCTGTCTGTATGTCTGTCTGTCTGTTAAGACCCCCTTTCGCATTCCTGAGAGCGCTTGAAATAAATATCGAATACTTAGGTCTATAGTCCCTTAAAGCTGTATAAAATCAATTTTCTAAGTCAACGCAATCAAAAAAATACGGTCATTTATTTATCCTCATATTTTGTTTGACACTAGCAAGGAAATCAAAACAATAAAAAATGAAATTTAAAATTTAAAAAACCCCCGAAACAAAAAAAAAACCTTTAAAAAAATATGAAATAATACAAGTGTCTAATGATTTTAGATCCTTAAAAGCGTCTGGGACCGCTAATTATTAGGTATTTTAAGTTTACTTAGCGGTCCCAGACGCCTTTCCACTCTTTTTTTGCGTCGGGGGTTAAAAAGGGTACTCCTCGTTGGCCTAATAAAATTTGGCAAGAAGTAAGATCTTGCGGCGCAAGTAAAGGAACATATCCGAAAATCGTTATTTTGTAGCTACAAGTATATCACATTAACAATGAATACATCAATATACGTTTATATATAACAATATGCAACCCTCACGTTGTGGTTTTGACTTTTATTTGGCTGGTTTTTCTATTTGTTCACGTACTTTATATATTAACAATGCACAATAAGAATTTACTAATAACTACTTACAAAGAAAGTACAAAATTTTCTTTTTCTTTTCACATTTTCATCGGTTATTGTCGTACGTGACCTCGCAAACCATCTCCATTTTTACAGTTCGTTTACAGGTCCAATCAAACTTTATGGCGGATCGGAATACAACGCTGCGTGCTTGCGCAGGTTCAGTCAAATGCCCCTCGCTCCACTGCGTCCCGCTACACCTAAAACTGGTTACTGCGACGTGACTTGTGCCTATGTTCACATTCGCCATAAAGTTTGATTGGAACTGTACCACGTTTAAATTCAGAACAGCAAAATCAAATCTCGGAATAGGATCGAGCATCGTCTTTTCATTTAATTAAAATATCACTACACAAAGTATTTTATTACTCCAGATCAACTACACCGATTTCGATGAAACTTTCACGTTTAAATACACGAATCACCGTCATCATCATCTTGCTATTTTGAGGACTAGCATAATATATCAGATGTACTAAAATCAGTTTGTCCTATTAAGAATTACATAACGTAAACAAAACCTGGAAGTAATAAAAATAACGTGACATAAATTACACTTTAATTTTCTAAGAAAAAATGTTGAGTTTAATAAATTGTATTTTGTTTCGTAAAATAGACCTTTTTCATGCAAAAGAGCTTGCGAATACTTTTTCTTAGTACTTTGCACGAACAGTTGAGTTAGTATAAATGTAACAAAATTATTATTATTTTCTGTTTGTATATAAGGCTACCCTCAGTAGATATAGTTCTCTGGTAGAGATAAGCATGACAAAATTACCTTTAGCCAAACCAGTGGGGATAACTGGTAGGACTAACACTAACAGGCCTGTATTGTTTATTCAGTTTAGCCGGAAACGAGCAAGATGTGTTCACGTTATGTCGTAAACTGCTATAGGCGCTCGGGAAAACGCGAAGTTCTGACCACATTTTAAATCCCCAAAGTAAAGTATTCGAAACGACCAGTGGCACTATGCTGTCTAAATTTTGCGACAAGAGGCCATGACAGTTACGAAAGATGTTGTGATTTTATAATTCAAAAGGTTGAATTCATCCTCGCGTGTCTTATTTACAAAGAAATCGTTGAAAGAATTTCTTTTATCTCAGTTGGAAACTGAAATGATCAATTTCAAAGAAATTGTACTATATTGGGGCAAAATTTCTAAAAATTACTTATTGCCTTAAGGTATAATAAGCTTGTGCCAGAAAAACAACGACAAAAGGTTAAGGCTTTTTATTTTATCTTTAAAGGTACCTCTGTGAAGGTACCCCTAATAAATATCTCAAAGTGGAACCCAAACTTACAATTTCGCAGGCAATGTGCTCTTCATTTAAATATGAATTCATCTTAGTCGGTTATGATTTATACACGTAGCATTTACAATTCGGGTATTATGTTCGAATGTAATATTGGGTGACCTTGAGAAATTGATTAGCAGCCCTTTTCAGTTAACAATGTAAATTTTTATACGAGTGAAAAAGATACAAATATTAACTTACATTCATATACAGTTTTTTACAATGGCCTAGGCTTTACCTAACGCGTGCTGTTAAATCTACTTCGAAGTACTAAAGTACTAAGGAGTACTAAGGAGTTTTTAATAATGTAAATTCTCTTAATTTCAGTAGGCTACTATAAAATTTAACAAAGATACGATTGCTGAAAGTGTATTTTAAAGATTGTTTTTTATTGTTTTAAAAACTACTAATTTTTTTCTTTATAAAATGTTCAACTTACTTATCGTACCTATATCAGCTGCATCTAGAAGTAGATGTCAGATTTATTTCATCATCATCATCATCATCATCAGCCCGTGTCTCTCCACTGCAGGATATAAGCCTCTCCCAAGGCTCGCCACCACACACGGTCCTCCGCCTTCCGCATCCAATTACCCCCGGTATGGTGCTTCAGGTCAGGTCAGTCCACCTTGCCGGAGGGCGTCCAACGCTTCGCTTCCCAATACGTGGCCTCCACTCGAGAACCCGTCTACCGCATCGGTTGTCGGTTCTACGGCAAATGTGACCGGCCCATTGCCGGTCATTTTAATTTACTTTTAAAAAAGTGTAGTGAGAATTTATTAAAATTTATAAATTACGATATATTTAATTAAACACGGCTAATATTTTATAGGCGACCTGGCAGAACTGTTAAGTTTCTTTAAAAAACAGTACCTAGCTGTAAGAATTAGCTTTCGGATTTTGTACAAACGTTAAATTGGGATGATTGTACTTCAAAAATATTAATATAACTTTTAGAGCGTCTGAAATGAAAATGATACTCCATTTGATTTGAGAACTTTGAAAGTGTGAATTATGTTTTAATTAAGCGACTCGAATCAAGTCTCTTTTCAGTATGAAAAAAAAATATTAATGCCTGGAATATTTTAAGTATTTGTGTAATAATTAGGTAATAAATACTATGTGAATGTAAGAAATGACTATTAAAAAAAGCCGGCCAAGTGCGAGTCGGACTCGTGCACCGAGGGTTCTATACAAACCTGTAGGTATATATGTAAAAGTAAGTTTTATTTAGGTACAGCTTAAAGGTGTTATAGACCTGATTATTTGATATGAATTTCAATTTAATACCTCTACGCGTTCACAAGGAAAGGGGCAGTAAGTTTAAAATTATTTAAAATATTTTTATTATATGTTGTAACTAAAAATTTATGCTTTACGCAATTTTCCCTTTATTTGTGCTATAAGACGTTGCTTCGTACCAAATTTCAAGATTCTGAGTTTATGGGAAGTACCTTGTAGGTTTTGATTCCCTTGCGAATATAGAAAATTTGCAGCATAAACGGTTGTATCTAATGGACAGTAGACCTGAGTATTTGATATGAATTTCAGCTTAATACTTCCTCTGACAGACAGACAGACAGACGAACAACAAAGTGATCCTATAAAGCTTCCGTTTTTTCTTTTTTAGGTTCGGAACCCTAAAAAGAACGAAATCCAACTGTGTTAATTTAAACCATAAATAATTTCCCCAATAACTCATAACGACTTTCAAAAATATATTTTAACGAGAACGAAAATTTTCTTATAAAATATCCATGACATTAATAAAAATAATAGATTGGAGCAACGAGTAATGAAATTATAAGAAATATTGAATACTTACCAAAAAATTCTACTTGAAAAATGGACCCTTTCTAAGCATACTACGAGCACCGAGGACTGTGATATTCGACATAGTTAAAGTTTATTTGGAGTAGAAAGGCAGAAAGCTAAAATCTATATATAGGATGATTTTGTGAAATGGGACTGCTTGGCCAAATCCTAAACTATAAGAAATAACGAAAAGTATTCACCTTTTCGGAAAATTTGTTACTTTAACAAGGAATCAAACCACTTGATTTGATAATCTATATGTTAATAAGTAAAGAGAAAACTTTGTACCCCTTTTAAAGCATATTACTGGTACGGAGGAGTGTGAGATTTGGCATAGGTAAAGTTTATATGGAAAAGGAGTGCGAATATCTAAAGTCAATATAAACTTAATGTGTGTTACAGATACTGTTAACCATACAAGGATAGTAGTCTGTCGTTTGATGCGATTCGAATTGACTTACTCTAGGGTAATTATTATTGGTGGTTTAAAAAAGTGAGAACGGTCAAATTTCGACCAATGGGCGACCACTAGTAATATGAATTAAACAAGTCCGTTAGGTACTTTATCTTTACGAAACCAAATCCGCTGGGACATTGATTTTTAAATTTTTATGGTAAAATATATATAAATATACATAAATATGATTAAAAAAAAATCATATTTCATGACGTCATTTCCTGCTATTCACGTGACACTATTTTCGAATATCATTTTCACCACATCATTTTTGTTACAAATTCCTTTGAAAACCGGTCCGAAATATTGTTGAAAATTATATTACATAATTTCGATGAAAGTTATAGTTAAAGCTTGAAGCTCTTACAGAACTCTAGCGAACTTGTGTAAGTTCGTAAGTGATTAGAGTTGAAACAGTCGCGTCTGGAATTGATCGGGGTACGGCGACCGTTTGGCGCCTAGCCAATGTCACCCACCCTTATATAGACTTTAGGACAGCGGCAGACATGAGCTTATTTATACGAAAATAAATTATAAAGACGCGATACAATGAAAATGTTTCCGCATTCACATAGTTAATACTGAGAGTAAAACAATGTATTATTTAATTTGTGCTTTATATACATTGATAACAAATACAAAAGCTTCACTTCAAGATCCTGCAGCGTGACGTATATACCATAACGTCAGCCCATTATTGCTCCACTGAGGGGGCTTGGAGCTTAATCCCCCACGATGCTCCAGCGCGGTTTGATGAATTTTAACGACTGTCATCTACATATATTAATGGGAACCGGGACCGACGGCTTAACGCGCTCTCCGAGGCAGTGATGGTTATGTAGGTACATCAGTTAGAAACAACTCGTTAGTAGATACATGCCTTAGAATTCGAACCACGGCCTCCTATATATATTTTTGTAAACTCTTCTCGTTTTACGCATTTGTTTCAAAATCATTTACTATCACACTTCCAGTCCCTCAATTGCTTTGACTCGTGCCTCCATTACATCCTCTGCTCTCTCTTGCACCCCTGGTCTTATTCCACTGTTTCTTTTGCCACCGACCTATTATAATTCCCGTATCTATTCTAGTAATTTATTGTATTTGATAATTTGCTCTCACTTCCACTTTTCCGTTTTGTCTGGCTTCAGTTCAGAATACTATTTTCAGACAATTTTGTCTCAATAACTAGAATCTTATTATCATTCAGAAGAAAAAATTTAAAATGGCTTTTTTATACAAATTTTCAAATGGCATTATATAGGCATGTGAAAAAAAAAGTTTTTAAATGTTGGTAGTTTTTAAGTCTGTCGGGGTTGAAGATTTCATTTTCTATGGAAATTTTAAAGTTACGGAAAAAGCTACACGATCTAGATAAGCTTTGGGAATGCAATTTCTGTTTCACTGCGTATTGTTTGGAATGGAAATAGAACAACGAAAGTTAGCTTTTCTCTATGGGTGTATCTCATATCTTTCTTTCTGTACTTTTTAGATACGTCATATTGACAGATTTAATATCTTTATTTGTTCAATGTATAAAAAACGTAAATACATTCAGCATAAATAAAATTATAAAATGTATTAAATACATTTTATAACACCAACGCACATCATTTAATAATATTTATTACAAAAAAAAATCCGCCTTAATAAATGTTCATTAAAAAGAAAAAAAAAACAAGTAACCTTTTGAATGAATTCTACAAAAAAATATTAATAAATACAATTTTATAAATATTCGATGCAAAAGGTATTCAATATTCAATAGACTTTTGTATTTTTGTACCTTTATTCATTATGTTCTTTATTTAATCAATCAAACGACAGAACACAGAACAAAGGAAGCGAAACAAATAAAAAAATGACACTTTTCACAAACAACCGAAAAACAACTCTCAAGGATTTATCGATTTTGGTTCATTGTAATTCATATACGTTTTAGTTTATTTCAAAAGTTCTAAGTAATACCTACTTTTCTGTCAGTACGATACTCGCATGAAGATCAGATCTCAAAATGTCTCAAATATAGGTACCGTAAATAGATCCTCATATGATCCCAGTATATGTAAATACTTTTACTAATGTGTTGCCATCTCATACACAGAATTATTTATTTTGTCAGGTCATGTTTCCTAATAGACTAGCCAAATAAATATTGCTTTGTCACTCTGGCTATAGAGCGATAAATAAGTACCTGTTTTACATTTTACCGATACTTGTAATAAACAATAATTTTTAACATATAAAAGTTAGACTTACATAGCATTTTATCTCAGGATAGAACGTGTCGTACTTCGAAAGGATCGTAAACGTGAGATAAATGATGTGTGATAAGACAGATAACTTAAACTTAATGATAACTTAAACAAACACAAACATACACAAAGCCTATAAAATGTTAGGCTTTATCCTGCGAAATGGTAAGGTTTTCTAGAATAAATCAACTTTTATTGTTCTCTATACTTCTTTTGTTAGGTCTTTGTTAGAATTTAATAGTGTTTTATGGAATCCTCAATATGGCACCTATATAAATAAAATTTAAACCATCCAGCGGAAATTTATTAAACATTTAAATAACTTGAACTCTGACCTAATCACACAAAATTGCTTTTCCCTCGCTTCTCCTGAAACATCCTTCCCTCCTTTGATGTCCCTTTCAGACCGTCGCTCTCTTTTTGACCAAATGTTCCTTTATAAATTATTAAATAATGAAATTGACTCTGAGTACTTATTGAGCTATATACAAATCTTGTGTTACAGTCGTACTCGGAGTCATAATCTATTTTACATTGAATTTCATAGAACCAGATACGCCAGCAACTCCTTGATTACGCGTCTTTGTAACAGCTACTATGTGCGCTTCCTTGATGCCGACATTTTCATTTTAAACCAGAACGGCTTCAGGAATGCAATCATATCTCTTTTGTAATTTGGTTTTGTGTTTTATTTTAGGATTTAATTATTGTACTTGCTCAGTTAGGTGCATAAGTCTGATTATTTATTTTTTAAATGTACCTAAGTGTTTAGACCTTATTAGTATTTAATATTGCTGTAAGTAATTTTTATTTCATTTTTATTGTTTGCAATATCTATTGTACTAATCTATTGCATTTATGTATAATTTAATAGTGGAAACTGTTTTGTGTAGGTTCTATATATATATGTTTTATTTCACGTTCTATATATCACTATTTGTTTCCTGAATAAATAAATAAACAAACACCCATGAAATTAGAATGGCGTGTTCAAAAGCGCTCCTCGACTGCGTAGCCAAGGGTCGCGGGTTCGATTCCCGCCCGGGACGAATATTTGTGTGCATGAAAATGTTTGTTTGTTCCGTGTCTGGATGTGAAATATGTATTTGAGTATATATTATAAAAAAAGAATATTTAAGTATGCACGTGTATACACGTTGTCTGGTATCCATCATACAAGCTTTTCTTAGTTTGGGACTAGATGGCGCTATGTGGGATGTCCTAGATACTATTATAATTACTTTAGCTTAAATAAAAATGTTCATATGTGATGCGAATACATGATTAACAGAGAAGATAATCTCAAATTTACAAAAAGTTTAATATTACATTCCTCATTTATATATTACCTGGCTTAACAGATCTTTTGAACTTTGTTAATTAACAAAATATCAAGCCGCAAATGTCAACCCTCGTCTAAGACATACATTTTAAGTTCTTTGTTTTTTTGTTACCCGTGATCTGATTTTAAATGTACCTCTAAAAGTTTACTAAAATCGTGCAATTGACTTGGTTCCCGTCCATTTAACACTAAAATGTGTAAATTGAAGGCTCGATTAGGCCGTAGGACCGCTTCCAATAATGAAGAGTGTAATTACTGTGGCGCTTTTTTGCTAAGAGACGTGTCTGTTACGTTCATGGAACTACAGAGTCAGAATGTTATGCAGGTTTTCAAAAATTTATTATGTGAAATATAATGAACATATAATATTGTGAGATATACTGAGTGAAAGGTAAACTCTCAAAGTTCAGTTTAGTGTAGTTTTTTTTTAAAAACACATCACAGGTGTTCTATGTGAGTGCCTTTTGTTACACGACAGACATCAAGCCGATATTCAATCTCCTGCCAAACTTTCTGCAGCATATCGCGGTCAATATCAGCAATGGCTTCTGTGATGCGAGCACGCAGTTCATCCAGTGTTGTTGGAAGTGGTGGTACGTAAACACGATCCTTTACAAAACCCTACATGAAGAAATCACACGGGGTTATATCGGGTGAACGAGGGACTAGTCGACGGACGGCCAGTTGATTTTCGTTTACAGATGCAACCTGCATCCCTAAATTGTGTGTACCACTTACGAATGGACCTCCCATCTGGCGGGTCTCTCTGATATTTGGTACGAAAATGTCGTTGAGCAGTAATCACGGAGTTGTTAACATGGTAATCAAGCACACAGAACGACTTCTGCTCGCCAGTCAGAGCCATTTTCTTTAACTGCTCTCCTGCTGACATCTTGCAGGCGAACGCGGAATCAGTTTCAGGAAACTAAACTTTGAGAGTTTACCTTTCACACAGTGTATTTCCCAATATTATATGTTCATTATATTTCACATAATAAATTTTTGAAAACCTGCATAACATTCTGACTTACCCTGTATTATGTACTTGGTTACGTTCAAATTATTCAGTAGATATGGCGTTATGTTAAAATTGTCTTTGCCCCTTGGTGTATCATTTTAGGCATAACGGCTCCCAAGGGGTGAAAAAACAATGTCCTTACGACGTGCATCTATTAAATTTAACAAGGCCTCACATAAAAAATAATAAGGGACCCCGGACATCTATTTCCTGATAAAAGGTATATTTTTGTTTGATGCGCCTATAAGAAAAGTTTTAGCAAACATTGCAAGTATGTTTGTTTAGTCTGAACATATTTTCTGTGTTTTGTGATTTGTAGAGTTCTGAAGCTTCCGGAACAACTACCAAGTTATAAGCATTTACAGTTTCGAAACGAGAAAAAATCATTCATAGTAAAATAAAAATGTTAATAATTAAATGTCCTATGTGTCCTATATATAGAGATTTACAACGTGTCTTATAAATAGTGCACACACTCCCGGATGGCGATAGCTGGGTTAATATTCTATCAGAATAATCCAAAGTATGTATAATAAAAGTGTTTCGAGTAATTCGGACTTTTCTTAAATTGCCTAGAGTTTCTACCTTGCATCAATACTTTGGCTGCCATTTTTACAAATTTACAATTTTTTCAAATTTACTTTCTGGAAAATACTCTACATAAGTTGCCGCATGGATTGCACTAAACACATTTTTTTATTTGTGAAACAGTTTCAAGAAATAATGAATTTTTCAAATTGTTTACCAAATGTAAATTTTAGGAGCTTATTTTGAAGGTTTGTGTTGAAAAAATAATGTACTGAGCTCAATTGGCAAACTTCATGAAAAACTTGCTTGTTTATGGAAATTTTCAAATTGTAAAATATCCCTAGATTTTTTCTTATGAAACATAAAATATTGCAATTTTTATTTAAAAGGCGCTGATTTTCTTCAAATTAAATAAGTCGAAACATTACATTTTCGTGAACTTATCAAACTATGTTTGTGAATGTGACATGAAAATGTGATATTATAATAATAACACTCACTTTTTCATTGATTTTGATCATTACAGACAACAATATTTTGCCTTTTTGGGAGTTAAATAAGTTTTGTGTTTCTAATACTCAATGATAAATAAAACAATTGATTTACAAATTAATTTATTGTTATTACAATAACTAATATATAAATAATAATAAATAAATATTAAAAAATAAATAATAATTAAAAATTAAATAATAAAAAAATAATAAATAAAATAAATAAATAATAATAAATAAATAATTACAATGCAATGCTATTACAATGCGTTAATTTGAAAATTTATTAATTTTCAAATTAACGCTCTTTTTCTCTAATATACTCTACATCTATCAAAAACCATCGTTTCAATAAACCTAACCTTTGCGAGATTATTTTTTACGCTAGCTGAATTATCCTTAGTCGTAAACCTTGTTCATTGCGAATTGGGTTTGGATATACCTTCTCCTTAAGGCAACTATAATAAAAAAATCCAAAGGATTAAAGACTAGTCATCGAAGTGGAAACAAATCCAAGACCCAAGGCCCACGACGACCGATCCATCTTCCACTGTATCTTTCATTTAAAAATGTTCTAATGCGGGTGTTATAATGAGCAAGGCATCCATCATTTTGGAACCACATGGTTGATCTTAAAGCGAGAGGCACCTCTTCCAGTAGTTCCGGTAACCTGTTTTGTAATAAGCCGCCAATACTCATCGCCATTCAACGTGCGTGGCAGCTCAACTGGCTTCAAAATTAGGCTATTAAAAATACCAGGCCATAAATTTGTTTTGAACTGATATTGGAGCGATCTTTTCTCAGTTCGTGAGGGTTTTTCAACTGCCAGCTATGAAGATTGTGAACGTTTGTGTATCCATCTCTCTTGCAAGACGATTCGTTGCACCAGAAAACTTATGAGAACTCAACATTATGTGGCAAAAGTGAACTCTCGGTGCGAAATATCTGGATTATAGAACTTGCACACGTCGTACATGGTAAGGATGATATTTATCTAGTTATAAAAAATTTACATATGGTCGATGCGTCACCGCATTTGTTACCGCTTGTTATTTAGCGTCGTATTGTGTTAATAATTGCAAAGAAATAAAGAAAACACTATTTAGAGGCAAAAAATGTAATATTTCAAATTATAAAAATGTAAAAAAAATCAGCTCCTTTTCAATAAAAATTGCAATATTCTATGTTTCAGAAAAAAAAAATATGGAGATGTTCTACAAAATGAAAATTTCCACAAATACGCAAGTTTCTCATGAAGTTTTCGAAGCGAGCTCAGTACATTTCTTTTTCAACACAGATCGTCAAAGTAAGCTACTAAAATTTACAATTGGTTAAAAATTAGAAAAATATAATTATTTCTTGAAGCTGCATCATAATTAAAAAAATATGTTTAATGCATTCAATGCGGCAACTAATGTTGAGTATTTTCCAGAAAGTAAATGTGAAAAATTTGTTAATTTGTGGAAATCACAGCCAATGTATTGATGCAAGGTAAAGACTCTAGGCAATTTCTTAGAGTAGAGTATAAAAAATATAGATAATAGACTAACTATATAGAGTATAAAAATTAAATTTACAATTAATTATTTTAGGGTTCCCTATCTCAAAATAAAACGAATCCTTATAAACTCACGTCGGTCTGTTAACAAAAACCATAAAAGTACGAATTGACTTGAAGCTCTCTTCTGCGTTTACCGTCAAACCACTCATACTCTAGCTAGCTGGTGCAATATGACGAGTTTCAGTCCTCAAGGTTCCCGCGCGCCGGTCTTCTACCCCGCGAAATCCCCGCGCGTTGCTCTTAACCCCCGCGAAATTGCTTTTGACACTTTTGATACTGTGAAATGACGTTTAGGACTCTATTAAAACCAAACACTGCTGTCAAATTTATTTCCTGTATAACGAAAACTATTTTTCTCTGGAACGGCACACACATGTTTGACAGTGGAAATAAATGTACCATCTGTTCGTAGCCACTGGAAGAAAAAGAACCAGCAAGATCATCCTCCCGATATATTTATTACAAATATTTCTTCGATAAAGAATGCTTAGAAGTATTACAACGATATATATGTGTTTTTTTTTTCATTTAAATGTTCATTAATATCATTGTTTGTAATTTTGTTATAAAAACGTAAACGAAAAGAATTTGAATCTAAAATACCCGCTGTTGTGATCTAAACTCGGTTTTAAATCTAAAAGCACTGATTTTGTAAAAGTTTGTATATTTTTTTCACTACGTCTACAAAAATCTTTTAACTTCAAGTGCGAAAAACAAAAAAAAATCTGATAGTTTGACGTCAAAAAAAGATTTACATAAACTTTACGTTACAGCAAAAGAATAAGAATTGCATTTATAAAAACCAAAAAAATATTTTCACAGTTCTGTTGTAGTTTTGCTTAAGCATTTTTACTATAATAAGTAAATAATGGCGAAATTGGAAGGCTTAGGAGCGAAAAGAAAATTGCCTAAATTGATGGCCTGCATGACAAAAGTTAGCTTGGAAAATTTGAGAAATAAAGCTCTGTTTGGTCTTACTGTTTTGGACGCCAAAGGGATCAGAAGGTCTGTCTCTTTTAATATTATAGCTTATAAACATTATAATGTAGGTTTGTTAGGTGAATTTTAGAAAACAGGTGCGACTTTCGCTGACACCCGATTTAGTTTCTACAACGCTGCTTCACTCCCCCTAAGAGAGATCTAAAAGTTTGGCACTGGCTGTACAGTGTGTTGGAGAACCACTTTCACCGGTCTGAATGGCGCTGATATTACTGCTGAGAATACCTTAGATTGAGAGCGATATATTGTGTCTATTGTGGGGTTCTATTCGGGTTGGCTTTCCAAAACTACCACCCTAAGGGTATTAATAATAAGAAAGAAGGGAGCGAGGTGAAAAGAATAAACCCACTTTTAGAATTTTTAGAAATGCGGAAATACGAAAAAAGGCGGAATTAAAAATGAGTAATACATACCTGCTACTAAGACATTTTTGTTAACCTTCAAACTCAAAACACTTGAAACTAACACTAAATGGCCAGCCTCTCTTCTAATAAGTCTCAACTATTTAGATTTATTACATAAAAGAACGTTTAAAAGAAATTCAGTTATGGTAGGTTGCTTTCCCGCCATTTCTCAATCAATAGGTAGGTTTGGTTACTTTAAAAAAATATACAATAAAACCGAATATATGGGCACTCCGACTACTGTTTCAACAATTGATGGTTCCAATCCACTAGGAACATAAAAAAGCAAATCTAATTTTCAATTGTTACTCAAGTTAGGTTAGGAAATTCTTAACGTATTTACTGTTTTCAATTTATTTTAATGTTGAAGTCTATTTCCTCCTTCAATAGTCGATCCTTTGATTATGTCAATACAAAGAGCAAATTCATGTCGGTGGTAACGAGTACGTAGTTTTCAGTTTTTATTTTTGGTTTTTTTTACATTTCCGCATTCCTGAAAATTCTGAAAGTTGGTTTTCTGTCCTCGTCCTTCCACCCCCTAAATTATTATTAATACGTCTAGGGTGGTAGTTTTGGAAAGCCGTACCTTCTATTCTAAGCATTAAGGCATCTCTGTACATTACAATTTTACTTTAATTACAGACGCAAAAATCCATTACACCAATGCTTAATATTGGAATTGCTTGAGAACGGATATTCAGAATCTTCTGATTATATGCAGGATTTGATATACGATAACTTGCAGCTACTTGAAGCGGATGATATAGGTCTAGTTGTGGACCTGAGGAAAAGGGGTGATTACCTCGAACATATAAGCGAAGGACTTCAAAAAGCTGAACGGGAAAAAGACAAAGGTTCATTTTTGCCTTATATACGTACCTATATAAATATATGTTCTGACACCGTGCTTCGGAGGGCACGTTAAGCAGTCGGTCCCGGACGCTGTCAATAGATGGCGGTCGTTACAGTTCCCAAACCGCAGTGGAGCAGCGTGGTGGACTTAAGCTCCAAGCCCCCCTCCTCACCCTGGGGGAGGCCTATGCCCTTGCAGTGGGGTAAAAATGGGCTGATGATGATGCTAAATATATGTTATAAAATTCAATGTCTGTCTGTATGTCTGTTTGTAGCTTGAGAACTATTTCAAATTGCATTGAGAATATGTTTATGCTCGAATATGTGTCGGAATACTTTATTGTATTACATTACTTCACACTATTCGGTGTGAGACCCGACTTTGATTCCGGTATGACCGCTAAAGTGGGTGCTGCATAGCCTCAGTAGGTACTATGGTGGTAAGGTCGTCCTATAGTAAAAGTTGAATTGTTACTGATTTTGCTAACTTCATACATATATAATCATTTGACCGATTGGCCGAGAGGTCAGATACCCCAACTGCGGAGCCAAGGGTCGCAAGCTCTATTATCGCCCCGGACAAATATTTACATGAGCATGTCTGTTTCGTTCTGTGCCTGGATGTAAAAACATTTATACCTATATGTATACACTATAAAGAATATTCATGTATATCAGTTGTCTCTAATACAAGCATACTACTTGTTCACTTTGGGACTAGATAGCGCTGTGTAGGATGTCCCAGATGTTATTATTATTATTATAATCATGCAAACGTTAGAAGTCGTCAGTACCAACAAACTGTTTAAACGAACTTATTGCTCTTTATTAAGAAAGGTCTGCAATTGTGCTTTCTCATAAAACTTCGGTATTTACCTGACATTGTCTAAGTCGATGCAAATGATGCAACGTGTGTAGAAACGGATTCAGTTTTAATTATTACATATTTGATATAGCATGATTACAGGCTCGTTGGTACCTATGCTAAAACGTGTAATAATCAGCCTTTTGTATTCTGTCTTTTGCGTTCTCATTTGCGTTTAATTATGTGAATTGGGCGATATCGTCGATTCCGTTTAATTAAACTTGAATTTGTATTTTTTATCGAAAATCGAGAGCTTAGTAGAAACTCAAATAGTAATAACACGAAATTGCAGTTCATTTCTTGAAACATTTAGCTATCAATACGAACTGACAAGCAAAAATATGAAAATATATTAAGAATATAATAATAATATCTCGGGCATGCCAGACAGCGCCATCTAGTCCCAAATTAAAAGTATCATGCTTGTATTATGGGGTACTAGACATCCGATATACATACTTAATTTTTTTTAAATAGTATATACATATATAGATACTTTTCGTGTCGTGATAGCCCAAAGCGCAACGAACCTGTCTCAAATTTATAAGGCCCCATAGGTCCATGGTTCGAATCCGGGCGTGTACCAATGAGTTTTTCTGACTTAAGTACACAATATCACTGACACCGTGCTTCGGAGGGCACGATAAGCATTCGGCCCCGGACGCTGTCAATAGATGGCGGTCGTTACATTCGCCAACCCGCAGTGGAGCAGCGTGGTGGACTTAAGCTCCAAGCTCCTTTCCTCACCCTGGGGGAGGCCTAAACCCCTGCAGTGGGGTAAAAATGGGCTGATGATGATGATGATATAGATACTTTTACACCCAGACACGGAACGAGTAGACATGTTTTTGCGTAAAAATATTTGTTCCGGGCGGGAATCGTACCCGCGACCCTCGGCTCCGCAGTTAGGGTCTCTAACCACTCCAATATATTTGTTAATATCAAATTTTATGATCACAACGATTCTTTGCAATATTTCAGATAACGCAGAACAAGAGGCCCGTCAATTCTTAAACATGGCGCTGTTTTACGCTCAGAGGGAAAAGGGTATTTTGTGTTTAGCCGAGAAATTTTTCCTTTGCGCCATTGCGGTGTCGAGCCGTTACCTATTCGACGGAGGTCGCCTTAAAGCGTGCTGTAAATACCATTATGCGAAGTTCTTACTCGACAAATGTAAGGTTTTATACATATTTTTGGTTAAACTATAAGAGTCGGTAATAACGACGAAGAAACGTCACTCAAGCCACATAACCCAAGTACCCGATTGTATTTTATAGTGGCAAATCGTTGGTTTGTCTCTAAATAGTTATTACGTAATTTTATTTATAAATTAATTTACGGCGTTTCCACATTTTGTCCAAAATTCTACTTCTAATTCAGTTACGTTTTGTGGAAAGCTATTTGGATCATTGTTTGGATACATTTGGATGATTGGTTACATTGGACACTTTCCGTCTACGAAATTGGGTTTAAACACAGCACTTTCATCAGTTGAGTCCAATTTGTAAGCAGTTACTGGCTCTATTCGATTTAATCATTTCATCCTACTAAAGCCTTCAGCATTAGCATTCAGCTAATGATGGCCAATACGCCCATCTTTAAGCTTAAAATTTTTAAGTAAATATGTGTATGGAGATTAACGTCGCCATGCGGCTTTATATACCAATGCAAATTGTTTGCTATACACACTAAAACAAAAAGAATTTGGCAAAAGTTTGCAAGCTTGTTTTGTTCGGTTATGAAATAAATTAATTACAGAGTTATTGCTATATAGAAATAATGACATTTCGTTTAGGAATAGACGCATATGATCGCATTGGAGTTCAAGCGTATATTTTTAACATATCCTGATTGCTGTAATCATAATTCGTATCTTATTAATTTAATTAAACATAATTCTTAGTAGCTAAAAATTTTATCTAGGCTGATTTAATAGGATTTATTATTGTCAAATTATCTATTTATACAGAATCAAACGATCTTTTTAAGTATGTGTTATAAAATATAATATATAATAGTTATTATAATATAATAAATTTCTGTGTGCTCATGAATTAATAAAATAGACCTTAACTTTTTTAGAGCTTTCATAATCTAGCTTAGAGATAAAACGAAATTGTTGTGAATGCGTAAAGATACAATAAAATAAGTGTTATTTTGCCTTCAGAGTGACGCCACTGACATTGAGGTCTGAAAGTCTTCATTACACGAACAATTTCGGTTTATCGTGATATTATAGCTGAATAGAAGGAAACTTTGGTACTTGCTGTTCCATGTGCATTAAAGCGGCAAAAAGTGTTGATTTATTTGTTGATCGCATTTATTTGAGGGGAAGTTAGATAAACACTTTATGTCCAGTACTGTATGGTTAGTACGTACCCATACTACGTGACCCATTTTTTATAATTTTTTACCCCCTCTTCACCCTCGGTGACCATCCATAGTATATCCCAAGCCCCTCCCCCTCGTATTTTTCACGTAGTAATTCATAACCATGGTTTTAAATCCTTTTTAGTAAACAAGAAGCTATTATATTTGGCTCATAAATTGTTTTCTTTAATACGGTACTTGCCACGTGAGACCTCGAAAAATATATGTAAAAACATATTCTAAAAGGAACTTAATTTACCAAAACAAGTAGTTTTGTCTTTTATTCAGAATTATTTTCCTAGAGTATACTGACTACGTGACAAAGACCTAAGCTCCTCCTCGTCCCTGTGACGAAGCGTGGTATTTTGAAGACCTCCCTCTCCCTCCCTGAATAGGTCACATAGTGTGGGTACATTCCCTTAGCACCATTAGCACATGCTTCAGAAGCTATAAAAATGTAATCTGTCATTCATAACTTTCAGTTCCAGGGCTCGATATCGATGAGCCCTTTGAAATACTTACGGAAGTTAGGAAGTGCGCTATTGGAAGGGTGAGTCCGATATTAAAATATTGTTTTATTTCTTCCATGCCTCAATGACGTTACTATGTGTTTTAACAGGACGTCATACTTTGCTGTAAACTAAGAACGCACGTCGCGAAGTAGTTAAACCCTCCGACTTTCGGGTGATTACATTTGCCTTTACAAACCCTCTTCATAGCATTTGTTGACGAGGTTCTCATAGACGAACTCCAAAGTGAATAATAGAACCCATAATAGTACATTATGATGCAAGTACGGTAAGCTTAATATTATAGCCAGGTGTTTATAGACACGAGGCGAAGCCGAGTGCTTATAATGAAGTGATGACTATAATAAATAGCCAGCTTACTGAGTACGAGTATTATACGACGTTTTTTAATACATTTGCGATTTAAATAATGCTTCAAATGTAATAATGGTGGAAGCTAACGGTGCGAGCGGGTTGCTTTCGCGGTTTATGCATGCGTTACAAACAGAATGCTCGTCTGATTGGTGTAAAGTACAAAGACCTAGTAGTGTAAAATACAACAATATGGTACAAGTTTAGGTGTCATAAAGACGGTATTAATAGCAAATGTATTATTGAAAATGCCTATTAAATAACCCATCGAGTTTAGGCACGTTTGGGTTAATTAGAGTTAACTTCTCGGCCTCTTTTCTTAGCACACGATGACAAGACTCTGACGACGGAGGTGGATAACAGAATCTAAGCTTGTTTAATTAATAAAAGAATGTTTTACATATTTTTTTAGCATTCTATAAAGAGCTGGAAAAGTCAATAATTTGAATGTTTTTTTATAGCTCTGGCCATTAGAAGATGGCGAAGGTGATGGTAAAGGAGCAACCGTGATAAACGCGTCAGCTATTCAGCTACATCGTGTCTTGCTGATGAAAGCGAGAAAAATACGTGCAGAGGAGCCGGCGAAGTCCGAAACGCTATGCCGATTAGCTGAGAGACGAGCTCTGGATGGTAACTTATTTTTGAATGTTGAACTTGTGTTGAATAATGTTACGTACTAGTTTTCAAAACCGATTGTCGACACTTCCCCATCTGGTTCTGTGTTGGGAAGTTCAGTGCACAAGGAGTGACGAATAATTGAATATGTTGTAAGTTTTTTAAGTGCTAGAACGTGCAGACTTTCAGATATACAGTATGTTCCGCGGTCATGAGAGCAATCTTACATGTTACAATTTTCAACAAAAGTATTCTAACCGGTAATTACTTTTAAATTAAAACTTTCACTCGTTTGCTACTTATGACACACGATTTAGCACATATAAATTTATTTTATTATGTAGATTTCTGCATTGCTTTTTCACTTGTGTAGACGTGTAAAATCGAGTCATATTCTTCATTCGTTTTAAAGCCACGCGCGTCGTAGGCTAGCGTTACGGAAAAAATCAGTCGCACAAATTTTAACATCATACAATGGGTAAATTGTTAGTATTTTATTATAGACAATTTAATTTATTAAATTTTAATTTAATTTAGAAACATATACGACATATAAAAAGTCTTAGAGCTCAGAAGAAAATAAATAAACACACTTGCATTAGGACATTTAAGACCATGCAGTGCAAGCAGTGAAATAAAATAACATACAAAATAACACAAAGTTTTAAAAATTTCAGCTGGCGAAACTGGTAAAATGGCTGAAGCTATCATAGAGATAGGAATAAGTCAATTCATGATGAAAAACTTGAACAATGCACTGAAAACTTTTGAACGAGCTTATATGATTTATTTAAAAAGCAACAACATCGAAGGACTATGCGATTCAAATATGCATCTCGCAGCTGTTATGCAAAGGTATTATTAAATGTATTATACTCATAGTAATGAAATCGATCTAACCTTGTTTTCCACACACACCTAGTTGTGCTTGGATTGCAAAAAACTGAACCGTACCTAGTTGTAAAAATATCGCAAGAATATTTTATGATAATAAAGATGACGACGTATTTTATGAACCAATAAATTATTTTTCTTTTAAATTGATAACAAATTTTTAATATTTTGTATACATATATGTTAATTAGCCAGTTTTATACCTATTTCGCCATCGCCGCTGCCACTGCACCCATGTTCCCTGTCGTTGTTTTCGCGACACGTTTATGGTTGTTGCTCCGCTCCTTTGGATCGTAGTGTGATGTTATATAATCTTTAACTTTTCTCAATAAACGGGTTTCTAACGCTAAATAAATTTAATTGGACTAGTAATTTCTGACATTAATACGTTCAAACATACAAACTATTGATTTTTATAATATTAATAAATACATGAAAATATTTTGATATTATAATGTTCAGACAATTGTTATGAAAACAAAGGTAAAGTACTTAAATAACGAAAATAACGTAGAAATTATGGAAACAAAATAAGTATGCAACAGTGCAAATTCTTCCATGTTTTACGTTTTTCACTTTCATTATAGATGAGAGATGAATGTTCTAGAATAATCAATATTGACAGCTTTTTCAGAAGTCTTTCGTCCATAAAAAAAAACAAACAATCAAAGTACGATTTGTGTTTATGTCAGCCACCACGCAGGGTTGCTTGGAACCAAAATTAAATGAAGTATTTTACAATCATCCAGAAACTTTTCATAAGCATTCTACATTCATTCTATTCTATTCATCACAGCTATGTGTCGAGATAGCCCAAGCACAGCGAACCTGTCCGAAGTTTATAAGGTTGTGAGGCCGTGGTCCGGGCGTGGACCAATGAGTGTCTCTGACTTAAGTACATAACTATCACTGACTCCCTACCTTAGGCCGTGTCGGTCCCAGGTGCCAACAACAGATATCAGTCGTTAAATTCACCAACCCGCATTGGAGCAGTCCTAGTCCTAGCAAGTCCTTGGGCAGATTAAAGTCCAAGCCTCCTCACCCTGCAGGGTGGCCTAAGTCCCTGCAGTGGAGCATAATGGGCTGGTGGAAAAAAAACATAACTAAACGATCCTTACTATCTTCTTCAGGTTAGGCGATCACGTGAAAGCTGAACAGATGTTATCAGAAATGGGCTCCTTGGCTATGTCACACGGATTGCGGAGGCATTTGGGGCGAGCTTTGCATTTGCTCGGAGAGTTGCATTTACGCAGAGAGCGACCTGAACTGGGCACGCAGCATTTTAAAGAAGCTTTCGCCTGTTTTATGGCGTATGAATGGGTGAAAACGGTACATATATTTAATTATGTTCAAATTGTGATGCAATAGTGATCTAAAAGCTGTATCTAGGCTAGTACTACTATGTTTATCCAAAGTTTGAGCCCGTTTGAGCCTTAGGATGAGGAAGGGAGACGGGTGGGACGAGCGTATGGCCCACGCAATTGATTTGGTCACCTAAATGTTTGTTGGGTTTAGGTCTTTGTGTATTACCTGTCATAAATAGACATACTATTGAATGACAGGCAGATACCGAGAAAAATGTTTTAAAGTAAATTGATATAATTTTTCGGCTTTGAATTCTTGAGTTCACTTACACCTTACTTACACTCACTTACACCTTCTATTTTGTTAAATTAAAAGTTCGGTGCAGTAGACCTAGTCAATACGGGTCATAATTCACAGTTATTACAAAATTCAACTGAATTTATTAATGACAGTCGATGTGTTTATGTTAATTATATTTCAAATAAGCTTTGCCAATAATGAAACAATTTTAAAATGGCGGCAATTGTATCTCAAGGCTAGCAAACAATGTAATCAATCAAAAGCACTGACGTTTTACTCTGGTCAGAAGAACAAGGACTGAAGACTGAAACACTTTGTGGCCGCAATTTTCAAATTGTTTCTTAAATGGCGCGAACTTTTTTTTCATCCAAACATTCAAATGAATTTCAGAGTGCATTCCAAAAGAAAAAAGAGGATGATAATCATGTTGAAAACGCAAAGAGTGACGAGTCAGTGAGTTCTATAGAACTTAATTTCATTGATGAACTCACTATGTCAGATATTCAAGAGGCTGAGCAATCTAGATTAATGATGGCTATTTCTGCAGGTATTTTTCTTAACGAATGAAAAAAAATCTCACAAACCTGTACATGTTTATTTCGTTCCGAGTCGAGTGTAAAATATAAATATAAATTCAAAGTCAAATTGTATTTTATAACTGACTTTCTTTTAGGTAAAGAATAAACATACAACCTACCCATTATGAAAAACTTGGAAAGTTATTAAAAACTTAAATTTAAGTATGTATTCAGTTGTCTAGTAACCCATAACTTAAGCATAGTACTTGCTTACTTTGGGATTAAATGGCAATGTCATATATAAAAAATTATATATATGACATTGTCAGAATTACGAATTGTGAAATAAAACTTATTTTTATTATTATTAAAAAATAAAAAAAAAACGAAATAAAAATAAAATACAAAATATTTTAAAGAACACCGGTCACGTCCCATACTAGCTTGGACCTAATTTTTAAGGTATTTGTATAAATATAAGAAATGGTAGATTTGATAAGTATCGGTGTAATAAAAATAATCATATATGAATATTTTCGATACGAAGTCAGAAATAATAAATATCTTATAAAAATACTTCAGAAATGGCTGTGTTGGCATAGTTATTTTTTTTTTGTTTTCAATGTGAGAATATGACTATGCTATGCTCTATGGATCATTGACGTTTGTGGTTACTTATTTTTTATAGAGTTAGATATTATTGGATTATTACTGGACTATTCTTAATTAGGTACTGAATTATGGCGATGTTTATGATTAAATAAATTTACTATTTTTTTTTGTATAATGGTCGCCTTTTTTTTTATAACGTATACATCACAGCAAAATTTCAAAAAACTCTTTTTGTTTTTCATAGTACATTCTTTTGCGGGAATTTTAATTTTTTTCGGGATTTAATTTCATAAGGAGCGGGATAATAATTGCACGTTGATTGGCGACCGGCAGCACTCAATCACAATAAAAATAAAATAAAATTCTTTTGAAGTTTTGAGATTATACACGTATACTTACTGAACTTATTTGTTTATTTATAATACTTTGGGTTCCTATTTATGCAAGTAAAGGACGGATGAAATGAAACTGCAATTCCTTATTGCTTATTTTGATTATCATACTATACTAACAAACGGAGCGGTAGTGTTTTTATTACATAAGTCTGTTTTTTTTATGCCCGTGTAAATGATATTCAAGGCGGCAACTTTTTAAAGTAAATAAAACTCAGACACTTCTTTTTTTGGGGTCTGTGTTTATTTATTTTTATTCTAAATATGTTACCGCTTGCAATGACATTAGAAATTTTCCTAAAAATATTTGAAATACCAAAATCAAAAAACGAAATCACAAGAAAAACTGTACTACAGTGGTCACACTGCAGTTAATCAACACTCAATATACCCACGTTCCGTTTCGTTCACCGAATTATTTATTATCTACACAAACAATTTCAATTACATGAAAAGTTTTTTTTAATTTTTTGGCTTCTATTTTTTATAGTGCTAAGTTAATTAAACTAAGTGATTTTTTAGTAATTTTTTTTATATAAGTAATTCGTATAGATTCCAAAAAACTGAGGTCTATTTTGACCATCATTGTTTACGAAAAAAAAGTTGTTGAACTTTATTCTTTAATTTTAATTCATCTTAATTTTTTTGTTATATGTTGTATTTCTATTTATTAGACTTATTATTATGAGCAGTTAAGGTTGAGATATATGCTTCTTACATTAAACGATTTCTGAAGTTCAAAATAATTATGTATTAAATTTGTTTTATTGAATTGATATGTTAGACTGTACCACCGCGACTTCGTTCGTAGCCAACTTGAAGCGGCCTTTTAGTCTAGGTGGCGCGTATAGTACACGCCCGGATTCGAATCACGGCCACATTGCCTTATAGATTTGAAACAGGTTCTTTCAAACTTTATAAAGTGAATAATTTCTCCTTTTTTATAGGCCAAGAACTCATGGCAACGTACTTTGATCTTTTGAGAAAAGCTGGTGAATGTGATATTGCAAGGATACAAATCATTGATTGGAAGCTATCTAACAAAATTTGGTCAATTGAAAGGGAAAGTTATGATTTTCTATCTTGCCCGTGCAATCTTCACAAACGGACACCGCTCGATGCGCTCAGGTAAAATGAATTTTGATTTATCTATTTTCTATGATGAATCTTGGCCTGGCCGATTAGATAGACTATATTATATTATAAATCTCTTAGCCACCGCTCGGGGCTTAGCGCGCATGGTATACATATTTGTATATGTCGTATATAAAGTATAAAATAATAAAAAGTATCCTAGATTATTTTCCGAAAAGTCTTTATCTATCTGTCAAAGTCCCGGCAAAATCGGTGCAGCAAAACTTATTGAATCAAAAAATACTGACAAGTACTGGGAGGCTGGAAATTTTGGTATTATGTTTTATGTGTGTAAAAATAAAAAATAATAATTAATAAGGTCGGTAAATATAAAAAAGTTGATCTTGACATCAACGCCACGTGACGAATTAAATTATAACTAAGAACCAACTAGCCGACACCGTACCAAAAAAAAATCATAAAAATCAGTCAAGTAGTTTAAGAGAAAAAACAAACACGCCCGTCAGAATTTTATATAATATAACGGTCCTAATAAAAAAAGGCGAGGCGAGAGTAGTAGTGCAAAAATTCGTTCGAAATCGTAATCATATTTTGTTATTATTGTGTAATTATTTTTCGAGCATAAAATAGGCAGCACTGAAAATATCTCATTTTTAAAAAGATTTAGTCTAATCTCATAACGTACGGATTGTAACGACCGCCATCTGTTGACAGCAACCGGGAGCGACTGCTTAATGTGCTCTCCGAGGCACGGAATTAGTTATAGTTGATATACTTAAGCCAGAAAATAATTATTGGTACACGCCCGGATTCAAACCACGGTCAGATGGCCTTTTAGATTTAAAACAGGTTCGCTGCGCTCGGGCTATCACGATACATTAGTTAATTAATTAAATTTAATTAATTAATTTTCAATTAATTTCCATTGTTTTTATTTCTTTTTATTATCAGAAATCATCAAGCATACTTGAAGAAATTGAAAGAGGCCAACCCGGAATCAGAGGAAGAGCTACGACCAAGTCAAATACGATTACTAACAAACGTTTAAACAATTATAATGCTTTAACCTTAAATAAAATAAATTTATAGTTTCAGTCAAGAGAGTTTTGCGGATTCATTAACTGTGAAGAGTTTAATAAAATAAAAACAAATTGTTACCTTATTTTATTTATATCGTTTTAATATCACAAATCCGACACTGACAAATTTTTAATGATACTAAACACGCCTCCTATATTTACAAATAGTTTTTTTTAAAGGTGAAACATTTTGATTCTCCGATCGCACTGCCACCAATTTTAAATACTTTATCATCTAATATTGTTAATTTAATCAGTACAAAATATAATTATAAATAATAAAACAATCTAAAATTTGTGAAAAATGTGCACACTTATTACATCACCAATTTTATGTAGAAAATTTAGATAAATGCTAATTTAAGCTTTGGCTGTCCGTTTGCGTGGCTCCAGACGGACTTTGAACCCTTCCGCCCTTTTCAAGATGATGTCTGCTTGGAGTTGGAAGTCTTCTTCCTTCAAGTCGGACTTGACTCGGAAATTTCTCAGTATGGTTGATAGGATTATTTTCAGTTTCAACATCGCGTACTTGCGACCTTTAAAACAAAAGACATTCCCAATTAGTTACGAATTCGTAAACTATGCGATTTTATACCATTTTCGCTTGTCGTTGGCTACACGAAATGATATCGCTTAGAATTTAATCTACTTTTTCGCGGTTTGTGTTCCAGCGATAACAGGTCATGTAAAAAAAGTCCAAGTCATGTAAAGTGTGATGGTTGTGCGAATCCTTTTTAAAGTGAAATGTAATATGAAAACCGGACAAGCGCGAGTCGGATTCGCCAACCGAGGGTTCCGTACAAAGTAGGTACATATGACCGCACATACAGTTGCTTAACCTCCATCATTGATTACGTACTTTAAATAAAGACCATCTTTTTTATGATTTAAACACAAATGTATATTTTTATGATTTTTTTCTATAGTTGTAGTATAAAACGGTATTTCTTGCCAAATTTCATAGTTCTAAGTCAACGGAAAGTACCCTATAAATTTTGATTCCCTTGAGTGTCGAAATATTTGCGACATAAACGGCCATATTTTTTTTACGTTAACTTAGAAGTTTTATTTTTTCACAGCTTCAAAGGACTGTAGACTTGTGAATATAGCTTTAGCTATATTGTCAGTCCTACAGGAACGCGTACAGGTATCGAGTTGACATTAAAATGTCTGTACGCGTTCCCAAGATAAAGGGTCTTGACAGACAGACAGACAGACCGACGGACAGACGGAAAACGAAGTGATCCTGTAAGGGTCCCGTTTTTTTAGTGATACAGAACCCTGAAAACATTCAAAATTATGCTCCATACACTGACTGCCTAATATCTAAGCACAAATCAAACCGCTGCGTTGGCTTTAAAATTTTTAATTCTGAGGAGACGTTCTTTTTATTACGTAGGCAAGTATGAAGAAAGAATTTTATAGGATTTCCAATGGGGTAAAAAAGGGGTGTTAAAATTTATTTGAAGGAAATATAAATAGAACTTTTATCTACTTTAAATTTTGCACAAACAATCTACTAAATAAATAATGTGACATAGTTTTTTTAATTCAATGTTTAAAGGGGTGAAAAAACATCGAGCTTTGAATTAGTTCAATAGAGGAGTAATGCTGGCCGTTTAGTTCGAGAACCAAAATTATATTTCAGCTATAGGATGAGGGTGGAAGGGGGCAGGACGCGTCTATAGCTCACTTGATGGCTTACCTAGATGTTTGTGTGGTGTCTAGGTTTGTGTATTAACCGTTAAAACTTGTTAAAATTGAATGAGATCCATACACCGAAAAAAATATATACGTATATATAGATATATATAGTTGGAAAAAATTGTCCACTTTGAGTTGTTGATTTTAGCAAGCGTGCGCCTTCTGCTACATTCGAAGTTCGGTGGGTGAATAGAATTGTTAAGATTTGCAAATCAATGCATGCCCAATTATATAAAAGACGTTAAGATGATTTTTTAAAATTATAATTTAGAAACATTAAGTTCGGTTTGTTAATAACTGACTTTTACCCTTATTCAAATTTCTAGGAATTCAAATAGCAAAAAAAAAAAATAGATTCACTTAAAAAGTAACCAATACTCACCAACGCAACTTCTAGGCCCTGCAGAGAATGGTACGAAAGCGTAGTAATGTCTATTCGCTGAACGCTCTGGCAAGAAGTTGTCGGGGTTGAAGACGTGTGCGTTGGGGTAAACATCTTCACGGCGGTGCAATTTTATTGTAGCTATGATGACTGTGGCACCAGGCGGAATTTTCTTGCCATTTGAAGCTGAAAAAAACGAATGTCTTCGTATAAAATCTTTCATAAATTACAACACTAAAATAAACAAATAGACTGATGCCAAATAAATTTTTACTGCTGAATGTTTATAATTTAAAAAATATTGCATCGTGATATATGAAGTCTCATATACATATAAACTATATGTTCTTTAACGCGAAGCTAATATGTGAAAAAATCCGAAATTTACCAAGAGTGACTTCCTCCTTAATATCACGAGCGATAATTGGTACAGGTGGGTACATCCTGAGGGTTTCCATGAGACATCTTTCCAAATATTTCATCTCCAACGTGTCTTGGAAGGTCGCAGGACGGTCAGAGTCACCGAATATTTGATCCAGCTCCTCGATTACCTTGTCCTGGATGTGTTGATGAATACCCATCATGGATAAGAAGAAACTGCTACCGGCGGCTGTGGTATCATGTCCCTGTGAACGTATTTATAGCGATTATGTAATTGATTAGTAATAAATGTGAGACTGTGGTTAATTTGGATACTGGCGACATATGTTGTAAATATCTTATTGCCCAATAAATATTTAATGAAATGTGTTAAATCTAAATTATTTTACGATAGTATTTTTTCCATTACATCATCATTAGATCAGTTTTGAAATTAAACTTTATATAAAATCGCAGTATATTTTGAGATTGTACCTCAAACATTATAGTATCCACTTGCTCTTTGATCTCTTCGTCCGATATAACAACCCCACTTTGAGAGCTTTCCAATAGTAGATCTAGGAAAGCAAGACGTTTCTTCTCGCCGATATCTTCATCTACGTCTAAGTCGTCTTTTAATCCAGCCGATTGCCCATACGATAGACCTTCCACCACAGTCTTATCTTTATTAGTTCCGTTTAGTTCAGTAATCTTGGTTTCCGAAGCCTCAGCAACGATTGATGGTTTCTTGCCAGTTTTGAACTCTTCCTTCTTCCTCTTGATGACCTAAACAAAGAATTTATAGAAAATTTTATCCCATATCAATAAATTGTATTTGGAATTTGGGCCCGAACTATTTCGACGTAAAGTAACTAATTTCCCAATATTCTTGGATAACCTTATCTGAAAACATTTTCATGGTGTTTTAATTGTTTTTTGTCTTGCTTCATCACAATACATCGTATTCGGCTAAACGAAGCGTATACCAAACTAAACAAAAAATTCAAGTGTGCAGATGGCGTAAACTAACGGTTACCGAGAAAAACATGTTTAAAGTTTAATTTTTTTTATCAGTTGACATATTTTTGTTATACGTGTGTTCAGTTGAACGTAGTCCAAAATTATAGAGCGTGCACAACTTACCGAATTAAACAAAAAATTTCAAATGAGCAGATGGCGCAAACTAACAGTTACCAAGAAAAAACATGCTTAGTGTTTAATTTTTTTATCACTTACCTAATTTATTTTTAAACTTTTTGTTTAATTCGGTAAGCTCTATCCGCTCTATAAGTTTGGACTGCGTTCTGCCGAACACTCCATATTACAGACGCTATTTGGCTTAACAGGTCGACACATTTCTTTATATTATGGAAACGAGTTATGGAAATGGTTTTTGTAGGAAAAGTCTTTTCGTTTACTGTTGTAACAATAAGTTTTTATAGATGAAAACAACATTTACCTTCTTAGTCAGACCATGGATGATTCCAAGCAGTTTTTCTTGCGCTTTAGCATACTGCGTGAAATTGAAAATGAGGTCCGGCCTCAACCAGATCTTAGTATGTCTCAAGTGAAGGATGTCGCACATCTTCATTACAGCCATCGCGTATTCGAATCCACTTTGGTCCTGCGTCGACTTGCTCACGCCCATAGCGGTTTCTGTGAAAACGGAACGTTCACAGTTCTGTTAAACGCACGACAATCAAAAAGCTCATATCGGTATTAAAAGCGAGTGTTGTTCTAGCATTGTACGTTTTTCGTGGATTTCTGCCAGTCGAAAAGGAAAGGATCATTGACCCAGATTGAGTGGACAGGTTGCACAATGAGAATTGCAAGTGAGCTACTAAAACGGTCCTCGCAGTATGGTGAATATTGGCCATTAGGTAGTACGTGCGGCGTGGGGGGTCACAGTCGACATGAGGATAATCGCTACGCTTTGTGTTAGTGACCTTAAATATAATTGGTATGATATTAAGTTTTCTTCCACTGTTATAACATAAACAAACATGTTTATAATCTTAAAGGCGTCATTTCTATTACGTCAAATGGAAGATTTTTATAAGCTATAGAATAAATCTAAAATTATTTCAAAGAACGTCGTATGATGTCCGTTTGTTCGAAGGATTTTGCTGATATTTTGCATAAACATTTTTATGGTTCTAGAATAACACGTAACTTTTAATTTATTTCATACCTTTATCATCGAGATTTCAATCCAATAAAATGTTAATAAGATGATACGGTATAAAATATACGCCATTATACGTAAATAGAAACATTTGTACGTTCTTGGCATGATCATCAAATAAAAAAAAAGTTAAGACAACGGAGTTCAAACTCGAAATTGTTGATATTGTGACACAAGAGCACGAATATTACATATGAATACGTCGAAATTTATTAATTAAATTTTTATTTTATAATCATAGATGTTTACAAAGGTAGTTGCCGCGTTGTGACACAAACATGTCAGCGAAAAAAAATCCACATAGACCATATACATCACAACAACGTCTAGGCCCCAAACTAAGCATTAGCTTGTATTTTTGGGTACCTAGTGAAGACACCACATACATATAACAAGCAAGACCCGGTACCAGTATCAATATTCATCATATAAATACTGACCCGACCTGAGAATCGAACCCGGAACCTCCAGCTTCGTAGGCAGGGTCGCTACCCACTAGGCTAAGCGGTCGTTATATCGTCAAAAATATACACCTGTGGATATTTTGAAATACTCGCTGTGACGTAAAATTTCGCGTTATCCACTTGATCCAAGTGATTGATCCGAATTCGTATTTTAAAAGAAAATGTTCTGTATTTTTTGTATAATTCATTAAAATATTTTTTAAACAATTATAATTACATATATGGTCTATCTAATTATGGAGTGTGATATTTTATTCACGTTTTCGAACGTTTCGATGCATTCGATATATGAAACGCTCCATTTTGATTTTTATGCATAATAATTGTGGAGTGTATATTAACGTTAAGCATTTTCTCACAGTATATCGACAATAATAAAATACTTTTTAAATAAAAAAAAATGTTTTGTAGAGTTATTTTATCCTCAAAAATACTCTAGTAACGACATTATAAAAATGAAAATGTTTTCGGGTAATTCACTTCAAGAACGCGCTTGTTCCGGCCACACGGTCAACCAGTGTTGTCACAGTGATACGTGACAAGCATACGTAAGTTATCGTACAGATATAGCAATGGTCAGCTTTGGTGGCTATCGGCCATTGAAGAAATTGATTTCTTTTTATATATTCCGACTCTCATTAATCCAATTCTTTATCCAATCCAATTTAACAGAATTAAAGAATACTAGCTTCTCTCTGCGATTTCGCCTGTTTTATTTAATTTTGTGTTGCACCATATGAATAATATATGTATATATATATATATATATATACATATATTTCATGATAATTTTAAATAGAGAATGGAACAAGTAAAAATAGGAAGGTAAAGAGTGTAAGACGTTGTGAGCGTGTACTAATAATTTTGTATTAAGCTTTAAACGATAAAAACATGAATTTATGCGAACAAAGCAATGAGCGATCATTATTTGTGTTAAAACCAAAGTCAAATCACAGTTTTAGTTGATAAAACCAACGTATAGATCATGCAGGCGTTATGAAAGCGTATCTATATAAAACCCTATGCTTTGCTAGTTTCTTGTAATTTGCCTACAAATTAACGAACTGCTTAATTAATGAAAAGTTATATTTTAACGAGTGTTAATGTTGATAATTAGGTAATATGAGCTTTCCAGTTAATTCTATTACAAGTAGTATATCTAAAAATTGTCATTAAAAGGTTACACAAGGTGTCAAGTGTCTGTAGGTAGTAGATATTGCTGTGACCTTTTTAATTGAAGCAATGTTACAATGCAAGGTGGATATAGAGAATTTTAAGAGGCAATAAAATATTAAAACGTTGCAAGTTTCGGATAACGAATATCACGTATACCTATTTTATTTTACTTTATCTGTTGATGGAATACTTAGCAATGATATATATGTATATATAAATAGTCATATAAATGCCTATGATTAGGTATATATGTGTAGGTGGACTCTTGCAATATAATGTCAACAAAAATGACTGGCCAACTTATACATTTGTGACTCAAAAGACTACATAATCTCGCTACACCGTACTAACGAACCATGTACAACCGTCCCTCTGTGTGAATTATAACAGTTGATATTTTTGTCTACGTTTTTTTATGTCGGCTCTCTATCTAGACATTATATAATCAAAGATAAATACTAGCGTTTTCCCGATTTCCCGTTTTCTACTGTCACTTCAAATCCATTACACAATACGGAGTTTTGCTTATCATTTATTTGCGAACTGGATTCGTTTTGTATTCGGATTGGAACTTTCGACCAAGAAAAACAGCAGCCGCGTCACTTTCCATCCATTCGACTATCTTTAAGCAAAAAACCACGTCGTTTTGTTTCTGTGTTGCGACCATAGAGTAAATAAATTTGACAGCCGCGTTTGGTTTTAATAGAGTCAGAAATGTCACTTCATAGTATCGAAAAAAACGGCACGCGGGAATTTTGCGGGGGTGAAGACCGGCGCACAAGGACCTCGTGGACTGAAACTCACCGTCTTGCACCAACTAGCTGGAGCACGAGTGGTTAGACAGTAAACGAAGAAGAGGAGTTCTAGTCAATTCGTATTTTAATGGTTGCTACGCAAAGAAAACACAAATAAAAACTCTTTCGCATTTTTATATTTTTAGTTAGGATATACAAAACGAGTTTTACTGTTTTCTGTTATGTTACGTTCGATAACATACCGGTACGGAATCAGCGCAACGACCTGTGTGGCGAAAGTTACCTGCAATCTTAAACTACCGGCTATTTAACTGCAGGTTGCATCAGTTTCTAGATAACTACTTGCAAATTATTATCTACTGTGACTGTAGTAATAATTTTCTAAATTGCAATGTTGATCTATATTCATTTCCACGTATAAATTCGGTATAAATTTTTCAGTCGATTTTAAACTAACTTCCCGATGAGTTGTAACTTTTTACTGACCGAGTGGTTAGAGATCCTAACTGCAAAACCAAAGGTCGCGGGTTTGGTTCCCGTCCGGTACAAATATTTGCATGTATGAACATATCTATTTATTCCGTGTCTGCGTGTAAAATATCTATATAAGTATATATTATAAATTTTTATTACTGTTTAATTTTATTTAAATGTGCATTTCAGTTGTCTAGTAATTATACAAGCATAATATTTGCTTACTTCGGGATTAGATACCGCTGTGTGCAATGTATTGTCATCCCAGGTATTATTTATTTCAAAAAAATAATCTGGAGCGCATGCAATAGACAGGTCAACTATTTATTATTTACATATTTATTTATTTATCTATTGGCCCAAGTTTTTCGTTTAAATCAATAGAATTTAAATTATTTAATTTTGTACTTTTTGTCCGTTTTTAAAATGTGTCGAAAATTCGTAACATATACATGATTTACGCAAATAATTTGTTTGCAGGCAAAAAGTTCTGATTCTTAAATTGCATTACGAAATAAATTTCTCCAATATTGCATTAAACAATTTAAAATATAGTACAACGGAATGAACCTTTAGTTGGTGCCATGACCTCAATTTGACCTAATTATCAAATAAACATAATTTTTCTCAGAAATGGTTTGCTCCTTAACACCAAACACCCTAGTAGACAGAATCTCAATAAACAAAATAATAATCCTCGAATCAGCCCGACGTCACAATTATAGGTAGGTATATTTTAGTAAATACATTGAATCCGATTGCCTTGACGAAATTTTTGTAACATGTTCAAACCAAACATATTCACCCCGTAATCTGCGTAGCAGTAGGCCCCAAAAAAATAATAAGCATCGTGGTGACCAGTATTCACTAAAACCACCAAAACCACCAAAACCACTAATCCAATAAGAATCTTAGTTTCTATGTGAACGTCGAACACACTAAGCGTATTTATCCCTATTTTGAATAAATTAAGCTGTGTGCATATCGAGAGTACACACGTGTATTGTGTCACGTCTTTACAATGAAAACAATAATTATTGGGTTCGGGTGTGGTGAATAATTTGAATGATAAATATTTTTTTAGTACGTATTTTAATTGTGTATAGTTATCATATAATTTTTACTTCTAAGCATATTTTAAAACGACTATCGTTTAAGTTATATGATAACTTTTTTACTTTCATTGTAAATTTTAGTTATGATTAGTTACTTTCAGGGTTTTCTAAATAATTTTCGATGCATGCTACATAATTTATATAATAATAATAATAACAAAAGAATCTTACTTTGTTAGTTTTCTTTAAATATTAATATTTGTAAAAATTTAATACTTAGTATGCAATGTACCTACTGCGTCCGATTACGTCATGCGACTGCTTAGCGATTTTATTTCAGTAGCTGTATCGCATTATATAAAATTGAACTTTATTTTTTTGGAATACGGTTGATAATTACATGACAGCTTTTGTTCTTTCGTCTATTTAAAATGTGATGAAAACTAATATAGTCGATTTTTGACGATTGTAGCCGATGGCAGTAATTTTTCTGGGACTATTGTAACAATTTTTTTCCAATAACAACCCAATTCAATTATTTTTTTCGTTAGACTGTTTACAAAACGTTTATAAAAATTATCTATCTCATGTATGAAACAAATGAAATAAATTTCTAACTTTTTTAATTACGAATAAGCTGCTTTTTATTTCAAAATTATAAATAACATGTTTTATTCACCAGATAAACAAGTAAATAACATTATTTATTCGGCGTATAATAAAAAATAGTTATCAAAATTATGGACTTTTTATAGTACATCAAAATGCGTCATCTCACTATTACGGAGATCCAGTTTCATCAAAGTATACCCACCTATCAAACTTGTCAAGTTTTTAGTACGCATTTAAGTTTATATGACTTGAATTCACATTTAAAAACAGGATTTGGCTATTCGCAAAATTAATTTAACTCTTAAATTCATAAGACATGAAAATCGAACGCTTCTAATGTTGTTTAGCTGGAATATATAATAATATGTAATGACGTCAATGGTCCTTCACTGTCAATAATTTAAAATCTATAAAAAGACAACCGAACACACAGGCGAAATATTAATTAGTAATGTGACAAGAACTTTAATGTTCGGTAAAAATAGGGTTGTTGATATCAAAGATCGTACTCCCGAAAATGTGTTATAGATAAAAACTGACATTTTTTTTGTCATTGGAAATGACTTTCATTTCGTTGGAGTACAGGGGGTCATTTGGGAGTTTTGTGAGACAGGCAGATTGCATGAAGAGTTTTGAAGATATCGGGAAATACGTGGTGGCGCAAAGAGTTTTCGAGATATCGAACTGAACGTAGTGTCTAAAGACGCAGCTCGGCGAGCTCTACAAGATGGCAAGACAATTTGGAAAAGTTCAAAAACAAAAAAAAATTATCGACAAAAAACGAAAAAAAAACCGCAATTTTTTTCCCCGATTTTCATTTTAGGAGCCCGATATTTCGAGAACTAGGTCCGAATAAGAAAAAAATTAAAAAACGGCTCGGGGTAATAAGACGGGGGATCGATTGAGACTAAAATTGTTAGAATCGAACAACCGAAAGTAGTGGTTAGGGGGTCCTTAGTTGGAAGTCGGATATGCGTCGGTGTTACATTTCGTACTAATTCGGTTTGTTCGATCAAAATTTCATAGAGAATGTTATATTTCGAAGTTTTAAGCTTATTCAAATACAGTTGTGTTATTTTTTTGCGTAAAAAATTTATTTCGAAAAAAATTATCCAAAATATGTGTGTTTACTTTATTTCGTTAGGTTCATTTCCAATGTCGTAAGAGGTTCGTGCGAAAGCAGGAGATCCGTTGATTTTTAGTAACGATAACTTATTCTTCTAAAAGTTTTCACTTCTAAAAAATATTTTATTTAATTAAATTTCATAAAATATACAAACATTTAATAGTTGTGAATTATAGCATAGTATATTTCGGCGCTGTAGTCGGAGTCACAAATCACAGAAGCGGTGTGGCAAATATTTCGCGCTATTTTTCACTCACGGTTCTTATGGCCAGACGAGTGCTGCAGCATTATTGTAATCGATAAACACTATCGATACGGTAAACATTGTGAAACAAGTTATTGAAAAGTTTATTTATAGACTTAATTAACTTATATATTGTCTTTACATTTAGTTGTGTATTCGTATTGAACGCAATATAATATTCATTTTTAAATTATATATTTTTTAAGTAAAGATATTATAATTTTTTATATAATGGTGATAATCAAACTATTAAAGAATAGAAAATTTTATAGTTATTGATTATTGACAAAATATAATTTGTTTTCTGAATAACGTATTTCACGGAGAGTTGTGCTTCCGAACCCAAGTTACAACACTAGCCACATTATATTAATTTTATGGCCGCAACTGTAGTGAGAAAAAATGTTAGTATGATATAACCAGTTTCAAAATAGCATAGTAATAAAAAATTTCTACCATCTTACTATGGGAAATTTTAGCTATTACTGTCTAACGTTAAATCGTTTGTGTTGGTTTATTATTTTACCGTTTAATGTCATTAGTGCAGTGCCGCGAACCGAGATATTGACATTGAATTGACGAAGTCCTGGAAAAAAATGCCTAGCAAGCATATTTTTCGAAACGTTTTGAAATAATCTAGAATCCAGATGTTCTGAAATAATCGGAATTGTTGGCAACCCTACGAGTAGAAACGTTGATGCCTAGGTGGAACAGAACAAAATATGCGTGAATTGAATATTAAATCATGTTATTCTCTCCGAAACTATGTATTACTAACAGATCGATAACATATTGGTATATTGAACTTATTTCGTTACGTGTGATGATCCGATAATGTGTTTTAACAATTTATTTTTTATTGTAAAATAGACATTTCAAACGTAAATAAAAGACTTTTAATTTAAATCAACTTATTTGGTAATTGGTCTATACTATGAAAATATAACACCAGGTATACAAAATTAACAATTATACAAAGGTTCTTTGACATATAAAGGTGACTGACATATTTAACCTTGCAGTAAAAAAATATATATGGCATAAGGAACAATACGCGTGTTCCTATACCATATATATTTTCATTGTTTATAGTGTTTGTAGTACCTACGTATATAAACATACAATAAAAGTAAAGGTAATTTGATCATGGGGAAAAATCCGCGCATTTCGTATTTGTCATGGCATTATGAAAATAAATATTCAATATTTGTTTCAAAACGTTTTATGGTGTAGCGTGCAAGACAATTGCTCACACGAAAGAGGTTTCGAGTTCAATTCTTGGTTGCGATGATATTTTTAATTTTTCTTTGTATGAGTGTTGAGAGAGAGCCCTTCCATGTGTGTTCATCTAATTTTATTGTAAAATAAAATACGAGATATTTTAATTACGAGTCGACGTAATCTAGAAAAGTTTTCATAAGAATACCTATTTGGGATCCCGTCGACGATCCAGGCATGTGAAGAATATTTAAATGAACAACCACAATAATCCTGAACCTTACTTTTAGACAATGCAAAAAATCTACTGGAACAGTTTTACAAGCGTCAAAGAATACTTTTGAAATGTAGCTACTCTTCTTTCACAAAAGAAGAAAGTTCTATTAGAATTCTAAAAAAGGAGGAAGTAAGAATTATGTTCATACCATACACAAGCTCACATCTGTTTCCCGGGGGTATGCATAGACTATAGACGTCCACTTGGTACGGTCCTTACATATCTTTTTCGCATCATCGATAATAATAATAATAATAATAACAATAATAATAATAATACATGGGACTTCCCACACAGCGTCATCTAGTCCCAAAGTAAGCAAGTATTATGCTTGTGTTATGGGTTACTAGACAACTGATATACATACTTAAATATTCTTTATAATATATATATATATATATATATATATATATATATATATATATATATATATATAAATATTTTTTTGCGAAGACACCACACACATATAACAACCAAGACCCGGTACCAGTATCAATATTCATCATATTAATACTGACCCGACCTGGGATTCGAACCCGGGACCTCCAGCTTCGTAGGCAGGGTCGCTACCCACTAGGCTAAGCGGTCGTCATCGTCATCGATGTTTATCAATCGTGCATGTACACTCATCTGTTTCAGATGTTTAAAATTTTGGCTTTTTTATATGTCGCCAAATCGTGCGACATAAGTTTTTCTAGGGTGTTCAAGGGCACCCCATAAAAACTTATGTCTATATACTATGTATATGTAAGATATGTTTTTTTAAGCTTACCAAGTAAAATTTCGACAGTACACTCGCTCATGTAGTCGTGACAATCGAACTCATTGCTGGCTTCTTTCTTTAATTTCTCGACTACCGCCCTGGAGTTTGCATTGAAGAGGTCGATGAAACTTTTAAGCACGTTGAGATGGAAAGTTGGAGCAATTAGCTTGCGATGTGACCGCCATTTCTGACCTGAGGGTAGTAAAAAAATGTTTATAATAATTCCATAAAATAATACAAAATTACAATTATAACAGAACAGCTCCTTCAAATTCAATATTTCAGTCTAAGCTTTTAAAAGCATTTAAATATAGTTTTAGCGATCGCTTGAGAAATTGAAGAAAAGCGCTAACTTCACCAAATGCAAAATAAGTAATAATGGACAATTAGTAGTTAATTATAATTTTAAGCTTAAGCGATTTTTGAATGATTTTCTTATTTCTACATGACCACGAAAGGAAAGAAAAGAAAATTCGTAGTTGTTATTTACGAAACCATTAGCTTTCTTCGGTTTTTTTTTTTAATTTATTTTAATTCGTTATGTATGAATGCACACTTTGCTCACGCAGGCCTAGCTGTAAGGAAAAGGTGGTACAGTACATGCCATATGACATGTGCGTCTCTGAAGTTAGTCACGAAAAAGTCGCAGTAACATTTTATGTACGGCCGGCCTGTATAATAAGGCATGCGAATCGTACTTTAGAGCCGCACATAGAACTATATAACAAGTGTTGTATGTAATATTATTATATTATCATATAATGATAATATCTGGGACATCCCACACGGTGCCATCTAGTCCCAAAGTAAGCAAGTATTGTGCTTGTATTATGGGGTACTAGACAACTGATATATATACTTAAATATTCTTTTTTTTATAATGTGTATATATATATATATATACTTTTACACCCAGACACGGAACAAATAGACATGTTCATGCACATGTTTGTCTCGGGGGGGATCAAATCCGTGACACTCAGCTCCGCAGTTAAAATCTCCAACCACTCTGCCAAGCGGTCAGTCAGTCATATGAATTGTATAAAATAATATAATTATTATTATGCATAGAAAAATAATTAAAAAAAAAATAAAAACCGACTTCAAAAACATAAACTAAAAAGTTAAAAATAAAATTTTCACTTTAAAGAAAGGAGCATTAACAGGCGGCATATAGTTAATGAAGTCGGTGCCTACTCACTCAGATACTTTAAATTGTGTTCTATTTTTGTTATTGTTATAAATATATCATTGTTGTAATTGTTATTACCTGGTAAGTACCCATTTAAAGTGTCTGAGTTGGCACCGACTTCATTAAATATATGCCGCCTGTTAATGCTCCTTTCTTTAAAGTGAAAATTTTATTTTTAACTTTTTAGTTTATGTTTTTGAAGTCGGTTTTTATTTTTTTTTTTAATTATTTTATTTTTCAATTTTTAGTTGAACGCATCTGTAACTTATTTGTATTTAGTATAAATGGGGCTACTAAACGCGCTACTCTAATGAGACAGAACCACGATTACGCAACGTAAATTCAGTGTCAAATTGACGCATCAGCATGCCTAGTAGGCAGTGGTATTTCTATGTAAAACTTTAATCTTAATTATTATTTTTGTGCGAACTGAACATTTTGGCATATTCAACCGTATGAAGGAAGCTCAACAAAAAGTAACTGCTGTAAATCGTTGAGGAATTCCCTCGACTGTTTATGGTTTTCATCATCAGATCTGTAATGGCACTTATAACCCATATGAGTGCAAAGTTCTCTTCAATAGAAATGAATTAAGTCCAAACACCAGGTAATTGCTGTAAATCGTTAAGGAGTTCCCTCGATTGTGTATGGTCTCCATCATCAGATCTGTAATGGTACTTATAACCCATATGGGTGCAAAGTTCTCATTAATAGAAATGAATTAAGTCCAAACACCAGGTAATTGCTGTAAATCGTTAAGGAGTTCCTTCGACTGTGTATGGTCTCCATCATCAGACCTGTAATGGTACTTATAACCCATATGGGTGCAAAGTTCTCATTAATAGAAATGAATTAAGTCCAAACACCAGGTAATTGCTGTAAATCGTTGAGGAGTTCCCTCGATTGTGTATGTTCTCCATCATCAGACCTGTAATGGCACTTATAATCCATATGGGTGCAAAGATCTCATCAATAGAAATGAATCAAGTCCAAACACCAGGTAATTGCTATAAGTCGTTAAGGAGTTCCTTCGACTGTGTATGGTCTCCATCATCAGACCTGTAATAGTACTTATAACATTTATAGGTGCAAAGTTCTCATTAATAGAAATGAATTAAGTCCAACCACCAGGTAATTGCTGTAAATCGTTGAGGAGTTCCCTTAATTGTGCATGGTCTCCATCATCAGACCTGTAATGGCACTTATAATCCATATGGGTGCAAAGATCTCATCAATAGAAATGAATCAAGTCCAAACACCAGGTAATTGCTGTAAGTCGTTGAGGAGTTCCCTCGACTGTCTTTCAGCTCCATCATCAGATCGACTCCCGACCTTCATTAGATAGTACTAATAGTCGTACTTTATCAAAATACTTAAAATACGATACTTTAAAATACGATTTTCAAAGGTGGCTTTCGATTTCTCTGGGATGCCATCATCAGATCCTGGTTTCCTTATTATGGTACCATTTCGGAGATATCTCCCTTGCACAAAAAAAAATCATCCAATTCGGTTCATAAACAACGAAGTTATCCCTGAACACACATAAAAAAAATAAAAAAAAAAAAAACATATATACGGTCGAATTGAGTATCCTCCTTCTTTTTTGAAGTCGCTTAAAAAGTATTCAAAAGTCGATGAGTCAAAAATATCTATTAAACAGTTTTGATTTATAAATCTGTTACAAATAAAAGCAAAAAATTTATTATATAATATTGAGTACGGAGTTTCTAGTGACCATGTTGTTCATGAACCAGATACACTTGTTATAAATACTTGTTTATTCATTAATGTCATGTTAATTTGTTGCTAATATCTACTATTACGTTGATGCGAGGTATTATGGAATTGATTTTTTATATGTAAATACTATTTTAATAAATTTTAATGTACATAATGTAATTGTAATTTATTCATTGCAAAAAAAAATCGGTTCACCCTGCAGGTCATCCCTAGAACTTCCCGACGTTTTCGAGTTCAAAGCGCTCGAAAATTAGAAAGCTATTTTAGCTCTTCGAATTCAAAATATCGATTTTCGTGGTTTTTGAGCTTTTCGAGCTCAATATTAATTTTCCGATACCTTAAAGCCCAAAAACACAATTTCTATACATTTAGAGTTCTTCAAGCTCAGAAACCTGGAACTTATCAAAGAAAATGTTATTTTGGAAATATTTGAAGTGCGATATCTTTTGAACGCTTTGTTTGATTTTAATGCAGAATCAAAATCAAAAAGTTTTTATTCAATATAAGATGTTTACACACACTTATTGAAAGTCAAATGAATTGATTAGGTGATTAGGTTTTAGGCTGTTTACGGCATTCTATGCAATTTTGTAAGCACAAAACTTTTGTGTAAAACCGAAAATCGATTGATCTTAAAATCTCAAAGTTATGTTAAAAAACACATTTTCGGAAATTTGTGAACCGCGATATTTTTTGATCGCGTCGTTCGATTTTGATATTTTTGGCATCACTCGACGCAGTTTTCTATTTACAAAAAATGTATATAAGATTGCAAGTGGATCGGTTGGAAAATCTCAAAGTAATTCTTAAAATATGTAAAAAAAATTTTTGAGGTTTATTTTTTGATTTTTTTTTAAACAGCTCGACCGATTGACTTTAAAATCTAATCAAATCTAAGTTTAGATGAACCCTTTCTAACGCCGTATTGCGGGTTTTAATCGGTCAATCCGTTCTCAAGATATCGTACGACAAAAAAAGTTACACACACACACATACGGACGTCCAGCCGAAAATGGTCAGAATGGCTTCCCAGGACCTCAAAACGTGGAGATCTGATGAAAACTCGATTTTCGAAAATCGGACCCAAATCAATAACTTCCCTTGGATAGCGGGAAGTTAAAAAAACAAAATAGAAACAATCCCGATTTATTAAATTATTGAAATATTAATTTTCCTTTTTAGAAATTAGTCGACGCCACGCAGCTTTTTGATAAATAAATAAATAAAAGGTGGCTATAAGTTTTTTTAGTTTTGTTCGAGTGACGATTACTTACTGAATTAGTTTACTGTTTTTGCAATAAAAAGCTTTGAATATTTGTTTATATATTTGTACGATAGAGTTAAGGTTTTTTTTAGGAAATGTTCGATCTCAAATCGCATCTTGCATATTTTCATTTCATTTCATTTTGTATAATGTACGCCAGTTCTAATTTACTCTACAAAGTACCTATATGCACTGATGTCGGAGAATACTAGATTGGCGTACTTGCATAGTCTACACAGAGACCAGCGGCGCCGTATTCTAAAGTGTGGAGAAATAGGTGAGGCGGGGTCCAACATTTTTGTGTATTTTATTAAAAGGTAAAATTAATCACAAAGCACAAGGATCCTCAGTACAGATGAAGTATACAAATATGGTAACTTTTTGAATTGAATATTTATAAGTTGAACGAAAGCACAAGGGTTCCATTTTATGTATATATACTCTAGGCACGAATAACACAAGATGATCATAAAAATACTCGCAGCGTTCTCGCTACTAAAACTTTGCTAAAACTTTTGCTATCGCATGTCAAATGCCTCATAACGACAGCCATACCAGATGCGTACTTTTGGCATATTTTTGAACCTTACAATGTTCAGGGTTTGTATTTTTGTTCCTTAGTTGTATTTACATAACACATGGTACAGTTCATAGAATAAATTTCCTAAACCATTGAGATATGCTTTACCATTGAACTTTTATAAACACGATACGATCTTCTAGTTGTCAATCGGTGTTGCCAAATCAACTACGTTAAACGAAGCATTACAAATATAACTTAACTAGCGACCGCCCGCAGCTTCGCTTGCGTAGACTACAAATTCCTGTTATAGGTACTATTAACGTTCGAGATGGTTTATACGTACTTTTTGCTGGAACCAATTTTATTCACACCCATTCAAACTTTCAATCTTCATTCCCCTTCCACCCTTTAAAAAACCGATACAATTTTTCATCTCCCGTTTCCCACTCTTAAAATGTGAAAATCTAAAAACCCTGAAACACGTCATTATTTAAGTCCCTCCATTCCCATCCTTAAGTTTGAAATTTCTAAAAAAGCCTTTCTTAACTTTATAATGCTCACGTTATAAAATAAACTTATGTTCCAAATTTAAGCTTCCTAGACTTAGTACTTTCGGCTGTACGTTGTTAGATCAGTGAGGACAAACGACAGACAGATAGACAGACAGACAAACACAAAAAGTAGCTTATCACACTCTTGACAACCTTCTTTCACGTCTGCAAAGTTTCATTAAAATCTGTTCAGCCGTATTGGAAATTAGCTCGAATAGATAAAATTGAATTGAATAGACGTACAGACAAACAGACGGACAAAAAGTAGTTAATGTCAAATATCTTGACAACCTTCTTTCCCGTCTGTAAAGTTTCCTTAAAATATGTTTAGCCGTTTTGGAGATTAGCTCAAATAGACAGATACACGTACAGACTGACAGACGGACAAAAAGCAACATTTGTTAGTTTTGACGACCTTCTTTTCATACTTGTGATGTTTCATTAAAATTGGTTTAGACAGATGGACGTACAGACAGACATACAAAAAGTTCTGTATGTCACTTTTGACTACATACTTTTCATATGTGTAAAGTTTTATCAAAATCGGTTAAGCCGTTTTGGCCGAAGCCGATTTGCTCGAATAGACAGACAGTTCGTTTTCATGTATATAACCTATAACTCTCTGCTAAAATCAGGCTATCAAAGGCAAAAAGAATTTTTCAAATCCGACTGGTAGTTTCAGAGATTAACAAATTCAAACAAACAAACAAACGAACGAACGAACGAATCAACCAACCAACAAACAAACAAACAAACAAACAAACAAACAAACAATCAATCAATCAACCATCAATAAATCAATCATTCAATCAATCAATCATCAAATCAATCAGCGCGCGCGACGGAAGCTCTCAAAAGGAATAATTTTTCCCGTTTTTGCAACATTTTTCATTGATGCTCCACTCCTATTGGTCGTAGCGTGATGTAATATAGCCTATAGCCTTCCTCGATAAATGGACTATCCAATACAAAAATAATTTTTTAATTTGAACCAGTAGTTCCTGAGATTTGCGTGTTTAAACAAACAAACGAACAAACGAACGAACGAACAAACCAACCAACCAACCAACCAACAAACAAACAAACAATCAATCAATCAAACAATCAATCAATCATTCAATCAATCAAAAAATCAATCTATCAAACAAACAAACAAACTCTTCAGCTTTATAATAAGTATTTCTATTATATAGATTAATAGATTATAAGATAATAAGAAAATAAGATATTACTAAAAACCGTATCAAAGTCTATTTGTTTGGAAGTAAAAAGTTAACGAACAGAGGCAGACAGCGAATTTATTTTCGCCCGCTATAGTTTTTAAATTTCAATAAAAACTGTTAAGATATTAATTTAAATTGTATGATGTAAAGGGCAATTATAATACGCATGAAATGCTTAAGACAACTAACGTATTTAATTTGATAAGGATTAATATCACGTTTAAAAAACATCTTCGCAAATAGTACATTATGTTAGAACAAATTTGATTGTCATAAAAAAGGTTATAGTAAGTTAACCTTAAAAGATACACATATGCTGTCGCGGACTTTTGGTTAGAACTTTTAAAGGGGTACAATTCCGTAGTACATGATTTTTGCTTAACATCAACCGTTTACGCAGCGCGCGCGACGGAAGCTCTCAAAAGGAATAATTTTTCCCGTTTTTGCAACATTTTTCATTGATGCTCCACTCCTATTGGTCGTAGCGTGATGTAGTATAGCCTATAACCTTCCTCGATAAATGGACTATCAAACAAAAAAATAATTTTTTAATTCTAACCAGTAGTTCCTGAGATTTGCGCGTTCAAACAAACAAACAAACAAACAAACAAACTCTTCAGCTTTATAATATTAGTATAGATTTTTGAATTATAAACAATAATTCTGAATGAATCAAACGAAAATTATTTTTATTTAACTTTTAATTTATATTTAATAAATTTATATAAATTAATCTTAAAATATACACATATATTATATAACTTTTTACTCAAAAATCCTTTTCTATGTTTAGACATATTGTTTGACGAAGATATTTTGGCAGCATTCCATTCCATTCCATCAGCCCTTTTTGTACCCCACTGCAGGAGCTTAGGCCTCCACTCAAGATGAGGGGCTTGGAGCTTTAATCCACCACGCTGCTCCAATGCGGGTTGGCGAATTATAACGACCGCCATCTATTGACAGCAGCCGGGACCGACTGCTTAACGTGCTCCCCGAGGCACGAAGTCAGTGCTAGTTAATGTACTTAAGTCAGAAAAAACTCATTGGTACACGTTCGGATTCGAACCATGGCCACATGGCCTTATAGATTTGAAACAGGTTCGCTGCGTTCGAGCTATCACGACATTTGGCAGCATTGTATTACTATTATGTGGAGTTGCACTAGTTTAACCTTGAACATATTCGGTCATTATGTTGATTGTAAAATAGCTCAAAAATATCTTCTATATTTTGTATTGTATAATCTATAACTATTTATGTACGAGTATTAATTCAACACAGGATATAAAGCATATTAATTTTTTTGCCATTTCAAAACAAAATGGCGACAGATGATTCAATTACATAGTTTTATTGTCTTTTTTTGTAAGATACTAATTATATGAGAGCCTGATGCGAAGCGAGCTTTTTGTTAGATCCGGCTATACAGGCCGATTTTATAATAATAAAAATAATAATTATTATTTGTTCTCGCTAAATATGGTGGTAGTCCCATATATAATAACCCATCCAAATTCACTAATATGAGTAACAATTCACCCATTCTTGGGACAATTTATTAAGATGTCAATCGCTTATGTGTTTCAAAAATAATTCAATTAAACTAATTGAAACATATCAAGTTTTAAATAACCGGAAGATTCAGTTAAAGAACTGTTAAAAAATATAGAGGTATATTTATTTTTATCAGAACATTCGCATTCAATTTTATTGCTGAAAAAACTGGTTTTAAACAAAACGTTCGTTTTGGAGGGAGGTCGCTTTAATGTTCTTTTATTATGTCAACCTTCATTGGATTAAAAATAATAATGTACTTAGTTAACTTTGAACGAAAATTTCGACTGGCCTCTTGCCTGAAAATCGTTGTAAAAAAACATGAATTTAAACTAATAGCATTCCTAATAATTACACTTGTACATTTTAACCACTTAATAAATAAAACAATCTACTTTACAAAACTATAGATTATCGTATGCCTTGTGCAAGGTTTAAATTTGAATAAAAATTATATCTGTTTGTGCAAATTCGAATGCACAAAAATTGCATTTTTATTCTCTGTTATTGCTAAGCAGAATGTTATAAATTTCTAGTAATAATAATATCTGGGACATGCCACACAACGCCATCTAGTCCCAAAGTAAGCAAGTATTATGCTTGTATTATGGGTTACCAGACAACTAATATACATACTTAAACATTCTTTTTTTTTTTAATAATATATACATATATAGATACTTATAAAGTGTCGTGATAGCCCAGAGCGCAACGAACCTGTCTCAAATTTATAAGGCCATGGTTCGAATCCGGGCGTGTACCAATGAGTTTTTCTGACTTAAGTACACAATATCACTGACATCGTGCTTCGGAGGGCACGTTAAGCAGTCGGTCCCGGACGCTGTCAATAGATGGTGGTCGTTACAGTTCCCAACCCGCAGTGGAGCAGCGTGGTGGACTTAAGCTCCAAGCCCCCCCTCCTCACCCTGGGGGAGGCCTAAGCCCCTGCAGTGGGGTAAAAATGGGCTGATGATGATGATGATGATGATATAGATACTTTACACCCAGCCATGGAACAAATAGACATGTTCATGCACACAAATATTTGTACTATCAGCAATAAGAGATCCAAAATGGGACTCCTTGATTCGTGATGAAAGTAGAACATTATGGATTGTTGCTGATTAAAATGAGTTTGCAAATGTAAACTCGATCTTTTATAATAAACTAGGTACGCATAAGAGAAGTAAATAGCCTTAACATTTTCGTTAGTATTTCGTTAGTAAAATAATTTACTAACCGATTGCTATTGGTTTGTTATACGATAATTTTATGGCGCCATTTCTCAATGCTTCGGTAGTAAAACATATTAATTATATTAATCAAAAATCACATTATCAAAATTTTGAAGTTGGTGAACAAATCACAACGTATATGAATCATAAGGATAATTAAGTATGTATATCAGTCGTCGAACACCGAATTTCGACTCTGCCTAATTTGGTACTGGATGGTCTTAGGTGAGAGTTCCAGATACAATTTGATTGTTGAACTTACCTGTTGCAGGCAAGATTACTATATTATGCAGTCGTACTTAATTCAAGTGAATTCATTTAGTTTTCACAAATTATGTTTATATGAAAAGAAAATGCATATAACAACTTCACCTTATAAATATGTAACTCTAGGTTCTGAGTATGTATACAAAGCAAGTAGCCTTTAACGTGTTCTCAATTTGACGAAAATTCTTATTTTAATTTATACCTATTTGTTTGATTTAGTTTTGTCGAACTTTTGCACAGTAAATTATCAAAAATTTCGTAACCTCTACTGTATGCTTCTTATAAATTTAATAATATAAAACCCAGCAGGACTACTTAGCCAAAAGTTTATCGTCTTTAATTAAAGCACCCTAACCCACATTTGCTATGGACACCAATGGAAACAAATTGATGCTTTCAACGTGGACTTTCATCGTGCTAAACTAGCCGGAGTTAAAAACTAAGTATATTGTTGTGTAAATATAAACACATATGAAATTCATTTAACTCGTAAAAATAACAGTACAATACCTGTACTAATCAGAAGTCCATTACCAAGCCAAGGTTTGAAAAATCTGTATTCAGCAGCTTTGTCGATGTGTACATGGCTGCTCAGTATTACTTCAACATCACGCGGATCATAAAGGAAGACCAGCAGTCGAGGCCCGATCCACAATTTGACCACGCTTTCGTCATCATATTCAAGGCTTTTATTGTAGATGTTTCTGAATATATCTGTGAAATAAAAAAAATTATAAAGTTTCTAATTAGAAACATATAAAAAGTGTAAAAATTTAAAATTAAAATACGATAGTGAATAAAGTTTTGTTTAAGTTTTCACGTAAACTTATTAAACGACTTCCGAAGCCTTCCGGTTATTTTCGCGCAACGCCTCCTACCTACGAAGCAAGCGTGAAATAAGTTTGGTGAAATTGAACCAGAGATGACAGGAGTGATTTTTCACTTTCAACCCCATGCACATGCACAAAATATATACAACCATGTAGTTCGAGGGATTACCACGTTAGAAAATTATTGAGATTTTGGCAATATTTTGGCATTTTAATATTAATATATTAAATATTAAATACTATAGTATTTTTTGGCATTCAAGGAGTTATATACAATTACTTTGTTGTCGTATTTAAGAGATTTTATTAAAAAAAAAATCAAATTGTGGTCATTTAAATTGTGTTGTCATGAACTAATTTAATCAATACAGAAATAAATATTCATCAAGAAAATAAATATCCCAGCTATCGTTTGAATTAAATTCAAATTGGATAATATTTTGTCGCACCGTGTATCGTGAAATAGAATTGAAACTGATTTCACTGTCACGATCTTTATTCGCATAACACGTCGCGCCACACAATCAAAAATCTTAACAAATAATTGTTAGAAATATTAGTTGAGAGACGAACACTCTTCAGTATTGGAAATATAAATTACCAGGTGAACCACCGATGAAATCCATTGCATTGCCTATCAAAGGTAATCCTTTGGGGCCGCTTAATTGATCCGCCAGTTCGTACAGACGCCTTCTAGACATCTTCCAATAAGCGTACCATAATATCAAAGTGGGCACCATAAGTATGTAGAACAAATTTGTCGCTGCCCAGGTGTTGGGCGGGATGGCCGAGTCAGCCGTTGTGTAGCCCATTTTCGCTTTATACTGCAACAACAAAAATTCATTTTTAACTGCTGCTGTAATTAAAATAACTTAAGGGCAAACTCTAAAATTCTATTTTATTTTTATTAACGCCTCAACACTAATAAATATTGCATTTTTCTATAACTAGGGTTCTTTGCAGCATATGCAGTATTTATCATATCAGACCGTTATGCTCCACTGCAGGGGCTTAGGCCTCCCTTCTCGATGAGGGTGCTTGGAGCTTAACCCACCACGCTGCTCCAGTACAGGTTGGTGGATTTCAACCATGACCAACGGCTCAATCTGCTATCCGAAGCACAGAGAAAACTCAGGAAAACTCATCGCTATATACCTTGAGAATCGAACTACGATCTTCTAAACCAGAAACGGGCTCGCCACCACACGCCTATCACGGCACATGCAGTATGCACCCGGTGCAACGATTGCAGTTTTATAGAAATAATATTATATCTTAGAATGGACTCGAAAAATTTATATCGTTATTAATTTAAAAAATAAAGATACCTACACGCATTTAAACATTAACTTCGTAATGTTTTTCGTATAAAAAAAAATTGCGACATATCTTAAAAGTTTAAGTTAATACGTTGTAACAACCGAAGTAAATTACGGACGTAAATAATATCGTAAAGTCGCTTTGGTTCCAATTTCAGTATTGAGGTTCGTTTATGACACAACATTGTAGCTAAGCCTATGCGTGAATATCATTAAATCGTTTTCAAATACATTATGTCATGGATAACTACATATGTCTACAAAGTTCAACGTTGCTATGTGTCTGTGTGTATATCCTTAACATAGGGTAAATAAAGACAGCAGCGTTCGGTTTTAATAGAGTCAAGAATGTCACATCACAGTATCGAAACCGTCAAACGTAATTTCCCGAGCCAAAGGCTAGCACGCAGGGACCTCGCTCTGAAAACGGAATGAAATTTGCCAAAGATACACCAGCTAACTAGAAGTAGAGTGGTTAAACGGTAAGCGCAGAAGAGTGCTTCTAGTCAATCCGTACTTTTATGATACTCAATAGAGTATCTGAAAAGATGTAGAACTATAAAACGTCTCTTCTATCTGAATTGAAAAACAATACTTCCTGAATCACAGCTCGTTCACATAAAAAAATCCGTGTTCTTTTACGTCGAATCATTACCCGGTAATTACTATTATAAAGCCGTCTCAGTACAGCGCTATAGCAATTTAGTCATTATATTATATTACTTATTAGGTGTTATGGCAATCAATTCCGAGATCCATGCATATTGAAATCAGCAACTTTACTTTGTAAGGTTGCTGATTTGTAATAAAAGGCTTGTAGGCGTCATATATATCTATAACCCGTAATGCAGTACATATTATTAAATTCCGGTTTATCTGTGGAAACTTTTAAGTTCATTAGCACAAACTATACATATACTATGGCTTTGAATCTTATCTATTTTAATATATAAAAACAAGACGACCTCTTTTTTTGTGGATGTATTGTAAGAAAGGTTCCTAACGGGAGCGTATGAATAACAATCAATTGAAGGGGTGAGTGGACAAAGGTGTTATCTGAGAAAATAAAATAAATCGACTTTTTGCATGGAATTATATTTTAAATGGCCATAAATCGACTGCGAAAATTTTGATTCGTGTCAAAAATAAAGACCTATAGCAAAGGTATTAACTGACAAACATGCATACATTTCAGGCTTGCAAATGTGGTACGAGCATCATAAAAACTTTTATAACTCATTATGAGCTTTTTGTTAATTAACACCTTTGTCCACTTACCTCTTCAATTCACTGAGTTTCACCTATTTTATTAATGATTATTAATAAATACAATATTTCTATATCCCTTAGCTTACTAGTCGCGTAACATAGGTCAATCCTGAAAGTTCTTTATTCTATTCTCCGTTAAATGTTCTACGTTTTAGAAATAGAACCTGATGTATGACCAGTTACGCTACAGTATATATCTTATTGCTAGACGTTTCAGGGACTGAACGAACTTCATTGAAAATACAGCCCATACATTGTTAATAAAAAAAAATGCTCGTTAATTAATTATTTAGTTAATAATTTAATTATAAACGAATTACTTTAATGATGAAAAAAATCTAAAATGGTTTTACAATGTCAAGTAGTAACGGTTTGAGGCTTAGACATTGAAATAATCCTAAATATGGCCACACAACTTTTTTTTTAGAACAGAATACTTGGTGTTTTTCCGCTTAAAAGTACTTAAAGAGATTGAGCGACATCGTATAAGCTATTTATTTCTTTTACTGTTTATTTCGTTACCGAATATTAAAGCAAAATTATTCGGCTAATTTATTAACGTCCAATATTTATAAAATTAGCACGTCACTTTGACAATGACAATTCAAACTATTCGTTTACTTTTCTTCAAATTTATAGATGCAGGATTTTTATGCGATTTTGCTCGAAATTAAAAATGTTAAATCAGTGAATTTTTTTTTGAACCGGCCAAGTGCGTTGCGGACATACTTCAGCTTAGGGTTCCGTGGTTTTTTACAACTATTAACTGTAAAAGGAATTTAAACTTATTGTTATTTTTATTATTTTCACAATCATACATTTCAGAAATATCAGCTAGATACCTCTTACCATCACCGAGTTAGAGGCTTATGACAGATAGACGGGCGGACATTGTAGGGTCACTTATAAAGTCATGTTTTTGTCCCTTGGGTACAAAACCCTAAAAATTGGCAAACACATAGTTTAAAAAAATTTTTTTTTTTCATCTATCAGTTCAATAAATAGAGAGTTCTCCCTATACAATAATAATTCTAGATTTGTCTATTGAATAACAGTTCGCATCCGCCTCTATTTCCGCAGAATCGATACAAAGGACTTGAGGACATCATAAACGTTCCGTATTTTTCCATTTGACTACAGAACACTAAGAGGAGAAAATTTCATAAAATACGTGTCCTACATTTATCCTGAAATTAGTCTTTATACATGGTACATCGTGATACCAATCGTGGCTGGTAATAACAATATTCGTAGAAACATTTATTAAAGTTTTTTTTTTTAAACTGAGATAACTGTTTACGTTTATTATTTCCCTATTTATGTAAACGCTTAAATAACCTATATGAATAAAGAATTGCTACTCTACCACTGAAAAAATGAATACAAAAACTTCTTTAATGAAATTGTAATTGTAATTTGTAATCTGAAATGCTATGGAACTGTATTTCCAAATTGTATACTGTATATTCAAAATAAAAAAAGAATACCAATACTATAATTTTTTAATATAAATTAATAACATAAATATACCATTAATAATTTGTTTAATGTTAATTAATTAATTTAATGTTTAAGAACTATTGTTATTATATTATATTCATGTTCTAAAATATCGCTGTTATATATAATACTATTACAAACAGAAAAAAAAATATTTACTATACCTATAGCTGGCTGTTAGAACTAAAACACTGTCACTGTTATGTTTGAGCCAGTAGGACACCCTGTTGTCGACTAATTTCGAAACTCCCGCGCAGGCGACTATATAGACTGTTGTGACGTCATGTGACGTAAAACCATCCTCCGAGAAATCGGAGCGCTCTTAAAATACCTTTTGATTACATGCCATATAAATAAATAAGGCATCAGTAATGTTTTTTTTTGTTTTTTTTTGTATTTTTAGCGTATAGATATCAAAACAAGATGAAGCAGATACAATTGTAATAACTAACTACGACCTATTTTTAATGCCCATTTGAGCCCAATCATGCGCAAAAAAATATTAAATTTAGTTTATATCTTATATAAATATCCTATATCTTTGTTCCTTTTGCTGTGGATACCACGGGCTGTTGGAGCCTCGAGGCCAGAAATTTAATTCGTAGCTTCGGTCGCTGACTTAAGGAGAGGGGGTGTGACCCTCGCTCGGGGTCGTTTCTGATGCAGAGGCTCGCCATAGCGATCCAGCGCGGTAATGCCGCGAGCGTTATGGGTACCTTTGCATCAGGTTCGGCAGGAACTGGTTATTTTTAGCTTTTTACATTGTATATATAGAAATTATGTTAATTGTATTATTAATTTGTATGATAATAAAAGTTTAAATATTAGCCAGCCGTGGGCCATAATTTTTAAGCATTTGGCCAACAAATTAGAGTGGCCGAATACGCCGCATGGGAATTTTACTTCTCAGGACATTATTGTATTGCTACGATTTATACATTAAATCAATAACTAAAATGTGTTTGGTGGTTGTCTTTACGTGAAATTAAAAATTTCTACAATAGATATGTTATGTAGTTTTTGTTTATCTGCAATACCTTATACCATTCAAGTCATAGTTGTATGACAGTATATATATTTTAATATCTGCTTAAAGATCTTTCAGGGTAGCTTACAGGAATACGAAAAAATGCATCTCTTAATTTTCATGTATTCTATACAGAATTCTATGACAATTCACAACATCAGCCTTTAACTTTCATTGGGGTCCATAAAAAGACGACAGAGGTATGAACCTGTAATACGGGCGGCCGGATAGATTCATAACAAATGACAGATAGATCTCTGTCATTTGTTATGAAAACCTAAAATGTAATTGAATGTAAACAATACTTTCTCCAAAGTGGACGACGATCACAATACGAATATATATAGTAGAGGTAAAAATAATAAACAATTAAAAAAAAAAACCGAAAGGTCAATGGACATCATTATTACAGTTTTAAGTATTTAACGTACAAAACAAAAAGCTTGTAGGCATTAGTTGCCGGCTTTTCCTTTTGTGTTTCTGAACTAGCTTTCTGCTGGCGTCATCTTCCAGATAGAATTACACCTACACATTTGTACGGAACCGCTAAAGAAATGTATCAGAAATTGTGGAACTTTCTAAAAAGGAAATTTAAGAAATCCACCACGTAAAAACTGATAAACTGATTGTGTTTGTACTTTATTAATATCTAATAAAAAAAAAAACAAGTTTTCGTTGACCGTCATGCGTGAATATAACAACTATAGCTTGTCTATATGCAGTCTACGGATTATTCAAGTTAACAAAATCTTAAATTGTAACGTTTTAGGATCGTACGGTAAAAAAAACTTTTTTTATTTTTGTCAGAACGCCATCTTGTCTTTTTATAATTGTAATTTTTTTTATTTAATACTTATTTTTGACGATTATTAGACCAGTGCCTTTGGGGGTTCTGTTTAGAGAACTATTTAGATATTATACAGAACTATTTATTATACGGGATGGTCGCCTGAACGTAGTACAAACTTATAGAGCGTGTAGAACTTACCAAATTAAAAAAAAGTTTAAAGTGAGCAAATGGCGCAAAGTAACGCTTACCGAGAAAAACATGTTTAAGTTTTCATTTTTTCATCACTTGTCTTTGTTTGAAACTTTTTGTTTAGTTCGATAAGCTCTACATGACCTATAAGTTTGGACTACGTTCATCCGAGCACCCTTTATTCGTTAGGGTTAAAACATACATATCCATAAAAAACTTTTTAATAGTATTTAAGCACTTGATAAAATAAACCTATTTATTTATTTTCAAGGGTAGGCATAAGTAGAAATCTGCCAAACCGGCTCCACTCACACAAACGCGGTCGTCATTGCAGTGCTGCATTGGTTGTTCAGTAACAGGGGGTCTAGACCTTATATTACGTCTAGTCTGTGCACAATATGGATATAGTTAAGCAGAAAACACCCAACCAACAAAAGCTAATTTGTGGCAATCGTTGAATTGTAAAGCAAAGTAATTTTATTGTGCTCTTTGGAGAAAATTGAAGTTAAAACATTCAAAATCTATTCAATTGCCATTGCTTTATACTGCTTCAAAGCAAACATTATTTCAATTTTCAATTTAAAATAGTAATTTTCAAAAATTGTTGGTTGGATAGTTTTAGCTAAATTAAGTATAAGCACAATAAATTTGAACAGATATATTATGTGGGTTGGAACTTTTTTGCTTAATGAAACATGACTGATTTAAAAGTCTGTTTTGCAAAACAACCCACTGGGTTGGATGTTTTTTGTTTATGTGAATACTAAATGAATACAATTAAAAACTCTGAAAAAGAGCAAAGTTCTTCGTGCGATAGTTTCCATCTTCATTCACTTGTAAATCTTAAGACCTTGAAATTTCAAAAATTCAGCCGTAGACAAATGAGATTTGTAAAATGAAGCCAATTGGCTTGGGTGCTTTTTTTTTAAAAGTGATCCTATTTTGAGCATATAGATAAAAATGTTGAAAACCTCCAACCCACTTGGATATATTGTACATCACAAATTTGCATACATTAGATATTATTATTTTTAAAATGTAACATACCCATTTGAGTGTGTATTAATTGTTATTAAAACTGATACAAAAGGATCAAGATGTAAGTTTTGCTGAAAATATTCAAACCACTTGGATGCTTTTAAAACTCAAAAACTGCCGATTTCGTAAAGTGTATGTTAGTAAAAATCGTTTATTTCCTTATTTTTGACATTGTATGTTGGCTGTATTCTACGAAATGATGTATGCATGTTTTAGGAATTCGTTAGTGAAGTAAACGCATTTTGACATTTCGTGGGTTGGATGTTTTCTGCTTAACTATGTCCATATATCGTGTAATTAAAAAAAACCATCCACTTGCGTTGCATTGACGCAATTCAGTCGCCATAGGTGTTAATTGTATTTTATAATTTTATTACAGCTTGAATTGTGTTAGATGGTTCTTGTATAGGTTTATATATTTTAACTATAGCAGAACTACAATGTCTTTGGTTACAGCGCGTATATACTTTGAGTCATATTTTGTCTATAAAACCACTTAAAATTCAATATTTAGAGTATTAATAGTTGTCTATTTTAATAAAATCGTAGTGTCTGTCTGTTTCGGCTAATCTCCAAAACGGCTGAACAGATTTCAATGAAACTTCACAGATATGATAAAAAGATTGTCAGCAGTAACAATGGATAATTTTTATCTGTCTGTCTGTACATGTGTTTGGTCTTCTGACTGATCTCTGAAATCTATATTAATAAAATTGAAGTGTCTGTCTGTCTGTTCCGGCTAATCTCCAAAATGACTGAGCCAATTTCAATGAAACTAAACAGATGTGCAAAAAGCATTATCAGGGGTTACATAGACTGTTTTTTCACTGTCTGTATGTCCATCTGTCTGTCTATTTCGGCTTATTTCCGAAACAGCAGAACCGATTTCAATGAAACCTCACAGATATGATACAAAAATTATCAAGGGCGACATACAACACTTTTTGTTTATCTGTCTGTCTGTCCGTTCGTCTGTTTGTTCGAATTTATCTCCGGGAAGGCTAAACTTATTACAATAAAACTTTCTAAGATATGATTAAAAGATTGTCAGGAGTGTCATAAAATATTTTTTGTTTGTCTGTCTGCCCGTTCGTCTATTTATTTAAGCTAAAATCTAAAACAGTTAAACCGATTTTAATGAAACTTCGCAAACATGAAAAGAAGATTGTGAGGAGTGACATACGTTACTTTTCGTTTGTCTGTCTGTCTGTCTATCTGTATGTTCAAGCTAAGTTTTAAAGATTTAAATGAATAGGTATGCAGTCATCAAAAATAAGTTGTCAGAAGTGATATAGGTAACTTTTTGTCTGTCTGTCTTTTTGTTCCGTTTAATCTCCAAAACGACTAAACCATTTCAATTAATCTTCGCAGACATAAAAAGGAGGTTATCAGGAGTGATATAAGTTGGTTTTTGACTATCTGTTTGTCTATCTGTTTGTTTGAGCTAATCGTAGAAACGGCTAATCCGCTTTTACCGAAATTTTGCAAACATAAAGAGGGCGTTGTCAGGAGTCAAAAGCAATTTTTTATAAACATTTAAAAAAATTTTGTGTCTGTTAGTCTGTCTGTTTGTTCCGGTTTATCTCGAAAACGGTTGACCGATTTTAGTACCGACTTCTGGGATAGGTGTTCTACATGCTAAAATGACTAAATGGATTTCGACGAAATTTGCTTTCTATAGATTTCTTAGATAGTTAAGTTGCAGAATTTTCTAGAAAGTGACACAATATTCTGGAGCGTCGCATCTACGGTACAATTGTGTTGTTCTCGTGGGCGAAGCCGCGGGCGGAAGGCTAGTATTCAAAATAAAAACAAATATGTTTTGATGTTTTCAACATTCAATCGCCAATAAAATAAATTAAAATAAAATAAATTTGTAAAGTCGTCACTCATTAGTAATTGTTTTTTTATAGTAAAAAATAAATAAACTAGATTCCGAATTTTATTTGTTACTAGCGACCCGTCCCGGCTTCGCACGGGTAGTATTCGTTTCTCGTGAGAATGATTTTTTTCATCTTAGTCTTATCTCATTCCCGTCTTTCCTTACCCGTTTTTTTTCTCATCACAAAAATATTTTATTGTTTCTGCTCATGGCCCTGGTGTCGTTTCGTTTTCGTTTCCATTCTCTTCAAGAATAATTTTTTTTATCTCAGTTTTAACTCATCTCTGTTCTTCTCTTTCCCGTTTTCGTTTCCGCGACACAAATGCTTTATTGTCTCAATTTCTGTCAGTCGTAACTCAATCCCGTTTTTCCTCTTCCCGTTAATTAAAATTAACTAAATAAATTAAATTTTCGCGACGTACATAGTAGCTAACCCGGCGAACTTCGTACAACCTTAGAACTAAGAACAGTTTATGTATGTATTATAGCCCCTATGTATGTATTATATATATAGTATGTATATGATATTGTTTGTTGAGAAATTGTTACCGCGTGATAAATTCCATGAATTTATATCAGAGCAGATGTTTTTTTTTATGCTTTTTCCTTATGGACATTATTATCGAAAAAAATATCAAAGGGGTATATAGTTTCCTAGACAACCGATCAAATCGACTTACAGGCCGAGATCGATTTTCAATGAATCATAAAATCAAGTAGCTACCTGAAATATAGTTTCACTTAAATATATATTTAAACTAACAAATTTTCAGGAGCACCATTAATTGACGTTAAGTTAACAAAAAGCGAAAAAAAATGTAAAATGTTTTGTAGTACATTTTAAAATGTGTATAACACATATAATAGGAGACAAGGGGCTATTTTCTTCAACCATTTTTGATCCTTTAAGTTTATTTTTTGGGTTCCGTACACCCAAGATGAAGAAAAGGAACAGTTACAGGGCCACGCTGGTGTCTACTTGTACGTCAGTTTGTCTGTCCGTCTGTCACAGCTTATTTTCTCAGTGTCTACTAGATGAAAAACTCGTAATTATATACATGTCGAGTTTTGTGACCCAATCTTAGACGTATAGCGTAAATAAATTATTTTTTATTTTGGGGCTTAATTTTGAGGAACGAAGTAGAAAATATTTTTATTTTTTTTAATGGTATCACGTGGCATATCAAACAAAAGAGCTTATTATAAGAAATAATTTTTTTTGGTAATTTTTAAAGGCATGATAACAAGATATTAAAGAAAACAGTATACGAAAATTACCCATTCCCGTTATCTCCAAACGTATAGACCCAAAAATAAAAAATAAATATAGGCCTTCACTTAGATTTTACCAAAAAACCTAAGCACTAAACAAATTCTTATTTTACGGTTTACTAAAATTTTGCTGGGCAAATTAGAAATTTAAAAAAAAACTAGCTTAAAGGCATCGTGTTAAATATCAAAAACCAGTGCTCGTTATTGATAAGTAGGTATTAATGTATTTTTCCCACATTTTTTTGGAATACATAGTTTAAAAAAATATTAAAGAACATTTACAAAATTTGACAATTTTTCTCTGTTATCTCCGAAAGTTATGAGCATAAAATTTCGCTTATAAATAAAATTCGCTTTTTTTATTTGTTGCTTAGAAACTAATACTTCAATAAAATCACACTTATAAACTTGCTTTTTTGTATTCTATATAATGCCAGACTTAAAGAAGATATGGATATAGTTTCATTGGATACAGCTTGCATTTTAAATTATTGCGATTATTTCCATAGAAGCTTCTACAATCAGCGTTATTAAATCAAAATCATTTTTTGTATCTATTACTAATTCATTCAATAGCAATTCAAATATAGTTTGTTGTTATTGCTTTCGGTTAATAGTCGTTCTCACGTTTTTGCACCTTAAGAAACATTTACACAAGATTCCAAACAGTCCTATTAAATATAATTTATAAATTAGTTTTCACATGTAAGAATTTTTTTTTAAATTGTGTTGTTAAGAAGAAAAGTAACCTACAAGTCAAGAAATCCTACAAAATTGGTCATCGACTTAATGTGCTGTCATTAAAATAGAATAATCAGTTCAATAGATATACGTGTAAAAAACGAGAATATTTTAGTAATCATTTTGCGTGCGAGAATTCGGCGTCAAAATTTTCCGTAATAATATGTTTATCAGAGATTTAGTAATAAGTCTAGTAAATTCAAATGTATAAGTATTAAAAAATTTTAATTTCTTCTAATAAATACTTCAAATCTCGTGAACCGATCAAAGTGGTATTTTATTAATAATTTTCGTGAAAAAATGATTTCTTACATCGTGCACATTATATTAAAATGTCTCAGTAATAATATGAAATGCACAATACCTGTTATTGTTTATGTGATTTCTGGAATATATAAAATAAATTCATAAAATTTATAGAATAATGAATTGTTTTGTGATAGTTAGAAAAAAATGATTTAACTAAAACTAAATTATAAATATTTGAAAACTGAACACTTGGTTCGGTCGATTGGCACCCACATACACAAGGGACTAAGCGGGATAGGAACGAGCGGTATGCATAGAAGGTTGTCATAGAAAATTTGTAGTTTTAATGCCTTAAAAATCTTAATTTATTTTTAAAAAGAAGACGTACAAATGCATTCTAACTGTGTAAACATTTTAGACAAAGGCCTTCCACATAGATGTCAACGACGAAGATTCTTTCACCACCTGTGAAGGACGGCCGGTCCGCGAGCTTTGGCAGGTCGTCAGTAGTCGGGGCCGTCCCATGCTTTGACGTTCCACTTATTGTCGCTACTTAAAACCCTATTTTTCCACAGGTTATCGGCTCTTCGAAAGATGTAGCCTGCCCATTGCTGCTTTTAGCTAAGTATAGGAAAAAATTATTGAACAAAAGTCTCACATTTCTTATATAAAAGCCAACACCGGCCGGGGCGGCCCATTCGTCTTAAAAATATTAAGTTTTATATAAATGAAGTTAGCAAATAATAAATGCTGATGATTACACGCAAGACAATAGCACGCGTGTCTAGAGACGAGGCTTGCTAGACAACATTCTCTAGCGAGACCTAACAGTTCTTATCGCAGAAACACGAATGAACCTGAACAAGCATCGTCACGTTATTTAAATTGATGACGCTACTCGTCCACACACAACTACTTCCGAGATTGTTACAGAATTGAATTCTATGACTGGTGACGTAACGTATGTCATATTTTTTTCTTGCGAGTGTATGAAGACTTATACAGGCACTTCACGCTCGTCCGAACGAGCCGCTCGGGCGTGGCACTCGGCAAGTGATGCCGAGCCGAGCGGTAGCCCTCTTCAGGTAAGTCAGTTGCCGCCAAACCGTCGAAGATGCAGATTGATAAGAAAAAAGGCGCTCCTGCAACAGCCATGTCGGCGTTTTTATAATAATTTTACAAATATAATTACAAGTCACCACAGGAAATAGCTTTAAATTCGAATACCTAAACCAGTTACGACAACATAAACAAAAACAACACGACATTTAGTATTGACATACGATTTACTTAAAATGATATTGTCATTATGACGGAAATGAATAGCATATAATATGCATATAACATCTTCTTATTTTGGTAGAATATATTTAAAAAAAAAATATTTGGCGCAATATATACAGGACAATATATACAGCCATTTCTTTTTATTATACATATAGGGTCATATGAACGAGCAGTTAGAAGATAGTTATTCGCATTCTATTACTAGGAACTTCACGCTCGCCGAATGGAGGCGTGTGTGTGGAAGGGCCTCTCGCGCTCGCCACTCGCTACTATGATCTTTCTCCAAAATACAGACACGAGAGCGGCGACGAACCGAAGCAAGCGCACACGAATCGACACGAGTGGACCCTCTACACTATAGGCTTGCGTTCGCTTCCATTCGCCTCCACTCGGCGAGCGTGAAGTGCCTGCTTTATATTTGTTAATGTATTTATGAGTTTTTTTTTATTTAACCTTTGTACCTTAGTAACCACGTCAAAAGCTTTCAAAAATATTTCTTTCATGAAAGAAAATTGATTGTTTGTGTTAATAACTGTACAGAAAATCGACAAGTTTTGCTAAAATGGACATCAGACCGGATATAATTATTTATGTCTGAATAAACTACACTTTTGTTTACGAACACTGGCAGGCCTTGAATACGCTATGATTATTTTTATGTAACTTTTGGTAATACACTTACAGATCAATCTTAACTGAACTATGCCCTCTCAAAGTGATCTGGGCAGAATTTTATATTTGGGACTGTTTGGCGACATAGACTGAAGCAGGAATACCTGATAAATGCTCGCGTTTTCTGATTCGCGTCATCAGATGCACTTGTGTCCACCGATTAATAATTTAACCTGCGTATCGCCAGTTTATAGTGGCTAAATAAGTGTACATGTGTGTATTATGTCCTAAATCGACTAGATTCGTATCTGGACCCCTACCTATCCTAACCTAACCTGCAAGATTGCATAGTGTCTGTTTACAATCTATCGACAGTTTTCAATCTGATGGTAACATATACTATTCGTTCACAGTTATTTTATCTCTAACATTCATGTTATTATGTTTCCCGCTAGGTCAAACCACAAAAATATAAAACGCCATAACCATTTTCGCGAGTAAATATATTCAACAGTTGAATCATTTCGGGGGAATTCGGACGTTTCGAAGAACGGCAACAAACTTCCGATGCTTCCAAATTTTTACCCAGAAACAAAACAACTGGAAAAGAACATTAACAAAATTAAAATGTCCCTTTACCTTAGTATTCGAACTCTATTGACGACTTCAATAAACATGAATTACGCGTCAACTACGCGTGTGGTTGGGGCGGTCGCTCAGCAAATACATAATCTTAGAACAAACCTATATTTTCGTTCCCATTAAAGTAGAACCCCCCCATAGGGCCATGGTTCGAATCCGGGCGAGTACCAATGAGTTTTTCTGACTTAAGTACACAATATCACTGACACCGTGCTTCGGAGGGCACGTTAAGCAGTCGGTCCCGGACGCTGTCAATAGATGGCGGTCGTTACAGTTCCCAACCCGCAGTGCAGCAGCGTAGTGGACTTAAGTTTCAAGCCCCCCTCCTCACCCTGAGGGATGCCTAAGCCCCTGCAGTGGGGTAAAAATGTGCTGATGATGATAATGAAAGTAGAATATTTATCTATGTATATCTTATTAAAAAAAAGAAAAGAATATTTAAGTATGTAAGTAAATTGGTTGTCTAGTAACCCATAACACAAGCATATAATACTTGCTCACTTTGGGACTAGATAGCGCTGTGGGGGATGTATTATTATTATCGTTGTGAAAACGACGAGCTATTGGAGTCTCGTAGCCAAAAATTTGATTAGGAACATCGGTCGCCGACTTAGGGAGAGGGGTGTGCCCCCCGCTCTGGGTCGTTTCTGGCGCAGAGGCTCGCCATAGCGATCCAACGCGGTAATGCTGCAAGCGTTATAGAAATCTTTGGGACCTTTGACAGGTAATGGTTATTTTTAGCTATTTAGATTGTATATATAGATTTCATATTACTATTATTAGTATAAGTGATATAAAATCTATATATTAATTAAAAACTGAAAATACCTACAAAATAAAAATACAATCTAAATGATGGAAAAATTTGAAGGAAACGACCTGTCCGTAGTACCATGTATACTTTATAATAATTTTTACTTTTTACATGGAATTTAATTACATGTCTTACACGGCCGTTACATAGTGACGTGAACAAACTGATGCTCGACTGTAACGAAAACGTGTTCTGCGAGAACGCTTATGGTTTAGTCAAAATTTCACGCTCGAAACTGGCGCTTCTTTTGATAAAGAGGCTAAGGTTGTCAAATTGTTTTAGCAGCAGTAATTTCTACTAGCAGTGATTACCTAATCAGTGGCGGGTATCTAAACTTGAGCAATTTTCTGGCGTTTTATTGCCGAATTTCGTTAAAACGTGAATAAATATCATATAAAATATATTGTGGTACATACGTAAATTGTGTATAATTAGAAAGAGCACGGAAAGAGTATAAATTACACTATCTACCTGTGAATAAATAAAAAAATTGAGATCACAAGGTTTCTGTCTCTTCTCCTTCTAGTTTTGGAACCGATACCTAATCACCTAATCAATTCATTTGACGTTCAATAAGTGTGTGTAAACATCTTATTTTGAATGAAAACTTTTTGATTTTGTCAGCAAGCTTTTGAATTATAAAATTTGACCTACGCCGTGCCTAAAATGCAAAAATAAATTTCGAAAACTATTCAAAATGCTGTTCAAAACCGAAAACAACAACAACAAAACAACAAACAACTCCATTTTCTTTATGGAGAAAATAAAAATCACAGCAATCGACACGAGGAGGCGAGAATAGATTAAAATTATGAACACGCGGTACGGAAAATTTTTATTTCACGTTCGGTAGGTGGTGCAAATGGCGATCTATAAAAAGCAAGTTATTTTTTAAACTTTTCAAATTATTTTATTGCGTCATTGTTGTTTTTCAATTGCAATGCAAGTAAATTCCTAATTCTTATGAAATATCACATGCGGTAGCGAATTCCACCGTCGAGGTGTTTTAATTATTAATTTTTTAATGGCATCAGCTATTAGTCACAGGTTTATTACATTCAAGACTTAAAATCTTTATGGTCAGTTAATTAGCACAAGGCTTGACGTACGTATTCTTAAAGCTCTGAGATTTATTCTCGGAATATTACTGCGTTTGGATATAGTTACCAGGAAAAAACAGACGTCGCGGCCAATTATCGGTGTAAATAATTAATAATAAAGCTCATTTCTTACATCTTAAGAAACACCGTATTTTGTATTATTTGATTTGCGATTATTATTAGCTTAAATATCAAACAAAAAATGTAGCAATTTGCATTCTACGTTGCTCAAACAAAATTTTATAGATTATATCTGTAGAGCTAGTTTATTAGGGTCCCGTCCGTACCCAAAGGTTACCAACGGAAACCGTATGACTAAAGCTCCGCTGTCCGTCCGTCTGTACGTCTGTCTGTCGTAGAGCTGTATCGTCTGAACCATAATAAATAGAGACTTAAAAGTTTCACAGAGAGTGTAGTGGTATTACTGTAACGGCTATAACAATAAACAATAAAACTAAAATAAAGTTAAAAATTAACGGTAATCCCCATAAAAAAAACCGTGTTTTTCGACGTTTTTGGTGATTGGTGTTTATGAGATCATTGCTTACACTTGAAATTTTCATGAAGTATACATGTACTATTGTAGCAAATATGACACCAAATAATAAAAATAAAATAAAGTTAAAAATTAAAGAAAGTCCCCATACAAGGAACGTGTTTTTTATTTTATTTTGTATGTTGGTACGGAACCCTGCATGTGCGAGTCCAGATCGGATTTGGCTGGTTTTTTGGTGTTTATTTTAAAATGTAGCATAAAACTTTTATAAAAAATATTTGTATGGAACCGGATATTTACTCGTTTTCATTTGTTACCTATATCTAGATTTTAATTCAATCAGCTCCGAAATGGTACTTTGGTATTTACCATTTGGTACTTTCAAAAAAATCCGTTACTTCACAACGAAATCTTAATTCCTCTATTTCCTCTGATCCCCCGATCGGCTTCAAAATAGTACTTGCAAAACTATAGAGGTTAACGGCAACCTCTGTGCTATGTTTAAAAAAAATAAGGAAATCCTCCTTTTCTCTAAGTTTTCCAATTCCTCCAATAGGTACTTGTAAGGTCGAAGTTAGAGGTCGAAATGAACTTCTGTGTAAAGTTTCAAAAAAATCCGTTAGGAAACAAAAAAATCCTGATTTTCTCCAAATTTTTCCAATTTCTTCAATCACTTCCAAAATGGTAGATACTTGCAGAACTTGAGGTCAAAGGAAACTCTGTGCCAAGTTAAAAAAAAAGTTCTACCAAATTACAATTATAAAGTTCCAGAGGTACCTAATAAACTGTTTACCGTTGGGTTTTTTCACTTTAATAAAATAAGCGGTACGAGTTAAGAGCGCTGGCCTTTGGATGCGTTGTGGGTTATTTAGGGCCTGCTTCGCGTTTAAGAAGTAAGGTGTGATTGACGGAGGAACTGTCCCAATCACGCTGCTTATTTATTAGTTTATGATAAACTCACTCCGTACTTCCAAAAAGATCTTAATATAAGCCACTTCGATTCATACGGTGCAACACGACACGATACGATGCGACGCGACGCGGCATACCGTGTCTTCCTTGCATACATTTATATACATAGATAGAAACGCTCTCAGAGCATGATCAAGCAAGCGTGCGACATGTTTTACCAATTTGCCGTGCCGCACCGTGTTGTAATGAAAAAAATTAAAATCAGCGTCCATTACGTAGAGATAGCATGTCGATTGTTCTGTCCAGCCATTTTTACGCCTTTCCTATTTTTCTTATAAAGAACTAGTAATATTTATATTCTTATATACAAATTTTCACTATCGCATATTTCGTTGTTTTTATATTTTCCTAAAAAAATAATGTAATGGTGTTTAAAATTAAAAAACGGAACTACGTGTTTTTGTAGCTACTTCGTACCAACGTATATTTTAAAATGCAAGTTTTTGTTTATATTTCCCTCGTACAGTTAATCATATTTAAACAATAATTACCAATGTAAAAAAAATAATAACTAGTTGTGATTTTGTAATGTTAAAAGCAATTTCGACTAATTCGCCTCCATGATATGTGCGTCATCGGGTATGGAGAACAAAAAAAAATATATAACGACCGAAAAAACTAGATCGGACTCTACACTTAAAACTTTTCGTTATAAATTGTACAATCGAAACACACACTCACACCGAGGTCTGTTCTGTTGGCCCCGCCCGAAGAATCAAAAAATAAATTCTCGATTAGATTAATTAAAAACTGAACTAAACAACTTTAGTGAAGATCTGAGTGAGGTATTTAAGACAGAAAACCAGATATTCAACTTGCAGTGTTTCAATGAAATAGCATATTAAGACTATGTACAACGTAAGTCGTCCCGTTTTTATGAAATTTTTATCTACGTTATTCGCTGAAATCTTTCCTCAACAGCGACAAAAAAAATTTTTTAGTAAATATGGACCTTTGTTTGTCCATTGGCTATTTTGAAAACAAATTAGTATTAATTTCACATGATAGAAAAAAATCACCAAAAGAACCTCAATAAAACATATTTTCTTTTCTTATAATAAATATAATTCTCTGACGTTAAAAAATCTCAAACGAAGGTTATACGTATATAATACTAACCCATTAGCTTTTGATTTTTGTATATATAATATTTTTTTTTTGTGGTTCAAATATAAAAACAATTCGCTTGCGTCTTTGTTTTCAAGCAATCTTGTATCACGTTTGCACTAGAGTATATGGCGCATCTGCCTTCTCTATCGCACCCATTTGGGTCGGGCCCGAGCGGTCAGCAGCAATTTTTCCAAGCGTTGTTGTACTGACTTTTAACTTGCCTAAATGGTGAACGCATCATACATACTTCCCGTTTATTGGATTTGTTCATTGTTAAAATTTTATATCTTTGGTTAGGAACGCTAACCCGAAAAAGAAATCGACAACCACTAAATCGATTTTATTAAAACTTTTACGGTTTCAATACATATATGAAATTATCATTCAACACATGGGCAACGTTGCAAATTTTAGAAGAAATACGATAAGAAAAAAGTACCTACCTAACATAGGACGCGGTTATACAAATCAGATATGTAAAAAAAATCGGTTAATTTGAAAGCGTAAGAAGTTATGTTGAAGAATTTTTATCTTGGAAACTTAGAGAATTATCGAGATGCTGAAAGAAACGTTCGAAAATCAGAGTGAAATGAGTCTACGAGTAGATACCTTATATTCTTTGTTTTTAAACATTGTATTGAAATATACATGAAATATATAATTACAGACATTTTGTTTCTCTTCCATTAAGATTTTCACGTCTGCGTCACACTGAATTCGACTTTACAGTTCTATGTCAAAATATCAAGCGGCGTATTTTCGGTCTGTGGCGCATTTTATTTGTTCACATTTTTGTGGTCATGTTGCGGTATCTCGATGTACTTCTATGATTTAGAAATCACACAAAAAAAACACAAAAATTTTACAGAAAAAGCCTAGATATTTACTAAAATTATTAATTGCAATCCTTTTAGTTCTATAGCTTTTACCTACGTATCCTTAATTTACATGCGTACTTATACAATGTTTACAAAGTAAGAGGAAATCAACTCGAAAAGTTAAAATGTCTCAAAATCACGAAACAAGAACGTGGATAGCAAAATAAATGAATGGGATACTTTATCATCGGCCACCGCTAACATTATAAACATACGGTATTTATATACGTATCGTTCCGTCACGTCGATGAATACACAACATATTTTAAAGGGCATTGATTCTTTTACACGTGTCGGTAAATCAATTTGGTATATTATAATGAAAACCTATGATTATGATCAAAATAAGTATTTTAGATTGGTGTCAGAGAATATTAGATTTGTTTACTAACAACGTTTTTGTAAAAAGAAACTTTAAAAGAAGCGGCATTGTCCAGTGCCGAAGGGTGAAACGTGTACGATGAAACTTTAAATTGAGATTCGACAACATTGTTTAATTAAATTAGCCGGGACGGACGAAATTTTACGTATTTTTGAAAATTTACACAAATTCGTAAAAGGAGTTATTTAACTTTTGGCTATATCATTGTACTAAAGATCAAATCAAAAAATTACCTAAGTAATTTTGAGTCGGCGCCAAACAATCAATGAACTGTGAAACTTGAAGGCTTGTTTGACTGTTTGACGATGGCTAAAAATTACTTAGGTATAAGTACATTAGTTTAAGAACTTCCTCATCAGCCCATTTTACCCCACTGCATGGGCTTAGGCCTCTCCCAGGGTGAGGAGGGAGTTTGGAGCTTAAATCCACCACGCTATTCCACTGCGGGTTGGGGATTGTAACGACCGCCATCTATTGCCAGCGTCCGGGACCGACTGCTTAACGTGCTCTCCGAGGCGCGGAGTCAGTGATAGTTAATGTACTTAAGTCAGAAAAACTCATTGGTACACGCCCGGATTCGAACCATGGCCTTATAAAAAACTTTCCCTTAAGGGTAAATAATAAAAAAGGTTTATTATTTTTTGCATATTAGTTTTTTCGGCGGTTTAATTATTTTGTTAAAAAGTTTTTATTTTATAATTTTTTGTAGCTTTAATTTTCTAACTATATACATGCTTTATTTTTGATTACTATTTAATTAGATATCTTCATGCATGGTCATACATTACAATGATAGTGAGTGAACAATCAATCATCCCCTGTTTTCCTACATTCAGAATTGGATTTTTTTTTTTAATTTATATCGGACCAACTACAGGATATACCAATTCTAATAAAAGTAAAATAATCAAAATCGGATTAACCAGCAAAAAGTTGTTATTATAAATATTATTATTATTAGTTAAACTATCTAACTAACTATAAACTTTTAAATTTAATTTCGATGTAATTATTTTACGTGGCGCTGGCATATATGTATTAAACTCGGTACGATTTAAATTTATAAATATTAAATAAATAAGTAAATGACAAACGTCATCTGGAAAACCTTTCGTTGTACTAAAAAAAAAGAGAAATAATATATGTTACGTTTGATAGATAATTCAAGTCAAAATTATTGTTGAAATGTAAATTTCATCATAGAAATCCCTACCCGAGCAACGAAAATGAATTCAAAATTTAAGAGAAAAGTAGTTCATAATAGTAAAGGGGAATTTACAATTATGAGACGCAATGGTAAGAATAAAAAGAAGAAGAGGACAATCGAAACGAACTCTACTGTTATCAAACAAGATTCACAAGAAGGAGATACTGATTCTGTTGCCGACACGCAAAATTTAGAAACGTCGCCCAGCCAAGAGGCTTTCAATTCGAAACTTCAACTGTTCATAGAGATTTTCAAGCATTTCGCTAGTCCGTTGCGTAAAACAGCATCCTACATGTGCGAGACCCAACTCGTTTCCTATCCGAATCCGTACAGAATTGAATATAAAAAAGGCGGTGTAACAACGCATTGGATAAGGTTTTCGAACCTTACTTTGGAACCGGTTTACGTAAAGCTCTACCGAATTATACCTGACTTGGAACAACTGAAGTTCGCGAACCTCGCTCTGGCTAAATGTCAAAGAATACCCACCGGTTTGTCTTTCGACGTTAGTGTTATTTATCAAGATTCTGATGAAAAGCCTATGAATAAAGCGAAAATAGTGTTTGTAGCGTCAAGGAATACAACTACACCGTGCTACCAAGTTTGCGACATAGATTTGGATATACATCCGCTGAAGGTGAAATATATGAGACCGTAGTATGTAGTGTTTTTTTGTAGAACTTTTCATACTTAGGTAAGGTTCGTGGTTGAATCAAGAAAAAATATTTGTTTTATTTTGTATAACTAAAAAAAAAAACAGAAAGATAAAAAATCTATTATTATAACATTTACTTATTAAAACAGATTACTTTATAAAAAGTTTATTTTGATGATGCATCATCCACACTTAGTTGGTTTTTTTTGTACTAGTAATTTAGAGATGTGCAAATCATTATTTACTGTTTTTTTTTAACTGTGTATTGTGTGTATATTAAACTCAGAACGTCAATTAGGTAAATAAATTTAAATTTTTTGATACAAACAAATATGTTGTTTAATTATAATACCCAGAAATATATGCTATTGTAAAACTTGTAACGGAACGATAACCGTACGAAATTGGCGAAATATTCTTGTCTGTTTATATGTTTGTTTGTGACCATAATAACACAAAAATCTTTTAAAATTATTTATTTACTTAAACGAGGTTGAAAAAACTTTTAAGTTTAGAACGTAGAATATATTTATAATCACATCACAATTTTTAGGAGCAGAAGTAGTAAAAAGAGAAAAATCGTATTGTACAATGGAATTTTACAAAATAGATCTGATGACGAAATATTATATGTATAGTTTGACCGAAACTGCTGTACCGCGCCTTAGGTATGTGCGCGGCGCGGAGGGAGGCAGATCTGCTCTGTCAGTCCGTCGTCAACGGTTAGGCGCTGCCTTCCCCTCTCGCCGCGCACATACCTAAGGCGCGGTACAGCAGTTTCGGTCTTTACATACGCGTTGATATTAACGTAGACTAAAAATTGTAATAATGCAAAGCATAAAATCAATACCGCCAAAATTGCAAGTCAAAGCCAGTAAAAAAAGAAAAACACTAAATAGACGCATGTTTTATTACGATTTAAAGTACAATATCGATATCACAAAATACTAGATCGGCTAGATCGGAACATTACGGCTTATATGCTTTGCTACCCGTGCGAAGTCGGGGCGAGTCGCTTGTACAACAATAAAATTTTCCATTCCATTAGCATCTTTTTATATCCCACTGCAGGGACTTAGGCCTCCCCTCAAGATGAGGGGCTTGGAGCTTAAATCCACCACGCTACCCCTATGCGGGTTGGCGCATTATAACGACCGCCATCTATTGACAACAACCAAGACCGACTGCTTAACGTGCCATTCAAGGCACGTAGTCAGTGATAGTTAATGTATTAAGTCAGAAAAAACTCATTGGTACACGCCCGGATTCGAACCATGACCACATGGCCTTAAAGATTTGAAACAGGTTCGCTGCGCTCGGGCTATAACGACATAAAAAATTCACGAAATATTAAACAAAACTAAACCAGGTTGGTTGAGTTTTAGTTAGCATTCTTACTAATATTATAAATGAGAAGGTTTCTGTGTATGGGTGTTTGTTGCTTTTTCACGCAAAAACTACTGAATGGATTTTAAATCTTATACATCAGAATAACACATATCTGGACTATAATTTATAAAGATACTAGCTTTCCGCCTGCGGCTCCGCTCACGTGGACTTTACAGTTGTACCAGGACTGCTATAACTTTTTGCATAGATATAGTTTATAAACTGAAGAGTGCCATAGGCTACATTTATCTCGGGAAAAAGGGTCCCCGTACAACTGTGTAGTCCACGTGAGCGAAGCCCCGAGCGGAAAGCTAGTATGAAAATATAATGCTTATCACATTCGTGGTCTTTTGGAAACTTCGTAATATTATGACCTTATTGTGGTACGTACGTATTCGAGTTGACTCTAAAGTATTTTAATTCGTATTATAATACAAAATACAACGCTCTCCTTAACATAATCGCAACTTATTTTTATCCCAAAAGTTGCATGCATTAAGAGTATAACCTGGTAGAACAGCGTTCTTTAATTTAGGAACGTTTATTTTGACTCACTTCAGTTAAAATATGTTTCTTCTTTTTCCATTAAACCTACATGTAATAAAAATGGAAGATAAACTAAACATATTTTAGTTAAACTGGGTCTAAATAAACTTTGGACCTGGACTTTGGAAATTAGCCTAGTACTTACATTTGAATAATTTCGACACTATTGCAAATATATTTCTTCAACTGATCTACATTGAGTTTAGAGGTAAAAAAAAACGGATACATAGTTTCCTTAATGTTTTATTCAAGGTCATTTGTGTGTCACTAAAAGACTGCGGTTTAAAAACTCGCGATATTGACATACTATTTTATATTAATTTCTGTGTGTTTTAGAAATTTCTTTATCACTACATATTATAAAATAAAGTCTCCCGTCGCGTCTGTCTGTCTGCCTGTTTGATCGCGATAAACTCAAAAACTACCAAACGGATTGACATATGGTTGACACCCATGGACAAAGTGATTCAAGAGGAAGGTTTATGTGTATAATTTGTTAATGTGTTGTGCATATTACTTGAAATATGACGATTATTGTTGAAGACGTCGGAAAAAACTAGCCGACTGGGAGATTTCGTTGAAATCGCTGCTTAATCCCTTTGAGATATAACAAAATAATGTATGTAGGAATTTTCCCTCTTTCACTGAACTAAAGAAAAGTCCGTAATGGCATATGTCTATCTTTTATGGATAGCTTACAATACCTATTTTTATGTTTAAAAAAATGGTGTCATATGATGAAGTGATTGGATAGCAATTTATATGGATGCAGTATTAATCTTTATCAAATTAAATACGTTATCTACCTTTCGCATTTCATGCACATTATAATTGCTTTTTACATCATACAATATAAAATCTTATCTCAAAAGATATAGTGAATTAAAAACTATAGCGCGACAAGCTGTCGAGCCGGGCGGCGGCCGGGGCCCGCGCCGACGCGACTCGAGTGATGTAAAATTAGGCAAAAGTTATTGATATGATACACAAAGAAATATTGTAATTTGTTTTTCATTCATTCGCGTATGTTATGTGCTATGGTATGAAGTTTGTGAACGTAACATAATTTATGTGATTTTTTTTTTAATTTAAATTTTATATTAACATAGCAAAAATGTCCTTTGTGGTATCCTAGCCAACTTAATATTTTTCATTTAATGTCAGCGCTGAGCTGTGGAAAAATGTTTAACAGTTTATTAATTTTTTAGTAACTATATGGACTTGATAAACTATTTGCCCCCCATTATTCCACTTTTCTATAAAGTATTAGAAAATATTATTTTTTACCTTTTAGTTCAAATTTTGCAGCAAACTACAGCAAAAGCATTTAATTTTTAGTTAAAAAAACTTCATTTTAAAAATTTTAATTGTCACTGCAGATTATTTTTGTATTTAATCTAAGTTGGCCTTCTTAGCGCGCTGCTTAAGTGACACAGTGCAGTTTGGAAGAAACTAGTGACGAAAAGGGTGATCTTTTAAAAAGACTAAGAAAATCAATACAATAATTTTCAAGTTGGGTGTTTGGCCGCAGCCATGAATACAGTGAAAGCGAAACAATAGCGGAAACGCCAATGACGCCTTCATGCAAATTCACACTATCTTTCTTACTGCTCCTGCATCTTTTCCTTTTCCGCTGTGTCCGTGGCCGTGGCCATCTCGACGATAGTTAAAACAGATGGGATCCAAGTCAAAACGAATTATATGAGCCCAAATACATGGTAGTTAGTTGCTTTACACCGTTGAGGAGTTCCTCTCGACTGCCTGTCATAGCCGTTGTCCAAATCAGCTGATGGACTGCCAAGTATTATTAAAATCAATTAACGAAAAGTTGGTGAAATTCAAATAAACGGGATTTGCTTTTAATTTTCTACCCTTATAAGTGGAATATTTTCTTCAAATGACATAGGACGAGATATAGCCTATTTATTAATCGATAAAAAGTATCGATAAAACCGGTCCACGATCGGCGAAGGTATCGTATAACATACACAAAAAACCAGTCAAATTAAGGACCTCCGCATTTTTTAAGTCGGTTAACCTATTTTATAATTTCCCGTAAATGAGCATATACAACAGAACATTGTGTAAAACGTATATGCCATTGGGTTGATGTGTAGTGCATAGGTTAATATATTTCTGAATCTTACTTTAACTAATTTACTTAACAAACAAAATTTTATTTCAATAAAATTAACGACGAGACAGACAAACAGCCAATTAAATTATTCAACAGCGTTTCTATTTATATGAAAAAACCTGATTGAAGTTTGTTGTGCGAATCTGATTCACAATAATGAGATTGCGTGCGTAAGCTGTCGCGGTAAGGTCAAGTTCACAAGGCGAACAGGCCGACGTGGGTACACGTTACGATTTTAATAATACTGTATCAGCCTCTAGATTGCTCGGTGTGGAAAATTACCTTGTTGTATTAATATCTGCTACATATATAATGTATTCCAATTTCCCAAGCTGCCTCAAGTTTTATGGTTTAAAATTAAGCTATAATATTATTGACAGAAATACATTACGTTTTTCACCGTAATTACACCACATTGGTCTAGGGTGGGTTGGGGGCTCTTAGGTTAGATCTCTTAATATATTACGCAAATATACGAGTACAAATATAAAATTAAAAATATATGAAGCGAGCGCAGAGTTTGACCATGTAGTCCTACATAAGTACCTCCGCTTTGAACTATATTAAAATGTTGACCTCCGCGGAACGGATGTTTCAAAAATTTTGACTAAAACATGATTTTGTGCATATATATACGCAAAGGATACAAACAATAAATATTTATTGTATATTACATGTAAATGCATACTGTCATGTGTTAGTCAAAATAGTTTACGCCCGCTCTTGTTGAACTATCTTTAAATTATTCACCACCCGGAATTCTGTAACCCTTCCTTCTGTTTAAATAAAGCACGTATGTAGACTAATTAGTACACCCTGTTAACGGAGGTGAGGACGTCATAATTTCAGCTTTTATTTCCATATCCTCTTGTAACTTAAAGCTTCATTAGTATTTGATTGTTTCTTTTAATTGACGATTTTTATAACTGTTTAGTTTATATAATATAGTTTAACGTTTTCATAGAATTGTATAGTTAAAATTTGAAGATGTTTAAAATGAAAAACAAATTATCAGTAGACTGTGTCGTAAGGAAATGTGAAAATACTCGCCCAGTACGTTGTTTCTCTCTCTAGAAATTTGTAACTATAAAGCTGAAAGTTCCAAATTTGCTTCAGCATTTAGATTGATCCGACAGTGTACGTCAGCGTCAAAATTTAGAAATAAAACTAAACACAAAAACGTACTGTTCGAAACAAAAACTTGAGATTATAACTTCAAGTTTACAGTTTTAGGCCAGTTTTATAACACTTTTTCGGCTGAAAAAGCGTAGACGGGCTTTTATCCCTACCGACGCAGGAGCTATGAATACCTAGTGGCAAGCCACTTCACCTTTGATAGAAGGACTGCAGGTTCGATTCCCGTCATGAACGTATTTATTCATGAGTTTTTATAAATAAAAAAATATATAAATAAATACGTTCATAATACGCCAAAGTAATATCACTATCGCCACCGACATAGTCATTTCTGTGACGATGGAGCCTCCGAGCTGTTAACCTAAGAGCCCCCAACCCACACTAGACCAATGTGGTGTAATTATGGTCCAAACTCTTTAAGTTAATGTTGACGAAGAGTTGTATTACGGTAACTGTAGTTTAGGCATGAAAAGCCCGATCAAAAACAACTGTCGCTTAGACCACGAATTTGTTGTCTATACCTATAACTTATTGTGCTTAAAAATTATATTTCAAGTTTAGAGTTGGAGATGATAGTAAGCGGTTCGCTGTCAGCTAGGTCTGAACGTGTCCTAGGCCTAAAATACAATTCGATTAGCTGTTAACGCGTGATTCAACACTCCAGACATTGTCTTCAAACGAAATTAGCAACAATACATGAACAATACAAGGCTACGAACTGAACATGTTTATGTAATTTTGTTTTTCTGCTAATAATCTTTTATGGCAATATAATTAGTCTCGGTTCCGATTCTTGCATTTAAATTATCTTGGCTCAGTAAACTTTTTCGAGATATTACGTCCGTAATCAAAGGCTCGATTTAGCGTCTTGAGTATTCTCATATATTAAAACCCGTGGGTTTTTTTTTGCCACAAATTATCTTAGAGATGACGTAGTAGAAAAATAAGTTTAGGGTATAATATACAATTGCAACGGGTTCGGGCCAATGGACTGCACTGAATTGCTAAAAGTTATAAATGCTCAAAATTCTAGCGAATGAGGGGTTTTCAACTGCTGTTTTGAAAGAGGAAAGGTTTTAGAGTACAATGTATTTCAAATACTATTTCGTAACTAAAATTAGTGAAAAAAACATTCTATGAATTTCCTCAAACACAATACTTACACAAAAATGATTGCCACACTAAATTTAAATATTTGCTTTCTTTTGTGATGTAATCATCAAATGAGAAAAGATTCTTTGAAATTTTACCCCTAAAGGGGTAAAATAAGATATATGATACATTTGTATACAGTCCTGAAAGAGCTTCAAAAGCTATTCAACTCTGTCAAACATAGTGGTGATGCGCCGAGTACTTGGAGTGAGAGTACGGTCCTCCTCTTCTTCAAAAAAGTAAACAAAACGCTTCTTAAGAATTATAGACTGATCTCACTCCTTAGCCACGTGTACAAACTGTTTTCGAGAGTCATCACGAATCGCCTCGCCCAAAGATTTTACGAACAGGCCGGGTTCAGCCCCCTGAACAGGCCGGGTATTGAAAAGGCTACAGCATCGTGGACCACATACATACGCTGAGGCAGATTATACAGAAAACAGAAGAATATAATCAACCTCTGTGCCTAGCCTTTGTGGACTACGAGAAAGCCTTCGACTCCGTCGAGACTTGGGCTGTTCTGGAATCCTTGCAGTGATGCCGAATCGACTGTTGTTACATTGAGGTGTTGAGGTGTCTATACAAAGCCGCGACAATGACTGTCCGGGTTCAGGACTAGAGAACGGAACCTATACAATTGCGAAGACGAGTACGACAGGGGGATGGTATATCCCCGAAACTGTTCACCAACGCGTTGGAAGATGTTTTCAAGACGCTGGACTGGAAATATTGTGGCATTAATGTCAACGGCGAATACATCTCTCACCTCCGTTTTGCTGACGACATAGTCATCATGCCGGAGTCGCTGGAGGAGCTCCTTGGTTAGAGCGGAATGGTTAACGGCCTCAATGTCGCCTCTCGACGGGTGGGACTCGGGATGAACTTGGACAAGACAAAAGTCATGTTCGACGAACATATTCCCCCGAGATCGGTAACCGTAGAGGGTGCGACTCTAGATGTTGTGCAAGACTATGACATGTCTATTTAGGACAGACTGTCCAGTTAGGCAAATACAACTTCAACAAAGAGGCCGACCGAAGAATTCAATTGGGTTCGGGAAGCTTCGTCATCTGTTCTCGTCGTCACAATGTCTGAAGACCAAGGTCTTCAACCAATGCGTCCTACCTACAATGACGTACGGTGCCGAAACATGGACTTTCACGGCAGGACTAATCCACAAATTTAAAGTCGCTCAGCGTGCTATGGAGTGGGCTATGCTCGGTGTTTCTTTGATGGATAAAATCAGAAACACTGAAATCCGTCAAAGAACTAAAGTTGTCGACATAGCCGAAGCGATCAGCAAGCTGAAGTGGCAATGGCCGGTCACATTTGCCGTAGAATTGATAACCGATGGGGTAGACGAGTTCTCGAATGGAGGCCACGTACCGGAAAACGAAGCGTTGGACGCCCCCCGGTCTGAAGCTAGATGACAGATGACCTGAAGCACCTTACCGGGGGTAGTTGGATGCGAAAGGCGGAGGACCGTGTATGATGGCGAGCCTTAAAAGAGGCCTATATCCTGCAGTGGAGAGACACGGGCTGATGATGATGATGATGATGATACATATGTATGATAATATGTATTTAAAAAAATTAAATGCTTAAAAATCTGTGTTTGTCCTTCTAGAGTAAAAATTCGTAGTGTCTAAAGATTTATGGTAATTTAACATTTTGGATAGTTAAATAGGGAATAAAAGTTTGTATGGGAATCCTTTCATCATTAAACTTAAAACCACAAAAATATTATTTGACTCTATGATCAGAAATAAAAAAACAGATTTATGGAAATCTAACCCTTAAGGGGCTAAAATAAGGGATGCGAATTAGTCCGCCGTCTTTAACACACTTTTATTTATTTGTTTAACTTTTAACTAACAATGTAAACTAATCTTGATAGTCGATTTCAATCTACTTCTAATTATCGTAACGATTCCAAACTTTATAAGTGTTTGTAAATTGGGTGACAGTGCAATAATCTAGTACCATGGAGCTAATCTGATGATGGAGTCGGGATGTGGAAATGCAAGTAAATCTTAGAAATCATTTTTAACTTACTTTTGATTTATTGTGTCGATTTAAAACTTTGCAAAGATATGTAATTCGGATAACAAAGCAATAATCTGGAACCATCGAGCTGATGACGGAACCAGAAGCTAGATAGTAGAACTCTTCAATGGTTACTAGTAAACCCCTCGAGTTTGGGCTCATTTAATTTGTTTTAACGAGTCTTATACATTAAACTTGGTGAAGAGAGTCTGATGATGGGGTCAGAAGGTGTATAGTGGCGCTCTTCTATGGGTGTCAGTAAATTCCTCGAGTTTAGGATCGTTTTATTTGTTGTAATGAGTCTCATACATTAAACTTATTAACAAGGGACTGATGATGAAGCCAGGAGATGGATAGTGGAACTTTTTCTTGAGTTTGTATTTACATATATGCAGTAGTTATATTATGTAAAAGTTATTTTAAGACTGAGAAGTACAAAAGTGATTGCAATATGATAAACTAAAAAATGCGCTTTCTTCAGTCACACACTAAAAAGTTTATATAGTGTATAAAATTACTAAATTAAATTGACTTTTTTTTTTTGAGAACCGTGTACTTCTATTTAAGTTGAACACAGCGCCCCACGGGTTTCAGTTTAGTCATTTAATGTGCAACATATATTAAGTATATTTTGACAAGAATAAGGTGGCAAATATTTTAAGTACAATAGATATTATTTTGTGATTTATAGTTCAAAATAATAATAAGCGTTTATTTTAAAACTATATAATTTAGGAATTTTTTAGTGTGTAGCTGATGTCAGTGTTTTTTAATTTTTTTTTAATTTGTAATAATCAAGCTTAAAACCATAAAACCTGATTTTACGCATTTTGATTGGAAATTAACAAAGAAATTTATAGAAATTTAATCATTTATAGAAATTTAATCTTCAAGGTGATAAAATGATTGAAATTTGATTGAAAAATTAATACATTGACACATTTCAGTTTTTTTGTAAAGGAAATGATTACTAAATGCTAATACAGACGTATAATTCACGCGAGCGAAACCGCGGATGACCACTAGTATTGAATATATTTGTCTCGGAGTCTGGCCAAATGACTGTGAGTCTGGCCAAGGACAATAAAATTTTAAGCAAAAAAAGCACAGAACACAGTAATTATATTGACTTAATTAAATTTACGCTAAAACTTTTTTTAAATATCAAGTTTTTGTTTTGCATAAGTATTCGTATCAACTATAAAATCGCGTAAAACTGGTTCGCTAAATTTGTTAGAAAAAAAACTTGTTAATCTTTTTTAATTTATTCCGACGTAATACGAACCGGTCTAATATTAAATAATTTGTCATCAAACGCGAAATAATATCACGTACGTAGTGTTGGTTTTTGCCTCAGAGATTCACAACATAGGTATTTAATGGAAGTAGAAATAATAAAAAACGGCGGGGCCATTTTATGTAATCTCTTCAAAACAAAATAAACAAGTCAATTTAGTAAATATCGCTGGTTGATAATAATTCGATACTTTTAAAAAGAAATTACAAAAATATTGTAAAAATAAGTAGTGAGCGTACAAAACGGTCATGTCGGTAAAATGTTTGTTATATTATCGTGGCGTAACTTTAGAGAAATCAGATCGTTTTTCATGAAAGTAATAAATTTCTTGTTACACTGAGAAAGGTGTTCCTCATCATTTGAATCCCACAATGAAAAACGACGAATTTGTATAGAAAAAAAAAAACGTCAGCGGAAATTATGGTTCCTGTAACGTAATTTTGACGACACGTAGTTTTTATTCCTCGGTTTCGTCGTATTAGTGATGGTCTCGATGGTCAATTGCTTGCTTATTTTTTAAAGACCATTTTTCTCAGTGTATGTGCTTATTATAGTATTTTTAGATTAAAATAATTAATAATAATACATAATAATACATGGGACTACCCACACAGCGCCGCACCATCTAGTCCCAAAGTAAGCAAGTATTATGCTTCTGTTATGGGTAACTAGACAACTGATATAAATACTTAAATATTCTTTATAATATATACATATATAAATTTTTGCGATTTGCGAAGACACCACACACATATATATAACAACCAAGTATTTAAGAATTAATACACTTAAAATACGGAACGTGCTTATGAGTATGGGCAAGTAAGTACATTATGAACCCGGTTCGGGAGCACTAAGTCTAGTGGCTCAAAAAGTGTTTATGCTTACAGTCTCATGCTGCCGAACAGCATGCGCTTTTTAAAAAACTGTTGCGCTTTTTGAAACTGTTTATTTAAAGAGTATAGTCATACTCTTATGCGCTTATGGAAACTGTTTATTTTAAAAGCGCATGCTGTCCGGCAGCATGAGACTGTAAGCATAAGCGCTTTTTGAATTATATTTATTATATTGAATTTTGCATAAGCACTTATCCCGCTCATTTTCTAACTTTCTTTGTTATGGCGAAGTAACACATAAAATAAACAAATCCGAATACATGAAAAAAATACTTGTAAAAATATAGGTACAAGGAACCCTCTGTGCCGAGTTTAAAAAAAAAACAGTTGGAAAATAAAGACATTAAGAGGCGAACGGACCTACGAAAAAATTTACATACCAAAATTGTAAAGTACCAGCGGTACATCCCTACTAATATTATAAATGCTAATGTAATTGTTTGTTTGTTACGCTTTCAAGCAAAAACTACTAAACCGATTACCATGAAACTTTGCACATATATTTTTGGAGGTACTAGAAATAACATAGGATACTTTTCGTCTATTTGTCTGTCTGTTTGAGCTGATCTCCGAAACGGCTAAAAAAAATTTCAATGAAACTTGGCAGACGTGTAAAGGGCATTATCGGGAGCGATTAAGCTGCATTTTGTCTGTCTGTCTGTCCGTCTGTCTGTCTGTTTTGGCTAATCTCCGAAACGGCTAAACCGATTTCAATGAAACTTTGCAGACGTGCAGAGGGCATTATTGGGAGTAACATAAGCTACTTTTTGTCTGTCTGTCTGTTTGAGCTGATATCCGAAACAGCTGAACCGATTTCAATGAACCTTGGCAGACATGCTGGAGGCATTATCATAAGTGATATAGACTACTTCTTGTTTGTCTGTTTGTCCGTCTGTAAGTATGTTCGAGCTGATCTCCGAAACGGCTGTACCGATTTCAATAAAACTTCACAGATATGATAAAAAATATTATCAAGAGTGACATACATTTTTTGTTTATCTGTATGTCTGTCCATCCGTTTGTTCGAACTGATCTCCGAAAGGGCTGAACTTATTTCAAAGAAACTTCACAGATGTGATTAGAACATTGTCAGGAGTGACATACAATACTTTTTGTTTATCCGTCTGACCGTCTCTCTGTCTGTTTGAGCTAAACTCTAAAACATTTGAACCAATTTTATTGAAACTTCGCAGACGTGAAAAGACGAGTGTGAGGAGTGACATACGCTACTTTTTGTTTGTCTGCCTGTTTGTTTATTTGTATGTGCTATGAGCTAAACTTTTAAAGATTTTAATAAAACTATGCAGATATAAAAAATAAGTTGTCAAGAGTGATAGGGGTAACTTTTTGTCAGTGTTGTTTATTTGTCTTTTTGTTCCGGCTAATCTCCAAAACGACTAAACCATTTCAATGAATCTTCGCAGCTATAAAAAGAAGGTTATCAGGAATGACATAAGTTGATTTTTGTCTGTCTGTTTGTTAGGACTTATCTTAGAAACGGCTGATCCGATTTTACTGAAATTTTACATACATATAGAGAACGTTGCCATGAGTGAAAAGCAAATGTTTTTATATACATATAAAAAATCGTGGTGTCTGTTAGTCTGTCTATCTGTTCTGGTTAATCTGAAAAATGGTTGACTGATTTTGGAACCGAATTGTGGGATAGCTATTCTTCATGCTAAAATAGCTAAATGGATTTTTATGAAATTAGGTATAGAGATTTCTTAGGTAGTTAAGTTTCAGAATGTTCTAGAAAGTGTTACAATGTTCTGGACCGTCGCATTCGTTGTCGCGGTACAACTGTGTAGTCCACGCGAGCGAAGCCGCGGGCGGAAAGCTAGTATTCGTAATAAATGAAACAGGACTCATAAATCTATAATACTTTTATGGTAAGTAAATGAGAAACATACAGCCACAGACGAATATATTAGATAATTAGCTAAAAATCTCACCATCCTAATTAAACAGCATTAAATTTTATAAAAACTATTAATATCGGTTTATTCGTTAACGAGCTACGATACCACAGACAGATATATAGATCCAGATATAGCCACACCCACATACAAATATTTTGTGAACTTGGTAGCGAGTACCATATTTAGGCCTTATTTATTATTGGAGCCCTAAATAAAATGACTAATTTACTAAATTTTGGACCCTGCCTTACCTGCCTTACACTCCTTCTTCTACTAAGAAGAAGAAGAAGAAGAATGGTCATCATCAGGCTTCCATAAATCGTCTTGAGTATAAACCGCAAGCATTTAGTTTGGACATAAGCCTATCAGACCCACTACGCTGATCCGGTGCGGGTTGGGGCTGTTAGCCTCCAGCGTCACAAAACTTACGATATGCCGGCGGAGCTTATGACATTTCATTTAACTTAATAATACAAGATTCCGACTTATCTTGTAAACCCTCATACTTTTCCCAGGCGAAATATTGTTCATTTACTGTAAAATATATGCCTTAGAGTTTTAATGATAGGTCAGTCAGCCAATTCTTAAACTACTGGTTCGAATTGAATGAAATTTGAAATAATATATCGTGTTTATAGAATGCCTGTTTGGTTAGTGAAAATACAGGCTTTCAGTTTAATCAACAACGAAGTTATAGGGGGTCGAAAATGGCATGAAAAAGTCATGCTTGCTTTTTCGAAGCTTTGAAAAAGCAAGAAAAATGCTTCGAGAAAAGGATGGTACGGCCACGTCGCTTTTTTTTTGCTCGACTTGGCGGGGGCACTGCCATGTCCCCAGATTAGTAACACATTTTTGTACCAAAGGTTATTGCATGCTCCGAAATGTGTAACTTCCAAAATATATCCCTACACCAAGAAAATTATTAATTATCCTTATTATAATTGCTCTAATGGGAAGCAAAGTTTGATTTTATCAGAACTCTTAAGTTTTTATGGTTAATTTTTTATTGTTATAATAAAATAGCTTTTATTTTTATACCTAAAAATTAATTTAACACTTTAAAAAATACCTGGACCAAATTTAGGGTGCCAACCCTCCTCAGTAATGTTTATTATGTATATATTTTATATATCTAATATAAAATATTTTATAGTATATGAACAATATTTTGCCTAGGAAAAGAATAAGGGGTTCACAAGATAAATTGGGAACTTATATAGACTATAAGTTTCTTTAAACTAACAAGTGGTCAATTCTAAATTAACGATATTTGAAATTGTACCCGAAACCTGCGAAGGCAAACTGCTTAGCTTCTCTGCCGCCACGACTCTTATGACAGCTTTATATCAAGGCTCATAACGTACACGTATTGATATTTTTAGCATATGCTTAGTCTTTCATTTTGAAGTCAATGAACCGGTGTTTTAAAGTTGTTTCCTTTTGCTGCACAAACCAGTACGAAATCGATTAAGTCCAAATGGAATTCGTGTTCCATATAGTAATTTAAATTCGTGAATACGCATTTAATATTGAAGATCGTGTGAATAAACCGAGAAGATTACAGACTGGAGAGGACACGCGCTTGTGTCTGTTACCCCTCTGGATGAGAAAATGATCCGACGTGATCCAAGTCGGTGACCAATCCGCGCTTAGTGTTAGTTAGTAAGTAGTAGCTGATTGGTCGGTTATTATTGTTATGTTAGTGAGTTGTATCAAATGTTATTATGTGTGCGTTCGAGTTCGCTTGGTCTCTTTCGTTTTTGTCTACTTCAGGTTCAGGTTCTCCCTATATTCCTGTATGGAGCTGAAACATGGAAGATCTATTAAAAGCATCGTGAAAAGTTTGACGCTCTTCTCTTCAGATTTGGTGCTCGAGGCGCTTGCTGACAATAAAATGGACTGCTTACCGCAATAACATTTCCATTTTGAAAGAGCTTTGCACCAAACTAATACTTTCGTCGATTGTGCAAATCTTTAAGATATTTGAACATATCATTCGCAATAAAAACTCATTGGATCGATTGGTGGTACAACGAAGAGTACAGGGTCAACGTCCTTGCGGCCGATCACCTGCAAGACGGACAGACATTATTAAATAATGATAGAGAAGTCTCGTAAAAGTCGCAACCAACCTAACCAACCTATCAGACAATCCATGACCACGACCACTCCGCTAGAAATGTACGACTGAGAAGACTTCAGGTCCATGTCCTCCTTGGCATAAATCCATTACCGGCAATTTCAATCAACAAAAATAACATTTGAAACTTTTTATAGTCTGTAAGCAATTTACTAAATAATTAGGCGGCAATGTGGCCCTAAAGTCTGGTTTATTTAGTAGGGTTGGCGGTAGAGTTGATTTATTATCCTCCTAACGTGACCGATATTGTGACAACCAAGTGATGGCGAGCTCGCTTCTTGTTTAGAAGGTCGTGGTTTGAATCCCAGAAACCGGCATATATCAATGAGTTTTTTCTAGATTGTGTAGGTACATAATTATCACAGATTCCGTGCCTCAGATAGCACGTTACGCCGTCGGTCCTGGTTGGCGTCACCGGATTTCTAGAAGATAGCAGTCGTCAAAATCCACCAACCCGCAGTAGAGCAGCTTGGTAGATAAAGCGTCAAGTACCCTCAACCCTCGTAAAGGCCTAAACCTCTCCAACGGGGCATATAGAACTAATATGGATAACGTTACCAATGTAAACCTGATTGGAAGAGTAGAGTACTATTTTTGTTAGAGTAGTTAGTACGGTGGTAGGAAAAGTAATTCTACCAAAGCGGTAGAGTTGTTTCTCTTTTTATTACGACTCACTCTATTCTAATGCAACTCTACACGTGTCGTGTGAACTAATCGACTAATACGACTAATCGAGTGCGTTTCAAACTTTTAGCAAATAACGGATACTCTACTAAACGGTAGAATGAATGAAAAGTAGGTTTTGATGGAACTCTAGTGGCAACACCAGACTTAACAATAAAAATAAGTTGTTAGTAAAAACTTATTTCCTTTTTGGTCTTCTATATATTATTTTTTTTAAGATCAACATAATTAGTAGGTACACTTTTTGTCTGTTGTCTGTCTTTAATAAATGAAGTAATTACGATTATATCGTTAGATCGCTCATATTTTTTTCCTTAAAAATATTTATTTTTTTAATGAATATCATTAAAAGACCATTTGATAAACAAATTAACTGTATGCTAATTAACTAGGTATTTATTTGATCTCTCTAAACTAATAATTATAAGTACTACACAGAATATTTATGTGATAAGATGACAAGCAAAGGTTAAAAAATTTTCATTTTTACCAAATTTGCTACGGATCACTAAATAGACTTCAATAATCTTGAACAAATTTATAGACATATAATTTTCGTTACGATGCGACCAGGCGCCGTTAAAGAAAAACCGGCTGAACTCGAGTTTGACGTCAAACCTCCGTGGTTTTTTACTGGGCGTTAAACATTTTTTGATCATCCCTGAGTTTACAGCCCTTACTTAGCTATTGTTTTAATGTACTTGTATGAACTTTAATGTAATAAGTATATTGAAATTTTAAAATTTCTAATGTTTCAGAGAAAGAGAGAGCAATATTAAAAATAAAATTACTTAAAATAACAAAATTACCTTCTTAATATCATATTAAATGAAGCAATGTTTATATTTTAGTATTGATGCATAAACATATGTAGCCAGACTTAAGCTTGGGTGATTCAAAGTTTATGAACATTCTTTATGACATACGTATTGATGGAAGGAAGGACATATACTCGTAGTACCAAGCGAATGCAAAAAATCCCGTTCTGTATGTTCTGGTACAAAGTCTTAACAGTTTTTAATAAAAAACCGGCCAAGTGCGAATCGGACTCACACACGAAGGGTTCCGTACCACCATACAATATGAAAAACGAGCGCGACGTTAATCGAACTTAACCATTAATAGTTATTATTATGTAATTGAGGAATTATATGTAATTTAAGAATTCTTGTTTAAACATATTTCATTTCTATTTGGTCAGTTATTTAGAAGGCACTCGATCCTCACTGGCTAATCCGAAAAGTAATAACATGAGTGCACTGTTAGCTAGAGACAATTTTTAGGCCTGTTCCATTTATCCCTACTAGATCAGCCATACCAGTATGGAAGAATGGAATATTTTTCCACTTATCCATACTAGTAGGGATACTTTTCCACATATCCCTCCTATCGAAATGTAAGTATAACCAACATGAAAATGTTTAAAGTGTTTTGTTATTATGATAAAATAATAAGGAAACCTGTATACAGGTAAGTTACTGGCTGATAGTATGCATAATCATACATACCTACTATTATTAATAATTCATTTATTTAATAGAATAAAGTCACTTGTCAATATCTCAGTGATTTTATTTTATCAAGAGAATATAAACAACCAAATAATAATTGTATAAAAAAGAGGGGCCGTGGAGTTGTACTGCTTAACGATGGCTGTCAATATAATTCTAAAAAAAACTGTGTGCTACTACAAAAACTACAAATTGTGTCGGATCCGTAACAATTAATGTAAGTATCTTTAAAAGAGATTATGTCTAGATATTAAGGTGCGGCTTTCCAAAACTTCCACCCTAGAAGTATCAATAATAATTTAGGGGATGGCGGGACAAAGACAAGAAACCAACTTACAGAATTTTGAGTATCGCGGAAATGCAAAAAAACCAAAAATAAAAAATACATACCCGTTACAACCGACATGAATTCGCTCCTTGGACTGACATGATTCAAAGAATCGACTATTGAAAGAGAGAATAGACTTCAACAATAAAATAAATTGAAAATAGTAAATACGTTATAATTTCCTGACCTAACATTAGTAACAAGTGAAAATTCGATTTTTATGTTCCTAGTGGGTTGGAACCATCGATTGTTGGTACAGTAATCGGAGCGCCCATATACATTAGGTTTTTATTGGATTTTGTTTAAACTAACCTAACCTACCTATTGATTGGGAAATGGTGGAAAAGCAACCTATCTTGACCGTATTTCTTTTAAACAGTGATAATACATTGATAAAAGTATCTACCATAATTAAATAGTTCTGACTTATTAGAAAAGTGGCTGGCCATTGAGAGTTTAGTTTGAAGTCTATCTAAAATGTTTTAGTAGCAGGTATGTGTTACTCACTTTAAATTCGTTTTTTTTTTCGAATTCCCGCATTTCTAAAAATTCTAAAAGTTGGTTTAATCTCTTCACCTCGCCCTCCTCCTTCTTATTATCTATTAATACTCTTAGAGTGGTAATTTTAGAAAGCCAAACCAAACCAACCAATAGTGGTAAGTAGAGACGATCTCATTTTTAGTTTCATAATATATTATTTTCTTAATAAATATGAATTTTATTATAATACACATTTTTTTACTATAGTGTACATTAACTCGGTAGTAGATAAATGGATGTATGATTTCTATATATCCGTACTAGTATGGATAAATGGACATACAATTTCCATCTATCCATACTAGTATGGATAAGTGGAAAAATATTCCATTCTGCCATACTGGTATGGCTGATCTGGTAGGGATAAATGGAACAGGCGAATTTTTATTACTTATTTTATAACAGTAAACCTTTGACTTTTAGTATCGATTGTGAAGAGAATAAGATAAGCAAAGGAAAGCGTAAATTTATAGTACCTGGTAATACAATGTAGTTTTCGAAATAAAATGTTTTTTTAAGATTATTTTTTACACAATAACATCACAAAGATAAAATGCACCTAGTTCTCGCTTATTGGCTAAACGCTATTAGTCATTTTCTGTGGAATTTTTTCAAAATTTTTACTTATAAAAGTACATTTTATAAGTTAATCTAGTACTCGTTAAATAATACAGTCAAGTTAGCTGTGATAGTTTTCCTTTTAACTACGTTATATATACTCATGTCTTAAATTTTTTCCACCTTTCCAAAAACAACGGTTTAGCTGGTAGAAGGGGGGACACATGACTCTAACAAAAATTAGGACTTTAGTTGCGCATATCTCAAGAACTGTTGCCTTAAATAAAAAAAAAATTTTGAAACCTTTTTATCATTTTTTAAGACCCATCGTTTGGTACCTCTCGTGTTAATACACGATGAATTAATTTTTTTCGTACTTCAGTTACATGTATGTGCGACTTAGGTATCTCAAAAAAAATATTTCGTAATTTCACTACGTCGTTGTGTAGCGGTTCATAGATTACACTTACCTCCCAAATTTCATCTATATATTGCTATAGCTTCCGAAAAAAACCACAGATAGACAGACAGACGGACGGACGGACATGGCGAAAGTTTAAAAGTTCCTTTTTTGCCATTTGGCTACGGAACCCTAAAAAGTTTATTAAAAAACTGTTGAGAGCTGCTATTTTTGTGACGTAGGTATTAGGACTTAACCAGTTTCGTTGACTCTGTTTCAGAAAGATAACAACAATGTTGCTTCTACAAGAAACAGTCTTGAGTAGGTGTCCTTTATTACTACTATGCAAAAATAAATATCAAACTTATGCATAGTATGCTTGACTTTGACTTGGTGATTGTGTAAATACTACGATATGACATGTATAATATATAAAGCTTCGGTAGGTATTTGTATAGTGTAATTTTTTTTTGAGAATTTTCTATGGGCTCTCCTAGTATCAAGTTTTGCTGGTTGTGATGATATTTCAAGAATTATGACTTAGTGTTCAAAGTTCCAACGCCTACTAGAAAAATCTATAATTAAACATTTGCCGTCGTCTGTTTTTAAACCCCGACGAAAAAAGAGGGGTGTTATAAGTTTGACGTGTGTGTATCTGTGTATCTGTCCGTGGCATCGTAGCTCCCAAAAGGATGAATCGATTTAGATGTGGATTTTTTTATATGAAAGGTGAATCAGTCTTGACTTGAAAGGACTTGATTACTAGAGTACTATAAACTATGACAAATTTCAAATCCGAGATGGCCGCCACCACAAAATGGCGAATTACATATTTTTTTCACTACTCCATCAATATGGGTATCAGACGAAAGGCCTTGACTAGTAGAATACTACACACTACGACTAATTTCAATTCCAAGATGGCCGCCAGCACAAAATGGCGAATACTATTTTTTTCTCTACTCCATCAATATGGGTATCAAATCAAAAAACTTCATTAGTAGAATACTATATACTATGACAAGTTTCAAATCCAAGATGGCCGCCAGTTCAAAATAACGAATTACATTTTATTCACAAATCCCTCAATATGAGTAGCAAATGAAAGGGCTTGGTTGGTAGCATAATGTACACTTTATTGAAAGGGAATGAGCATTATTACCTAACGAAATAAAAACTAAAATCTTGAAAATTATTTTTTTGTCTGATCATATATGAATTGATTTAACTAAATAAAAGTTTAAAAATTTTGAAATAAAAATTACATTAAAAATTAAAAAAACGCCCGACACAAAAAATTATTAGACAATGAACAAACTTGTATTATTTAACAGTTTTTAAGGATTACTTTTTTTTGTGTCGGGGGTTTTTTAAATTTTTAATTTAATTTTTGTGTGTATTTTCTGGAATGAAATTAATTGGATTAATTATGGGAAAGTATCTATTATAACCACGAGTAGAGATTACGTTTGGGTATTACAAAAAGTTATACTACCGTAACACAGCAGCGTATTTGTTAAAAATCTAATTACGTTTTTGTGTCCCTTTTGTGACAGTAAAAAAGCAGAGTATGTAGTCATACTATTATTATGTCTCACTGCCCAGTAGATAAAAAATTAAACACGGTCATCGATAACAAAATATTTCATTTGGGTACTGTGAACTTGAATGAAAATTAGTTTTACAATGTTTCTTAATTTCTATTAAAGGATTGCGTGACTGCGTCATGTCAAAGCACAGCAAAGGACCATTTAAAAAAAAACATGCTTTCGACAATTATTTTACTCAAATAGTAAGCTTCATAATCCACATAATAAAACCTGGTCAATCTTGTGGACTTGCTAGATTTTCAAACAGTCATTGCGCCTTACTGAGCATTTGATTATCGAGTGGGCGGAGTGTCGCAATGCGCGGTGAAGGTAACATAGTAACTGACGCTTACTCGACTGTTAATCGTTATATTATCATTATCAACTATAAAACAAAATATTGTTAAAATTAGCAATGACATGTGATTATATAAATAAAAAAATGATGGCCGCAATCCACAAAAATGGTTGACAATCTTTCAAACATTTTCAAAACAAACGTAGTAGGTAAGACATTTTAGTTCTAAATATAATAGAATTTTTTATTTAATTATTATTTAAATAAATAAATATTTTATATACGTCTTTATAAATAGAGTATTTTATACCTGCCAAATTAATGTGTGTTGTAAATATTTTTTTATAAATACTATTTTTTTATTTTTGCTTCTGACCTATGGCAAATAAAAGATTACTCGCTTGAATTAATTGAACAGGTTATATAACTACCTTACTTATTGCTGCTTAGCAAGGATATTTCTTAATTAACATTTAACATGATTATAATTAACAATGCTTTATTCCTATGTCATGTATGATTAATCACACTGAACTCGACTTTCTGGTGAAAAGATTTTACATAATAGTAAACTTTCCTACTACAAATACCGAAGAACCAAGAGATGAATCCCTAAAAAAATGAAATTATTAATAAGATTTGGTCTGATGCCCGAATTACCGAGGGCCTTTTAGTACAATTTACCCTTAAATGACTCTTCTGTCCGCATAATTAGTGCTAGCCAAGTCGAGGCAGAGTAATTTGTCTCTGCAGTAAAGTGATTTCTGTTTTTTTTTTATTAGTTTTTCGAAATACATGCTTGCAATACATGCAAGGATTTATTAAAAATTTCATAAAGGGACATTTACGGAATGTGCAACTTGGCGACATCTAGCGTTCGTACGACGTCCACATTCCATGTTATAAAATCTAGATTATCAAAGATCACCTTGCGCCGGGCCACTTTATGAGATACATCTAGAATTTTATATCGGTGGTGCTTTCAATCCACTTAGTAGTAAGAACTTTTTGTTTGGAGATATCTACAAGGTACTTTAAATGGAATTAGTGTTGTGTAATTAGCGACATCTATTTCTTATTGTATACACTAACATTTTTCTATGGATCGTCACTAATAAACAGCCACTTCACTTCGAGATTTTATTTTCGATCGGTAGATAGCGCTGTCATCAAAAACTATTTTACCACAGTCGAGTAACAAATTTGAAAACTTTTGTTATATTTATTTCCATAAAACATACATATTTATAAAAATAACGACTGGAAAACATTTTTTTCTTAACTTCCCTTCAATTAAATTACTTTTTTCTTTTCCTATTAATAGGTATGTCATAAGTTTTACATATATTTCTAACAAATAAACTTTCCTAATACTGGTTTCATAAAAGTAGTTAAAAAAGTATTGCTGCAAGAATGATTTATTGCTAAAATTATGAAAAGCGTTTATTGGATTTATTCCGCAGAAAAGCCTAAAAGTAATGCAACCATTAATGATTTGCGCAAAATTAATTACATAAGATTTGTCATGAAACTTTATTTAAAATAATTACAAATTAAAAATTCTTCAAACACGAAAAAAGCGTAAAGCATCTGTTTGAATAACTGAACTAAAAGTAGCTTCGTGAAACGAAATATAAAATAATAATAAATATATGCTAAATCATATCAAAAATGACAATCGCAGTCTAGTCTAGTATCAACTAAGTAAGTATATATTCGATGTGGCTGTAAATAAATGAATATATTGAATTGAAGTTTTTCTTTAATTAATATTTATTTATTTAGCAAAATAAACAGATTGTAATTAATAGGTACACTGCCGTCATGAAAACATACGTTACGATGCAGTAAATCGCATTCACTTTTGTAATATACATAAACTAAAAAACAAATTCTATAGCTCTAAACACTGAATAATATTTGAACAGAAGGTTAAAGCCCTCTCAATAGTTTGGCGCTCTCTAACAGGTTAATTAGCGGAAACATTGGCGCATTTTGGCCAGGACTCGGCGAGTAGGTACCGTTACTCCAAAGTGGGACATTGGCGTAAGCTACTACTTTGGCTACTACTGCTTTCGTACTGCGTTAATATTGTATGGATAATAAATAAAAGAGTAACTAAGTTTGTATGATCATATGTTTTATTTATGTAGGTTTTTATGGTTTTTAGGGTTGCCTCAAATATTCATTAGTAAAGCTAATTCATACATATTGATGGTTTCCGTTGATACCGCTTGGGTACGGTGCGGAGCTCAGTGAAATGATACAACGTGTTAGTTGTTCAAAGGTTGTATTGCAACTACTCTTTCTTACTCACTAACATGCATACATATGGTACTTATAGCTATGCTTATAATTTTCAAAAAAAAATTATTACTGATGTAAAATTTTTCAGCATTTAATGTAAAATACAATAATATAGAAATATGATAATATGGAAAAATTATAACAATATAAAAGTTCGATGATGTAGGAAAACTACGACAATATAGAAAAACTAAGACAATGCATTGTGTAATTTTAATATTAAACTAAGATATATTTAAGTAAATTTGTAAAAGTAAAATAAATGAGTTGAAGTATACTTGCTGTTTTTTATTTCTACACAATTCTTATTAGGATTAACATGAAATATTTTCGTTCGATTTTTATGAATAGTTTCTTCTTTGTTATTTCTAGAAATAACTACGTTTGGTAATTCGTCTCTAATTACAAAATATGGACCATGAATAATCGCATCATTTTTCATATTTCATTCAAAACGTATTAAGATGAAGTCATTCTCTTTGTATGTTATGGGGTTAATGTTTAGGTCATATTTATTTTTACGGTTTTCCTTATTCGATATTAAATTTTGTCTGGCTTCCTCTGTATTTAAATTCTAAAGCGTAATTATCGGGGTTGTGAAGTGGGTCTATTTGGTTATTGCTGAATGTAGTGGGGATGTTGCATAATTTTCCAAAAACTAATATAAAACACACAAAACAAAACAAAAACAAAAAATTTAAAAAAAAAACCCCTAAAAACGGAACTCTTATAAGATCCGTTGATATTCCGAAGATAAGTTGTTCTTCCGTCTTTGTTCAATCCAATGAAGAGAAATATCTTTCTTTCGTGGTAATGTGACATAACCTTGAAATACGTCACAAAAGTGAATTTATTACTTAGTGGTAAAACGTCCGCACAAAGGCACATTCAAAGTGCTGATGCCTCTCAAGTGCAGGAAACTGAGAGCGCTCTCTTTAAAAAAAAAACATGCAAACAATAGCTTTAACAATAAGTGCTTGAACACTAATATTATTGAAACAAACTAATAGGCGAGCGGACTAAACCCATGGATTTTTATCACCTAAGTAGTTCGATATTTTATAATAAACTTTTGCATAAAGCTTTCTTTTTACTGTAAGTTTAAACTTGTTAAGGGTAAACCTTGAATGTCAAATGGAATGTCATTGTAAAAGAATTGCCTTTAAAATTAAGATTGAGTGTTTTTTTCAGGCGGCTAAGGTGGTCAGTAATTTTATCTTTGCTTCTTGTACTAATAAAATTATGCCGATCTCTGTTTTTTTTTGGGTTTTTTTTTTAATAATACAGTCTTTTATTTACATAACGTTTTCAAATATGTATTAAATATAATATATATTACTTTTCCTAAACTTGTCTCTAAGTAATACTTTAGACCTAAGTTTATAAATTGCTCGAACAGCCCGCATCTGCAACATGAAGATTGTATCTACATTAGCAGCGTGTCTCTACAGCAGAATACCATAAGTCAACAAATTTTGGAATCCACTGAAATACACCAATGTCGCGGTTTTATATCCGAAAGGCAGCGAATCCTTTTTACAGCGTAAGCTGCAAAACCGAGCCCTCTCGCCAAGTTAGTAACATGAAGATTCCATTACGATTTCGCATCTAGTGTGGATCCCAAAAATACAGTGGAATTTGCAAGATCCATTTTCTCGCTTTCAATAACAATATTATATATGTACTTGTTTGACGTTCGGTAACGAGAATCTTATGCATTTGGTTTTTCTTTCGTTTAACAATAAATTATCGGTCATGAACAATTCAACTATTTTGGAGATAGTATTGATTACATAGTAATAATACTGCCTCGTGATTATTTTTACAAGGTAAGGCAAATCGTTAACGGACATTAAAAATAGAAGAGGACCAAAAATCGAACCCTGTGGGGGCCCATTGACACCGCGGATCCGATGACCTCTTTCCGCTCACATCAACACTATGAACTCTGTGACATTAGTACGATCGCAGAAGGTCGAGCGCGCGGTCTTTGACACCATAATGACAGGTTCATGTTGTATCATGTTGGACACAACCAAAAGCCTTGGAAAGATCACAGATGATACTTAAACTATCTTCCAAGCTCTTCCAGGCCTCAAAGATGTGCTGAGTCAATTCATCACCAGTATCGGTTGTTGAAAGGCCCCGGGTGAAACCGAACTGTTGCGATGCAACACTCTCAACTTGACTCAACACCCCCTTTCTTAGGAACGCTTAAAGATATCAAGTTGAAACTAATATCACTTAACTTGAATTTAATAGATTAAGCACAATGTACCCATGTGAAAATTTTGCTAAGTAAATTATTATTATGATACTATTGTTAGTTACTGTGCTATGACAAGATATGTCAACAAATCTTATAGGGTACTTTCCCGTAGACGCATCCTTGAAATGACAGATAAAAAAGAACTTGTAGCATAAATAAAAAATCTATAAATTGCCAGTCTCAGATATGTAGGTGCCAGTCTCAGTTACGTTAGTATTTTCAATAAGAAATGTAAAAACTTAAACCCGACTTCGATAAAAAGAGGCAATTAAAAAGGTATAAGCAAAACTCCGATGTCGATTTTTTTACTATGAATGACTACAACCAAGAAACGATATTAGCCAAATATTAGCCAAGGTAGAATAATAATAACGTACATACATCACAACAACGTCTAGGCCCAAAACTAAGCATTAGCTTGTATTTTGGGTACCAAGCGAAAACACCACATATATATATATATATATAACAACAAAGACCTGGTACCCGTATCAATATTCATCATAATATAAATACTGACCAGTACCTGGGATTCGAACCTGGGACCTCCAGCTTCGTAGGCAGGGTCGCTACCCACTAGGCTAAGCGGTCGTCGAAAGAAATATGCTTTCGCTGGAAAATACTAAGATAATAGTTTTATAATGATAGTGAAACGCCACAAATTACTGTGAAACATCTTTAGATTAACCTTTACCATCACCATAAGTTATAATTGACATAAATATTGGTTTTCGTATAACCGCGCGCCGCGGACCCATGTAGTCCGTATGATGTATACCTAAAATTACGTGACTTGTTTAGTACTGACGTATGACTACAGCTATATATAATAGGTAAGGTACGTTTTTACTGCATTCCATTTGTCCAACTCGAACACACCACCAAATTGCTCTAATAGAGTCTTTCTAAGAGAAACATTCTTTACAACATAGTAAGGCACATGCATGGAAACCCTTACTATCCTGTATCACCCTTTATTTTATAGGATCCCCAACAGTTTACGTATTAAAATTGTACACTTATATATATCCTTAGAGACTATGAACTGATATGTAAACCTATTACAGGTGAACACCACACTCACTGCATTGACTATACTAGATAATACTTAAAATTTAGAAAATTATGGTTCATCTGCACCAAAAACGAATGAAAAAAGTAGAATAGATTAAATAACATAACATACGTATACATCACAACAACGTCTAGGCCCCACACTAAGCATTAGCTTGAGTTTTGGGTACCAAGCGAAGACACCACATATATATAACAACCAAGACCCGGTACTAGTATTAATATTCATCATATAAATACTGACCCGACCTGGGATTCGAACCCGGGACCTCCAGCTTCGTAGGCAGGGTCGCTACCCACTAGGCTAAGCGGTCGTCTCTTATATATATATACAAATCACTCATATAAATTGAATACTTCACATACCGATATTTTACTTTTTCCACCGTTCAACCATAACCCTTTTATTCACTTTCCGAACTGTAGCAGTTATTTTGGAACTTTTATTGTACAAATTGGATGCACAAGAGTAACCTTATACACTTATATAGAGCAAAATTGCTCTGTATTATTGCCATCGGAGTCTGTTATTATACTTAACTGTAACGGTTGTATAATATAGTGATGTGAACGTTTACATCATTAACTTATGGGCTACTATTGTTATAAAAGCTTGTAGAACAAAATTATAAACTCGAACGCTTTTATAGAACTTTGGGCCATGTAAAACTCTTTTTAGAACCTATGTATGAATTGTTTTTTCGACAAGCGTTAGTAAATGAACAACTAAAATATTTTCTTAGTATTAAAATTTATTCTCTTAAAATTAAAAAAAAAATACATTTTCGGCTTTTGAACAGATTAGTATAAATAAAAAATACGTTTAAAACATAAGCAACATCCTCTTATAGTCCGGTTTTTTGCTGGAAAGAGCTAGATCGTTTAAATCTTCACTAAAATATGCGCACTTAACTCTAGCTGTCTAAAGCGGTTTAAAGAAATAAATGGATCATTAGGATTGTCAGTGCCTGTGAACGAAGCCTAGTGGCTTTGTTTTGCCATGGATAGTTGGAAAAGTACATAAACTTGAGAACGTGTTAGCTCCCCATAAAGACTGAAATTCTAACAATAAAAGTTTTTCTGTTATAGTTTTTTTTAAATGTTTCTTGCTTCAGTAGTTTCAGCTCGCTTTTAGCTTTTTAGGAGCATGTCTTTTCTGTAAACTGTGTCCATAAATGGTTTAATATATGATTAAAATAAATACATAAAGCTTAACCCGGTCTTAAGTTAAGTCAGCGCTACTCCTACGCCAGGATAACGGGAATATTCCCTTCGTTTTCAGAATTCCTTTCGTTTTCGTGCGTCCGTTATACGGCCTCGCGTCACCCGCTGTACGTAATCGGGTTTTAGAAAATGAAATTTAGCGCGTTCGTGGTTCACCTTATATGGGCCGTTGTGTTGTCTGACTTCTGTGGTGAATACGTTTGTTAAAATATTCCTAGACACATCGTCATTTTTGGAATTATACGTGAACATCGAGCTAAAAAAATGATTTTCATGGAGTACTTATTTGCTACGTTATTGTGTTTATTTACATACCGTATTGTTAAGTTGGTGTATATAATGAGGAATCGCTATTAATTGTTAACAGGTTACGGTTAGGATACACTCAATAGTTCACACTATATGCAGCGATGACTTATCCCTTCTGTCCAAAAATTATTAACGCACATTCTACTGTAGTTAAATGACGTTTATACGTACTATTTTAAGATAGTTATGTCTTAGCTCATTTCATCACAACAACAGTATGACAAGAAATTCTATTTGGATAATGTTTCATTTATGGACCTAAAATAGAAAAATAAAATCTAGGGTATTATCTGGGTCTATTCTGTCTTTTTCAGATAACTATATTAAAAATTCTGTTCCCAATTTCAATAGATATTTCTATTTAGACCTCTATAAACCTGTATGGTCAAATAAAGTATCCATGAACTTATGCTATATTTAAGTACAATATAGTTCCAATCTAGTGGCGATAGCGGAGACAACTTTAAAGTTTTCTGTTGACCTAACTGTCATTATTATTTAAAATACCACAAAAATATTCACAATCCTAGAATTGGTATATAATGTTTTTATTAATATTATTGTATTTTATGAAAGACATGAAGGTATTTTTATTTTTATTTTTAATAATATATATTTAAAAAAATTTATACATTCAAATAATTTGTTTTCTATATAGTTAGTTGTTCACGTGCACTAGTTGTAATATACAGCTTACTTAAAAAAAAAAATTGTACAATAATATTAGTCAAATTATACTAAAGAACTAACGATTTTTTCACTTTGATGGTGTCATAAAGTAAATTAATTTCACGGCAGCGTTTGGTTTTAATGAGGTTTTAATAGAGTAATAAATGTCAGTTCACAGTATCGAAGTGACATTTCGCATTTTCAGGAGGTTGAAACCGGCGCACGGGGATTTCTCGGGGGGATAAAGAGAGCCGCGCGGGGATCCTGCGTATTGAAACTCGGACAAAAACTCCCCAATATACACCGGCTAGCTATAGTATGAGTTGTTAGACGGTAAACGCAGAAGAGAGTTTGTACTTTTATGCTTGATGTATTGGGGAATCGCATACTTGACAAATAATATTGCATCAAATAAAACCTAAGTTTAGGCATTAGGCAACGTTTTCGATGAAAGATCCCAGCCGGCTTGATTTTTTACCGACTTCTTCAACAATAATCGTCACATTTCAACGAATTTCCATAAAACATTAATAAATTATACGCGTAAACCTTCCTCTTGAATCACTCTGTCCATTGGTGTCAACAATATGGCAAACCGTTTGGTAGTTTTTGAGTTTATCGCATTCAGAGAGACGACGAGGAGGGGAACTATATTTTATAATATGTAATGATGTTCCATAGTGCAAAAATAGTTTTTCTTAAACTAGTTTCAGTTAAGTGGCACTTAAGTTATTGTATAGCTTGCCAACTGTTTAAATACGAGGTCTACTTCTCCTTTGATTAAAATTACTACTTTAATCATATGAACTATAAAAGATATTCCCCAAGAATCTATACAGAAGTTTGAAAACCTTTATGTCATATATGCCAAAAATCTGCTACATGCATAATTTATGTCTGATGTGCACTTTCTTATGTAATAATAATTATATCAAGGACATGCCACACAGCACCATCTAGTCCCAAACTAAGCAAAGCTTGTATCATGAGTACCGGACAACTGATATACATACTTAATCTTTATATTAGATACATATATAGATATTTTACACCTAGACACGCAACAAAGAGACCTGTTTATGCACACAAATACTTGTCTCGGGCGGGAATCAAAACCGCGACCCTTGGCTTCGCAGTTAGGCTCTGTAACCACTCGGCTAATCGGTCAGTAGATATATTTATTAGCAAACGTTGGCTTATCTAATTCTGTTTTAAAATATTTTTGTCAATGTACGATAGAACATTCAGTCGGTTTTTGCATACATTTGGATTTCAAAAATAACTTCTTGAATCGCCTTATATTCGCCTATCATTTGTTAGATCAAGGAATATTTCTTGCGTATGTTTTTTAATAAAATCTCTACGAAGCAGATGTTTTTAAAGAATAATAATAACAATACTTAGGACATCGTAGTCAGCGCCATCTAGTCCCAAAGCAAGCAAGTTTTATGCATGTATTGTGGGTACTATACAACTCATATACATACTTAAATATTCTTTGTATTATTTATTATAATATACATCATGTTCATGCACACAAATATTTGTCCCGAGCGGGAATCGAACTCGCGATCTTTGGTTCCGCATTTGGAATCTCTAACCACTCCGCCAATCGGTCAGTCAGAATTCTATATGTTTGTATTTTTATGACATAAAATGTAAACGAAAATAACATATTTAGTATAAGAATTTCTTTAATACCTACATTCATTGAAAACCTTTTAAGGAACAATTCATCTTCAGATAAATGTCTGAGCGTTTACGAATTGACAGATGATTTTTGTACGAATAAAATACTCTTATACATTGGGGTTATTTCATTATATCTTATAAGAGCGAGATTATGTAACAGAAAACTCTGATCGGTTTGTAGCTTGTGTTTTACTGCGATTTTTTTATGTTTTAGTCATTTTCCTAGTACCTGATTAATAGGTAGGTACGTAACCTATTTATGCAAAATAATACCAAATTTAAATTATATTTGAAATGAAATGTTTTTCGTACCAATCTTTTGGCTAGTTTTTTACTCAAAAATAATAAGAGCACTTGGATCAAATTTACAAAGAAATTTTCAAAAGAAAATGAAAATAACATGAAATAAAATTTTATCAGTTTCCAACCTCATGTTATTCAATAAAGCAACTTGGCCAATCTAGTATAACTCTAACAGTGATGACATAAATTAGTTAAAATACGAAAAACTATTTTATGCTATTTATCATATATAAATACATTATAAGACCTATCAACTGTTAAATTTACAGATTTTTTTTTCTTGTCCTCATACATAAGTACCTACGTGTTGTTAAAGTTCCGTACATCAAAATAAAAAAATTAAATTTTTAATGTTAATAGTTGATTTACATATTTCTCAAAAATGGAGTATTTAATATTCTTAATTATATTATTATCGTATTAAGAAACGTTAAAAAAATCATCTTGTATATAATATAATATTTATTCAACAAATGGGAACAATAATAACAATTTCTTTTTCCTTATCCCGTATAGCATTATTATCTCCCACCGTATATGACATTTCTAAGAACGTCATCGCATAAGAGACTAAAAAAACGTGTAAAATCTCATCACATAAACACCGACGCGACGACGGTTACGGTGCATTCATTGCGCAATGTGCGAATACCGAGATAGCGGTAAAGCTAACCCTACTGAAAAAAGCGCGTCGCTTCAACGCTGCGCCATTTTCCGCGCTCGCTTGTGTTCGTGCGAAATTATTCCGGGAGTGAGCGGGATGCAGCTAACCTCGAAATAGTTAAGAAAGCCGTCTCATACCTAAACAATCCGAGCAAATTAATCATGATTGTTAGTCATGGCTGTCGTCCATTGAAAAGTATTGTGGGATCCAAATTATGGGATAGGAACAAAATAAGACAGCACGCAATAAAATTACGGCGCGGTGTCTACATACTTCATGCTTGAACTTGATTTATTTAAATTTGGTTTTATATTACTTTAATAAGTGAAATTATCTCTAAAAATCAGTGCCGTGCGGCAAAGTGCCCAAAAGGCTGGCGGCATTGTATTTTTAGTTTTTAATTAGTGTTTAATTTTTTACTTATTTATATTATGTTGTTATCTTTCTGTAAAAATTATAATTTATTATGTATTTAATTACTAATTATAATACAAATATGGAATTCTTATAATGTACACAATAACCTGAGATTTGTTAGGGAGCCGAGCCTGAAAACAAACTTGAAACCTGGAAAACATAGGGTGTGTACCTATATTTAACAACGCATGTTTTATTCATCCATCGGAACAGGAACGGAAATGAAGACCTAAATAGTACAAATCATGGTAGTCCGTGTGAGCAGAGCCTCGGACTACAGGTAGTTCAAAATAAATAGCGGCTGGTTATTAATATAGATCTGAAAACAATAAAATTAAATTTGTCAATACTAAACTTACATTTTTAATTTACAACTCATGTAAAATTAATTGATTAATTTGACATATAAATGCGGCTATCGTTAAAAATATTTTTTTATTCACTCACTGTCAATTTAGACTATCTTTACATCAAATCAGTATGACGGCCTTTTAAACAATTTTCGCCGTTCTATGCGTACTCAGTGCGAGCGAGAGGCGCTAGTCGCTAGGTTGAGGTCATGGAACCAAAAGTGGGTCGACTCAGTCCTTGCGTCTAGCTGGCTGTTGAACTTGGACGCTTTCGTCGGCAAAACACGGTTTCCCGTATTTAGCGCGCGTTCTAAGCATCCAAATAACTTATTGTCATCACGGCAAATCTTCGTCCAAGGTTCTTAAGTGATTTTCTAATCTTTCTAATTTAAAAGTTACTATAAAGCTTTTAATTAGCCAGGTTAAAAACTACCGAGATTTGCTTTATATATTTATAGCAGTTCTTAATAGATTATTATCATTAAAACTATGAATTTACAGAATTCTATGCAAAATGAAAAATGCAGTACATTTTATACAATCGAATAGTTTTCTATTTTTTAAGAGCTTTAATTTTTTACAAAATCCTAATAATCATCTATTTTAATTTAATTCAAAAATAAATAGCATTTTCATAAATATATTCCTGTCAAATTTCACCAGAAAAAGAAGATAGTATTCAGAGACACAAACACGACACCTTGATTTACCATGTAGGTATATGATGGGAAATAAAATCCAAAAATCTAAACTGTCAAAGTCTTTCATATAACAGGAGCGATTTCTAATATGAAACTGTATATCAGATGTACTGAATACAGTGGAGCTGAATTTTTTAGTACGGCCAGTCACGCACTAGAAATAATATTAACGCTGGAGGTCCTTGACTCAAAAATAATTGAACAAGGTTCACATTTTAATAGCTATTGAACCCCGCCACACATGCTTCGCATCTACGGAAGACGCCGATACTTCTTCGGTGTTAATAAAGCAAGAAATATCTATGACATCGGTTGGTGCATTTATACGTAGTTGGGTATTTATACATAGGCATAAATAGCGGGGGGCCTGGATGGGCTGGCCGTGTTCACTCCAAAATTGTCTGGGCCACACTTTATGGTGTCAAGTTACCAACAGTTTGCTTAATAAAAAAAATCGAAGTTGGGATAATGGACTTGAATCAAAAAATTTTACACATAATATTTATACTGTATTTTTTCCGAAATTATAAACAATTTCTCATAAATAAAAAAGTTTGATTCTGTTTTTTCTTAGTAATATTTTCTAAAATTTGATTAATAAAATATCCCTGTAACGTTATCTGGATGGATATTTACAATTTGCATTATCTTAGATTTTAAATATAGTCATAATATTTTTATTGATAACAATTTCATTTGACAAAGTGATCTTACCTCGATACTTTTTATTTACTTTTTGCTTTTGTCTTTTACTGAAAGTATTGCATTGTACTCAAACGTCCAGATGACATCACAGGGACAATGTAAATGTCCGATGAAATTTTTAATTAACTGGCCAAAACGTATATAATAACTTTTTTTTAAATATATTTTAGAGGTTATTCTAAACACTTAATCCTTTCAATTTTAATAACTATCAGCGCCACTTTAAATTTTTGATCCAAGCCCATTACGTCATTAAAATAAAAAATAAACACGTTATAAATTTATTAAGAAATTAAGAAAATATGAGAATTTTAGATAATGAAAATTAAAAAAATAAAACAAGAAAAAGCCCCTCCTCACCCTGGGGGAGGCCTAATCCCCTGCAGTGGGGTAAAAAATGGGCTGATGAAGTGAAAAAAATAAACGTATATTTTTATTTACGTAAAGAAACAATGTCGAAAATCGATGGTCAAAATAAACCTCAACACTTCAAGTTCAAATTATTTTTATTATGTATATTTTTATGGACTTTGGCTGTATGGACCATTGCTTTTCATAATATGTGGTATTAAGGTACTAAAATTATAACTAAGATAAACTACTCACTTGGCTTTGGGGAAATCAAATTCATCCAAAGATCAATAAAGAAAAATTTAAAAGTTTATAAACCCAAAAAGTTAATTATATTTAAAAAAGACATCATTCATTGTCAAAAAGAGCTTACGATAAGAACTTCCAAACGAGTGAGGTTCGATTCGTCATTAATTAGTATTAAATTAACATAAGGAAAGGTTTGAGTTTAATATTTAAATCATAAGAAGACAGATCGCATCTAGTTTCGTCATGAGATTGATTCAAAAAAAAGTGATGATAGCTCTTTCATTTTTTATTGTCCATTTCATAATGACTGACATGAATGACAGTGTTGGGTACCCCAAAATGTGAAAATTGATGTTTAGACAAAACTACGTATAGAAGTACCTATTATTTTTGATTAAGATTTTAAGAACCACTAGATTCAAACTGTATATCTTATTATTATTTACTAATGTATGGCTCATTCATGCAAGGCACAGATGCCTGATTGTCTACCGGAAAACAAAAAAAAATATTTTTTTTTGCATATTCGAACGCTTATAATTCAAGAAAGTAAACACAAAAAATTTAAATAGGTTTTAATTTGAACATATGCGGCATATTTTTTGACTGTCTCGACTTAGAAGTTTTATTTTTTTACAGCTCCAAAAAAACATTAAACAACTTGATATCTCCAAGCGTTCTTGAGAAAAATTGTCTTGACAGATAGATAGACAGACGAACAACGAAGTGATCTTCTGAGGGTTCTTTTTTTTATTTTGAGGTACGCAACTCAAAAACAGTTTAACTTAAATGTAAAAAATGTAATTAAATATATTCTAGATAAAAAAACCTATATAATTCGAATCGTACATCTCGAAAGCAAAAGGTAATACAGCAATTTAATTTATGATCCTTCTTCATTATTATTATTATATGTTTCTGCTAATAATAATAATAATAATTCATTCATTATTTATTCCACTGATTATTGTTTAATAAACACAACATAATAAATAAAACGCGTTCAACTCAACTCGACAGCCACGTCCGTCCGTAGAATGCGGTGACGCAACCGGGCCAAAAAAAGCCACGCTTCGGCGGCGGTCATTTCACTTTGGCCAACTTACGGCGGCCGCCCGGCTGGCCTCTCGCTGCTTAACACATCTGAATAAATATATCTTCACGACTAAAAATACCAAAGAAAGAGCATAACAATAACAAAACAAAGATGTATAACACTAGATCTTCATTTTAAGGCAAATAAAAAAGATATATACATACATAAGTTAAACTTGTGAATGTCCACTTATAAGGTCCTTACCTTTGTCTTTCGCTTCAATGAGATTAATCAATCATTTTGTCGGTTTCAGACGTTTGGATTGTGGCCTTTTTTTGATATGCTACCAAGTTGTTCCTTATCGTCCCTTCCAACAAATATATAATATTACAATATATATAAAATCATTTCACGATTGCTGGAATAAAATTAGTTTCAAGGAATGTGCGTCAAAATCTACGAGAGTTTATATTGGTCAATTGCGTGTAGCAAAAAAAACCGGGTGACGAAATTCAAAGATTATTATAATGTTTTCTAACATATATATTTATTAAATTGGCAAATGTTTACGACTATATGATTTTTAAACGAATTTTTATTCACCCACCTTCTATTTCAAGCGTGAAGGAGTAACAAACATCGAACTACTTGTTCCAATATTAACGAATAATGTTCGTGATTAATTATCTTTAATCAAAGTATAATAATAATAATAACACACACAATCACAACAACGTCTAGGTCCCAAACTAAGCATTAGCTTCTATTTTGGGTACCAAGCGAAACAACCAAGACCCGGTGCCAGTATTAATATTCATCATATAAATACTGACCCGACCTGGGATTCGAACCCGGGACCTCCAGCTTCGCAGGCAGGGTCGCTGCCCACTAGGCTAAGCGGTCGTCAACATACCTATTACCTATACAACGTCAAGTATACCTATTACAAGTAAATCACTTTTTAATTTAAATTACTTTTCCTTTTTTTATCGCAGATAATTTTGTCAAAACAAAAAATTACTAATATTTACTTTAATTTGTTATTTTTAGTGATTTGTCAGAGACATGAACTGCGTACCACTTATTGTCATTCACTTAATAACGGTTAGCAATATTAACATTTTAATAGCACTGTAACATTCGACGAATAAGCATACAAAGCTTTTCTCACTGCTGCAAGAAATTTTGACAAGGCTTTTATGCGCGAGAAAATCTTAACAACTAAAACCGGTAATGGATCATTCTTAAAATGCTGTTGATTACGAATGTAAGCAGTATTAAATTAAATCGTGGGATTAAAAAACTTAATTAGATTAATCCACGAAAATTACTAAAATAAAGGCTTTTAAATTAGTTAGGGGAGCATCTCGATTTGTTTTTGATTTAGCAACGTTTATCGATATCTTTTTATTGTGTTATTGGAATATCACCGATTATGTGTAATTATTACACATAATCGGTGAATTGATCCCGCGGTTGTAAGATCAAACATGCGTAGTATAATATTCCCATAATTTTATTGAAAATAATAAAAAAAATAAAAAAAATAAATGAAAATTGTGTTATTGGAATATCACCGATTATGTGTAATTATGTGTAAAAATAAATAATAAAAAATACTACACTTAATCGGTGAATTGATCCTGCGGTTGTAAGATCAAACATGCGTAGTATAATATTCACATAATTTTATTGAAAATAATAAAGAAAATAAAAAAAATAATGAAAATTGTGTTATTGGAATATCACCGATTATGTGTAATTATGTGTAAAAATAAATAATAAAAAATAATACACTTAATCGGTGAATTGATCCTGCGGTTGTAAGATCAAACATGCGTAGTATAATATTCACATAATTTTATTGAAAATAATAAAAAAAATAAAAAAAAATAATGAAAATTGTGTTATTGGAATATCACCGATTATGTGTAATTATGTGTAAAAATAAATAATAAAAAATACTACACTTAATCGGTGAATTGATCCTGCGGTTGTAAGATCAAACATGCGTAGTATAATATTCACATAATTTTATTGAAAATAATAAAGAAAATGAAAAAAATAATGAAAATTGTGTTATTGGAATATCACCGATTATGTGTAATTATGTGTAAAAATAAATAATAAAAAATAATACACTTAATCGGTAAATTGATCCCGCGGTTGTAAGATCAAACATGCGTAGTATAATATTCACATAATTTTATTGAAAATAATAAAGTACTAACTCTTATTGTTACTGTTTAGCACTAATACACCGCGTTTCCACCAAAATACTTGTTTTAACTACAAGTAATATCACGACATGTATAATATTTGTACGAAATGTGACATGTATACTTACCCTACAAACACATGTTTTATATTTGGTATAATACATTTTTCGTTTCCACCGGGTATCGGTTAGGTATAAAACATGTTGAATACATGGTTGCTGTTTCCACCAAGATAAAGGTTGTATTTTTTCTGAGTAATCTACATGTTTTATAAATTTTTAGCTACAAGTGTGTATTAGTCCTATTAGACCAAACCACGTATAATACTTGTACGAACAAGTTAAGTTGTATACTTATATGTGATGTTAGTGGAAACGAAAAATGCATAATACTAAAGTCTTTTATAATACTCGCAAGTCTGTGTATTTTAGTGGAAACGAACCAAGCATGACATCTATAAAACATGTATAATACTATTTGGAATACTAAACTATAATACTACTATAAATAATACTTGGTGGAAACGCGGTGATATATTTTTACATTCCTTGCTACTATGGCACACAGTTCAGCGTATAAATGTCGTCTGAACTTATTACACCTATTACAAAACTAAAAACTTTGTTTTAAACATTCTGACATAACATTTAAAGACATTACAATGACACCTTTTAATATGGTAAGAAGAGTGTATAATAAAAAAAATCTATCAAAAAATTTTAGGAATAAAATTCTTGATTACAACTTTTTTGTATCATTAAAATGAATTCGTATGCAGTAATTTTTTTTTATAATAAAAACTACACACAGTACAATATCTATAATAAACATAAGGTACATACTTAACCTTAGTCTGTGTTTTTAGTTCGAAGGCGAAAGCTTGAAAAAATATAAACTCGTTAGCAGTTGCCTGAACAAAAACGCAAACATATACAGACACACACTAAAATTAACAACAAAAGTAAGGGTATGCCTCTAGCCAATAAAAGTTTTGCTTTCAGCATTTAAAATATCATCCAACTATTCAACTCCGGTAATTTTAGTGATAAATACGTCTCATAAATTATAATTGACTTGTGCCAAATCTACCTTAAGTCAAACGTTTAATATCCCAATAAATTGAGTATAAGCACGTCCGTCATAGTTAATGGTTTATTTAAAATGCATGACGACCATCTTTAGGAAAAAAAGATAAGATTTCCCGAATGGTAATAAATAATAGATATATTGGTTTTATCTGTAATTTCTAGAAATCCTTTTAATTTCACCATTACGTAGGGCAATATCGATCCATTATAGTACCGTTTAATAGATAGTCTTTTTGAAATTTTGTAAATTCCTTTTTTGGCATCTCATCGCGCACTTTGAGGTACCAGTGTCGTTAGTGGTGGCAACTTTTGCATTTTCCCAGCAATTAAATGTAAAATATATTTCCGAATTACATATGTATAGCAAACTTCGTAGGGGAAGAGGAAGTGGCTCTAAATAACTTTACAAAATTTTATCTAAACATACTTCATCATCATCATCATCAGCCCATTTTTACCCCAATGCAGGGGCTTAGGCCTCCCCCAGGGTGAGGGCTTGGAGGCAGGGGGGCTTGGAGCTTAAGTCCACCACGCTGCTCCACTGCGGGGTGGGAACTGTAACGACCGCCATCTATTGACAGCGTCCAGGACCGACTGCTTAACGTGCCCTCCGAAGCACGGTGTCAGTGATATTGTGTACTTAAGTCTGAAAAACTCATTGGTACACGCCCGGTCTTATAAATTTGAGACAGGTTCGTTGCGCGCTGGGCTATCACGACATCTCTGTAAACATACTTACAGACTTCTATAGGTAAGTACTAGATATATACTCGTACATACACTTTAATAAGTGTAGCTTAAGAAATCAAGATTTTACACAAAACATTAAATAAATATTACAACAGTTCATCACATTAATTACGTCATATCAGAACAAAATCACCCAAGAAAAGAATTAAACGCGTTCGTTTGCAGTGCAGATAAGAAAATCTATGTTAAATTTCTATTTTAAATTTTATTGAGTTGATATACGGTACATTTTTCAACAACATACCTCTCATTTATTTAACACCATCTTAATACGCTAATTAATTATTTGAAGTAGTCATTAAAAACAACTATATTTCAAGGAAAAATAGTTTAATACACATTCTTTTTCTGCTACATTTATTTTGATAGCTCGAGATTATCAACGGTTCGCTGCTTTTTTTACCATAATCATATCACGTGAGAGAATACCTAAATGGAAATTAAAGAACGTCTTGCGAAACCTCAAATATCATTGTAAATATTCGAGATTTTTGTATATATAATAATATATATATATATATATATAATATAATATATAATAATAAAAAAAATAAAAATAATAATAACGGTCAGCCCATTATGAAAATATTGTTAGATTTAATAATAAAGTATAAATAAATATTTATAATAAGTAATTATTTAAATAAATAAAAATCGCCAAGAATTTGGATCGATACGAATATTACACTGGAAAGAAAAATCAAATTTTAAAAAAAAGATTTGAATATTAAGTTTATAGGTTTCTTTTTTAAATTATATACCTACGGTACAGTTTTCAGTTTTTCATCCTTAAAAACAGGTTTATTTCATAGAAGGTTTAACTATGTTGCGCTTGATTACTTATTCGAAAACTTACCTATCAACATATGAATTTTCAAAGTAAATAGGTATATGTAGTAAGTAGGATACAAACTCTAGAAACCCCTAAGAGTTTGACGATAATTTAGCTCAACTTATGCAACCTTTATCAAGATAACGTTAAACCCTATAACTTTGCCCACTTTTATTATTACTTTGTAGAATTAGAAAAAAGTATGTACTTTTTTCAAAATTTAACTAAAACAATAGCTGTGTTACTTTGAAACACTTCACTTGCCAACAAAGTGATTGCGTTTACAAATAGAAGTGAAGAAAATTACAATTATAAAAGGACGTATGCAATTTTGCGTTCACTTTCTGCCAACTTCGCTCACCTTTGTTTTCTACCAAACTATGAGACGTATGGCTTTTATTTTGGATTTGTTATTGAGAATGGTGCAAACATACAAACCTTATATAATAATGTCAAGGATCACTATTTTTTGAGTGAACTATGTTATCGTACTATATCGTGAGATTTCACACAAAATAATTTGTTATTAGTAACTATTATATTTCCTATAAAATTATCTGAACTCTGATTGTTGTTCTCAAAAGAAAGTTAAATGGAATAAAGTGTAAGCGTCGGTGATCATGTCGTATTTTAATAATTACAAATGGACAATCCTGGAAGTATCCCTATAACGTCCAACAAATCAAGCTAGGTATCTATAAAAAAATATTGGAATTAATCCTGATTATTATGTATTCAGGGTATAGTAATTAAAAAGTACATAAACTTGAATAACGTGATAAAAACAATACCAAGATGATATTTTAAGTATGGCAGACCGTATTTTTAAAATTTGTGTGAGCTGGATACAAATTCTTAAGCTAGTTGATTATAATTTTCTTTTGTTTTATACAGTATTTTATACTTAAATGTATTCTATGATTAATTACAATTAATTATATAACTTATTTATGAGAAATTATGTATACGTTGTTTTTTTTTCTAAGCTGGTAAATCGATTTTATTTTTTTATTGAATGATTGACATTTGGTATTAATTGTGATTAAGATTAAGCTGGATAAGCGTAACGTGAACGTACCTACTGTGATTGTTTGTGGTTTATTGCACTCTGTGATTTTGGTATCTAAATAAATATTCTCAAATATGTAAAAGAAAATGAAAAAAAATTTACTCTGTGATAACAAAATTATTTATTTTATATAAAATAACAAAATTACGTTTATTTTGATACTAATGGTGAATTTTGCATATCTTTAACCTGAAATAAATATATTTTTATAGGTTATTTTTATGGCAGTTACAATTAATTTGGTTGCCTGTATATAAATTCACAAAGGTTTTATCACTAAATCGTTTTGTGATTGATTTAGTAAATTAATATATTAACACTGGACGTAATATTTTAAGTTCAGAGAATATCGCCATACAAATCTAGGGTTGTCTTTTATTATTAATTAAATTATGATGATCTCACTTGAAGTCAAACCAAAGTTCTAATACAACTATCATATGAATATCTCTGTGTAGTTAAAAACTTTTAATTATCCATGTTTACAAATGGCTTTGGGTAGTTGTTCTTCAAAACTTTTTTTAGTGAAATAAAAAAGTGGCAATCTAACAAATAAAAATATTTATTTTAAATGAAAATCGGTAGCAACTCATATTATATTTCATAAGCGGAATTAATTTAAAAATATATAAATAAATAGCCTCACCACAACTATGAAAGAAAGTTGAAAATGAATTTCTCCTTGTATTCTATTTGAAATAAATAAAAAAAAAACAACCCTTGGCGAGATTTTTTGCTCTAATTCTGTGAATTCGTTTCGTTACTATTCAAAATACAACGGTAAGTATTTCAAAGGAGTATAGAAAGTATCGCCCGTTATAAACTTTAACAGTTCACAGAAACCTTACGAAAAATGAATTTGTTTTTGTACAAAACTATTACAATATTTTGACACAAAAGCTCCTAACATAAAAGCTCCGACCTTTAAAACAGAAAGTTGGGTAAAATGGAAAGTTTCTTTATGGCATTTGCGAAGGATAGAGACAATAAAGTAACATCTTAAATTCCTTCCGTTTCAACAAAAAAAGCAATAGACACGAAGCACATGTTACGGTTAATTAACGGTTGAGTCAGAATTTTTTAAAGGAGCTTTGTAGATGCTAAAGAATCACGACTCAAGCGTTGTGTATTATATGTGTATACGATAATATTTTAGTATTTGATTACAAGTATTTGACTGACCGGTGGGCCGAGTGGTTAGAGATCCTAACAGCGGAAGCAAGGGTGGCGGGTTCGATTACCGCCCGGGACTAATATCGGTGTGCATGATTATGTTTATTTGTTCCGTGTCTGGGTGTAAAAGTATCTGTATATGTAATTAAAAAAAAAGAATAGTTATGTATGTACGTCAGTGGTCTAGTACCCTTTAATACAAACATAATACTTGCTTACTTTGGGACTAGATGGCGCTGTGTGGATTGTCCGAAATATTGTTATTATTATTCGTAAATATTATTTTGCATAATTGTTAATAGTTTCGTTAATATCCAAAGGAACGTCTACCATAAGGTTTTTATTAAAGACTATTTGATACGAATACATCGTTAACAGGTGATTCATTACCTCTTTATATTCAGTTACGATGCATTGTGAATTCGCAATCTTTAAAATCAAAATCAAAAAGTTTTTATAAGATGTTTAAACACAGTTATTGAAAGCCAAAATTAATTGATTAGGTACCGGTTCTAGACACTAGAAGGAGAGTAGTTTATTAGTTATTGACATCGTCCCAGATTTTACATAGTTCAAATTTCAGAACGCACCCTTTAGGTATAGTTTGACCGAAACAGGCGTAGCGCGTCTTAGGTATATGCGCGGCGCGGATGGAGGCAAATTTGCTCTGTCAGTCCGTCGCCAACGCTTAGGACCTGCTTTCCTTCCTCGCCGCGCACATACCTAAGGCGCGGTACAGCGGTTTCGGTCAAACTATAGTAATCAAATAGACGTGACTATATATATATATATATATATATATATATATATATATATATATATATATATTTCTAAAGAATATTGGGATCAAAACCAACAGTTGTAATAAGTTAGTAACATATAAGTAGGTATACATAACATAAAGTATTATGTACCATATACGAAACTAAAAATAAATGTTGAATTCTAAAGTAGGTAAGTTAGAGGGCTTGCCATATATACCTATATGTGCGCTAAAGTTAGTTACAAAAACATCGCAGTAACATGAAAATAAAAATAGCAGTAAAATCTATTTATTTTCAAATAGCACGCTCTGCTGCTACTCTTAAATGCTTAGTATTAGCATAGCATATATGACAGTTCTCTTTACAGGTGTTATTTTTATGAACACATAATATATTTTCATAAATACACTGACAATACACTGTCAATATATTTATGACAAGATTGACAAGCATGGTAAGTACGCTCAATCACCAATTTCCATCAGTTTCCATGGAATCGCAGTTAAATATATGAACACGTCCTCTTTACTCCATAGCCAAACTGTGGTTCCCTACGGACAGCACCCCCAAGTGACGTGCGCAATGGCTCACGCTTTGACCTCGTGTCGAACACGTTTCGACCTTAGGTCGGCTGTTGGCTTCAAATGTCGATTCATATGCGGGTTGTTCGGCTGAACATAGTCCAAACTTGTGGAGCATGTAAAGCTTATCAGACTAAGCAATAAAATTTTAGTGAGTAGATGGCGCCAACCAACGGTGACCGAGAAAAACTTGCTTATAGTTTTGTTTTGTTTTTGTTGTCACGTTGGCCAACGTTGTCACTTACCTTATTTTTTAACTTATTGTTTAATTCTTTAAGCTCTACACGCTCTCTAAGTTTGGACTAGGTTGAGGCAAATACACCGTAAATAATATACGCGTTTTCGGTTGCACGTAATCCAAACTTGTAGAGCGTGGTAGAGCTTACTGAACTAAACAAAAAGTTTCAAGTGGGCAGATGGTGTATACTAACGGTTACTGAGAAAAAATATTTAAATTTAATTGTTTTATGACATCTTTTTTTCTAACTTTTTGTTTAGTTCAGTAAGCTAATCAGGTAGTCTTTTCAAATAGCGATTAAGTTAGTAACCATCACGCGGAAATGATTTTTTAAGTTCAATACCTAAAAATAGTGAAAACGAATTTATGGAACTGACCCCAGTATTCCTCTAGCTGTTGGTCATGTACCTTTTACTCCTAAAGGGCCACACAGACCTATTAAGTGACTGTGATGATGAAAGAAAATTCTATGTCACCCTACGCCATAAGACTGAGGGTTCCTAGTAAGATTCGCCGCTAACAATGTTCAAGGAGACATATACGATCCTATCTCTATTTAGTTACACCGCTACAAAAAAATGAAAACATGTGTTCTATTTACTCTCTAGTAATTTCTACCGTATTACTTTGAGCACAAGACTCAATTTCGACTATAAAATATATTACAAATATATCTCTTTGTCATCAAAACACAAAAAGTCAAAATTTTAGAAGTGGCAAGGATAAATGTTAGGTTATTGTCTAGTAATTTGAACCGTTTTGTCTTTAGCATAAGACTCAATTTTAAATACAATATGTGCAGACATGTACCGTTTTGTTATTAAATCACAAAAAGTCATAAGTTCCACCGACAGCGGAATAAGACATCCATGGAGTGGCAAATTTAATATAAATTATTTTACATGGTATTTTCGTTCGTTTCTTTTTACCTACTATGTGATGGAAACGGTACGTGTGTTTTAAGTAAATTATTGTGTGTTTGTGTATATGTATTTGTATGCTGTTGTTGTTATAATTTTCCTCAAAGAGTACTCAATCAATTTCGCTGTGAGTTTTTTATCATGTAGGTGTTACTGCAGAGCAGATATTTGCATATAGTATTTTAAGAATGAGGGGCACCAGATGGCGCTGCAGTAATTGTGTTTCTGTAAAACAGCTTTCCGCTTTCCGGTACGTGACCTCCATTCGTGGCCTCCATACCGGAAAGCGAAGCGTTGGACGCCCCCCGGCCAGGTGGACAGATGACCTGAAGCACCATACCGGGGGTAGTTGGATGCAAAAAGCGGAGGACCGTGTGTGGTGGCGAGCCTTGGGAGAGGCCTATATCCTGCAGTGGAGAGGCACGGGCTGATGATGATGATGATGATGAAAACAGCTGGGTTTTTGATGCGGTTTTTATTTCTTATTTAAATATCATTTCAGAGCAAGTTTTTAAGTATTTTTTACGGTTGTGCCCACCAAGGGATGCTGCATTTGATTTGTATTTCTAAAATAACTTAATAATTTTTGATTCAGTTTCTGATATTCCATAGGTATTACATAAGTTCTTAGACATGTTTTAAAATTATAAGCTACTAGAGGGCGCTAAAATAAATAAAAGTACACAGAAAAAAATTTAAATTAAATAAAAAAAAATTGGTGTTAATCTTATCATATTTTTTTATTTAATTTAATTTATTTCTTAATACACTTATAGTTTCCTTGAAACAGGACTAATTTACTAAAGAATATCATTTTAAATAACAGATCGCAGGCCGTGAAGTTTTATATTATCTTTCTAATCTTCTTTCGAAATATGATTTTATTAATAATGGACTCAGTAAGGATTAATTAATCATATCAGAAGAAAAAACCTTTAATGCGCGAGTTGAACTTGCATTTGGTCAGGTTTTTATGAATATAAAAAGTATGTCACTAGGTTACAGTTTAATACGATTGTTACAGCAAAATGTAAGCCATACTTATTGAACACGTAGGTAACGTAGGTAACAACAATATCTTAAATATATGTATGAAAGTTATATTATATTTTTGTATAAAACATGTTCTCATCTAAATCAAAATGGATTTAAAAAATGGTTATTTTTACAATTCTTTTAGAAACTTAACCGAACCGAACTCTTAACCGAAAATTAAAATAGGCATACCAAAACTGTTTCGTAAAAAAATGTTCCTATGGAAGGTTTGGATTGGAGAAAAATGGATAGTCAAAGAACACCAAAAATGCTTTTACTCCAGACGAAATAATTACCTATAAAATAATTATAATGATAATTAATTTAAAGAATGTTACACAAAAACTAATATAAATATATTAAAACTGCGATTCCACTAATTTAGGACAGAACCCACTTATTACGCGACCAAATATTATGGGAATACAAAACGTACGAGGCTAGTCATAATTAAGTGCATTTGATAATTGATCGGTTATTGATAATTCTAAACGAACGATATTATTAATTATACTAAAGTGGCTCTTTATAATAAAAACACAGAATGAAATACAAATGAGGGCCTAATTTTTCTTGCTAAAAATACAAAATGCAATTTTTTTCCTTGCTTTTGATGCGTGATTTCTGCATTTTTGAATTGAACACTTCGGCATTGTGCTTTAGTTCGGGTGGCGATACAACACTACGAAAATGAGTGCCATCAAGCGTGATGTGGCACTCATTTTTTCTGGACATTTTTACGTGTCGGACCGCACACCTAAAAACATTTCAAAATAATATTGATTGATGCTGAGATTACAGAACAACTATAGAGATTTTGAATTTCTTTGCAAAAGTTGTAAAAATGTTTATTGCTTAAGCTGGGATTTTCTTGTTGAGGTTATTACTTCGACATGGGTTCATATGAGAATTGAGTTCATTTTCGTTACCTATCTAAATGACGTCATAGATAATATTTAAGAGCCCTGATATTACAATAGAATTTTTTTTGTACTTCGTAAGTGACATCCATTCCATTCCATTCCATCAGTCCATTTTACCCCACTGCCTTAGGCCTGCCACCGTCTTAGGTCTCCCCAAAGTTGAGGGGGGCTTGGAGCTTAAATCCACCACGCTCCTCCAATGCCAGTTGGCCGATTGTAACGACTGCCAACTATTGACAACAACCAGGCCTCAATGATAGTTATGTACTTAAGTCAGAAAAACTCATTGGTACGAGTACACGCATTGACACACGTCAAGTGATATGTACACATAACCCGAAAGCTAACTGTCAAAACGTTTACTAACGATTTTTAGTTTACGGATCGGCATTTTGATATAACGTCAGTATCGTCTTCTCGTAGATACCTATTACCTTATTTTACAGTAATATGGTATAATTACATTTTCATTAATTTTTCTATTAAAATATGAGAGAACAAACATTATTCAAACCTTATCATGAATTTTGGATGCAGCGGATTGGCGACAACTTCAAACCGACAGTGACATAACATGACCAAACTGCGAGTGAGGCCTCGCCAATGTCGTTTACCATAGGTGACAATGTGCATACGCAAAGTGAATTTTTGGCAGGGCGTAACTGTACAGTTAGATGCCAATACGCATTGTTCTGCGACTGACGCGTGACACGAATTTCATCGTAATGAGCCGTGTGAACGGACCCGAATGTAATAATGTAATGAACATAACCTTGTTTATATGCGACGGACGCTTCTAGAGAAAATAACATAAAAACTGAATGGCCTAAACATTATTAAATAAATTCAAATTAATGATCAAAAAAATTTTATCTAATAATTTCTTTTCCGTTCAAATTACGAAAATTTCTAGATTATTCAAATTAAAACAAAGATACGACAAAAAATGCGAAAAGAAGAACGAAAAGAGCAGAATATCGAGAGGTAAATATTTTGTAAAAGTATTGTGAATTAGTAATTTATTCACGACTTTTGCTAACATCTTGACTTTGCCTCGAGTTTACTCTTTTGGTTTTTGTTTTACAAACTAAATAACTTTTTAAAACCGAAAAGCACTTACATAATTATATCCTATATATTGAGATTTTAGTCACCAGCTAAAATTTTTCTACATGTTAGTAATCACCAATAGACCTCATCACGTAAATAAAAATATATGTCAAATATTTATAATCAATAATTATATCCTAAATATATTTTAACAAAATTTGGCTACCACCTCCTTACATACGAAAGGGCGGGGCATGGGGCATGTGGGCGGGGCGCGTGCATGTGCACTGGCGCCCTCGTGAATGGTGACAAGTAATATTGGTAGTTTTGGGAAAGGTTTATACAATCTTAACTGAATACTTTCCTATTGAACGATACTAAAAAGGAACAAGACGGCCAACGGATTTTTATCAAACGTCATTCATTATATTAAAATTTGGCTGGTCATTAAAACCTCAGCCTGTATATGGCACAGTATTAGTCCTGTAAAATTTTCCCTGTCAGACAAACTAAAATTAACTTTTCTTTCTGTTTCATAGGCCGTTTCTCCACTATTAAACACATTTATCTCTTAATGTACCTCCAGAGTACATGATCGTTTACCGCCTACCTTTTAAAATTATTCTAGAATAGAATAGAAGGCGGTGGCGGCGTGGAAGGCGGGGTACAATTGACATAAAACGTCCAAAACAATGACTTTAAAAGTGGGATAGTCAGACTAGTTCGGGTCTTACATATATGTATTTGTACTGATATTTTATTCAATTTTATTACATGTTTAGATTGACAATCATCGTATAGAACACACGGAACCAATAATTGTCAGTCGTTTTGTCTTGCGATTAAGTGGTAACATTTAAATAATCTAAGAGTTGTATTTATTAAATTATCTCTATCTTTATGAAAACCGGCAGACGCCTATCACTGCTTTTGCCGATTAGGAGGTTGATTATCGTTTTGTTTGTATACTAGCGACCGTCGCAACGAACGCGACCGATTACGAGTGGGAGAAGGAATTGAATACTTTTTTCTTTTTCGAACTCGTCATCAGTCGTGCTCGTTACGATGGTCGCCCAGTTGGCAATATGTCAGCGAAACATGGATCGAAATCGCATAGACCTCCAAAACGGAAAGCATAATTTATTGTTAAAATTAATCGCAAACTATTGAATTAACCAGATACGCAATTCTGTAAACATATTAACCGTTAAACTTAAACTACAATATATAGATTAGGGTTATTAGATGTTCATAGCCAAAAACGGAAATACACTTATTTATGAACTAGCTGCTGCCCGCTGCTTTGCCTGCATTTAGTTCGCAGTTTTCACTCTTACTTGAAAAATTATTGAGAAAATCGTTCACGGTTTAGTCCTCAGGAAAAAATAAAAAAAAGAGAAAAATTATATCTTAGATTACATAGACCCTAATCTAACTAATACGACTAATAAATTACAAAAAGTTTCATCGAAATCGGTTCAGTAGTTTTTGATTAAGTATATCATTCGACTATCGGCAATAGGTCGTAAGCCACAAATTAAAAAAAATAGTTTTTGCGTAAATCGTTGCAATTGGATTCAACACACCTACAAACAAAATATCGTAAGCCACAATTGGCCCATTATTTTGTAAAAAAATTTTTAGTAAAATGTCTTAACCAATATTGTAAATAAATAGTACAAACTAAATGTCGTAACCCACAGCCAACTTTAATATAAAGTTTACTTTTAAGTAAAACTTTATATTAAAGTTAAGTAAATTATGGATTAAAAGTAATGTAAATATAAGTAAATCATTTGTTTAAGCTATGCTACATTTTAATTTAGTAACAAAAGATATCTAAAATCACAAAAACAGGTTTTTCTTCTCCTGAAAAATTGGGGGTCTGTTGTTTACGACGTATTGCTGTTAGTCGAACGATATCGTGTTCATACAAGCAAACAAATAGACGAAATTCCAAAAAAATATTGTTTTGGGTTGTATTGTGTATACACTACCCACAACAATTTATAGTTTTGGAAAAATGTCATGCACAGGATTGAAGTCGTTGTGAATTTGTTAATGTATAGATAGGTTTAAGCCCCATGAGTATGAATAAAAAGAAAACCACCGAGTTTTGCTTTTACAATAATTTGAATTATTTGTTTCCGGAATTTAGTAAATTCGTTGACTTTTTCTTCTTACAGTATTTTTTATAAAGACAATATGCACTGACAAGAATGTACTCCATATGACCTAGAACATGAGTTTGCGTTACCACTTAGTATACCTTGTAAGCTAAGCCATAAATTGCATTATGTTATGTACATTTAAACAGGCAAAAATATGCATGTAAGCCCGCCTCACTTCTCGCCGTAACACTTTTATAAAATTAACAGTGATAATAATAATAATATCTGGGACGTACCACATAGCGTTATCTAGTCCCAAAGTCCCAAGTATTATGCTTGTATTGTGGGGTATTAGACAACTGATATACGTACTTAAATATTCTTTTTATAATATAATATACACTCGTAGCTGCTTTTTACACCCAGACACGAAACAAATAGATATGTTCTTGCACACAAATATTTGTGCCGGGCGGGAATCGAACCGGCGATCCTTGGCTTCGCAGTTAGGGTTGCTAATGACTCGGCCAATCGATTAGTTATGTTACTGCTAAGTTTTTACGGCTAACTTCAGAATCTGATTTATAATAAACTGTATCTAATATGTCTATATGATCTATGAATATCGTTTGTGAAACCTGCATCACATCGCTATTTTTTCTTTCATGCTTAGCTTCTAAAAATAGCAGATTGATGATAGTTTTAGTGTTATAAGCTGTAACTAAACTTGATAGATACTATTGTTTAAAGTAATCGGTTAGCCCGTTTTTTCTAAAGCCAAAGTACGTATTTCAAATTCATATCTGTTTGTATTCTTATGTTTTTAGATACGTATGGGGTACATACCGGGGGTAGTTGGATGCGAAAGGCGGAGGACCGGTTGTGGTGGCGAGCCTTGGGAGAAGCGTATATCCTGCAGTGGAGAGACACGGGCTGATGATGATGATGATGATGGGTACAGCTAAAATCTTGATGGTCGACATCCTATATATCCTAGTACATGAATACCAAAATCAGATAAAGTAACTCGTGAACACGTATCCATCAGCCCGCACTAGAGCAGCGTGGTGGATTAAACTCCAAGCACCCTCATCACGAGGGGAGGCCTACGCTCCTGCAGTGGGGCATAATGGGCTGATATGATAATGATTATTATTTTATTATATTTACATAAAAATTCATCCTTAAGCAAATAACATTCGCGTAACAGACACGTAAAAAATATATATCAAAAACACAAAAATTATATTAATTTTGTAATATAACTCTTTTACATAAAACAGTACGGACTTTACTCAAGTAGCGGTGTCGGTAGGCTTTCGCGGCTAACAGCATAACGTTATGTCACGCGGCCTTGGCCTAGCGCCGACGACGACGGTTTCCGTTGCACGTTAGCAACAACTACTCATCCTTTGTTCGTTACACCAAGAACGTTTTAATTACGTTATTAATTAACGAATTATGAATATATTTTAACATTTAATTAGATTAAAATGAAAAAAAATTGTATACGATCTACATTTTTATTATTAAATTTAAAAAAAACTATTTCAATGTTGAAATAAAATTTTTGTTCTGATACTTCGTCGTTTTGACACAAAAGGGAACTCATCATCATCATCAGCCCATGTTACCCCACTGCAGGGGCTTAGGCCTCCCCCAGGGTGAGGAGGAGGTTTGGAGCTTAAATCCACCACGCTACTCCACTGCGGGTTGGAGATTGTAACGACCACCATCTATTGACAGCGTCCGGGACCGACTGCTTAACATGCTTCTCCGAGGCACGGAGTCAGTGATAGTTAATGTACTTAAGTCAGAAAAACTCATTGGTACACGCCCGGATTCGAACCATGGCCCTATGGCCTTATAAATTTGAGACAGGTTCGTTGGGCTCTGGGCTATTACGACACTCACGACACGACAAAAGGGAACTAACTACTACTTACTAATAGACAACTAAAATTCACAACTGTAACCTCGTATGTGCAACAAAATTATTTTGTTGTCGTATTCAGTTAACATTACCCAATTTATTAACTGCTTCAAAATAACATTACCCAATTTATTAACTGCTTCAAAATATTCTATTATTCGTATCAAAAGAAAAATTAAGTAACTTCAAACTTAACTTTTCACAAAACAATTTTATTCCATTTCTTACCGTTATTTTAGGCTACTCCAGGCTAATAGCGTCTAAAGTGTCTGAACTGACATCAAGATATACGAATACCATAATTTAACAAGAACATTAACCTATTCGGAAGCTACTTCTCAGGCACTTATCTGGAGCTATAAATATTGCTCAGTTAATGTTCTCATTGAACCATTTGGCTTTGGCTTATTGGATGGCTGTTTCGCTGTACATCAACAATATTTACATTCCAGTAATAAAATGCAAGGCAAATATAAAATTTAGTAAGAAATAAATTCGGTGAACAATATCTAAACGACTTTTTCGTATACCGACATTGCTGTTTGAGGAAACAAAGCTTTTATTTTTTCATGTAAATTATATTTTACTTTGAAGTCGAATCACGTTTATTGTCCGTACTAATTTTACTCCCTCGTTATTTAAAAATTCCTGTCATCGACCACTTTAACTCCCAATTTTTAAATTGCAATGAAATAGATTTTTATAGATTTCTATTTAATTACAGAATGTTTAATTAGTTAACTAAATACACGGAGCCGAAACGTGGCCAATGACTGTATGCTTGGTCTCAAAATTGAAGGTCACGCAACAATCTATAGAGAAAATAGTGTTTTTAACATTGAAAGTGTCTATCAAATCGTTTTCGTGGGGGAGTGTAATTCGGATATATTTCCACAATTTATGATGGTAGGACAAAAGGCAGTAATGTCAAAAGATGCAGAGGTTTGTGAAGCATTGTATGATACCAAATTTTCAAAAATCGGTATGTAACTTTTGAAAAATTGAAAATGGCAACAATTAAACGAAATTTCTCGATTTTTCGGACAACAATTGATTATTTCAAAAACGGAAGCCAATATCGAAAAAATAGAAAAAAACTGCCAAGGCAGCTAGATTGTCTACCGTTCTGAAAACCGTACCTGAAAAAAGTACCGTATCTGAAAAAAAAACATTTTTGAAATCGGTTGAAAATGCGAGCTGGGTAGGTTGAATGAACCCTTTTCATTGAATGATTATCAGATAAGTCACCCCGGAGAGTGAGAGTCGGCTATATTTCACAAAGACGTAAAGATAGACGATAGTCAGTGGTGTCAAAAGATGCAGGAGCTCGCAAGCCATCGTATGGTAATCAATTTTTGAAAATTGATAAATAACTTGTTTGAAAAATTTTATAAAATTGTTTGACAAGAATGTGTTATAATTTTTTTTTTAATGTTCATTACAATGTCCGATAGTTGCACGAAGAGCGAAATTTGTAGATTTTTCTATGCGCAACAGATTCCTAAAACAAGGAAATTTAGAAATAATCAAAGAACTTGATTGAAAAATGAAGTGACTATGGTCCGGATACTAATGCCAGAGTATAACTGCAAATTTCATACAGGTGGAGGGCATCCACTGAATACAGGTAAGGGAAGAACGTGTAGTTGGCCTATATACTGACAGGTCGGTTGATCGAGCAGTCGGAGGTATCTACTGCAGACCCAAAGGTCGTGGGTTTGATATTTATGACCCAGGATATTTATTTCTTCGTATCTGGGTACGAAATATCTATATAATATGTATTATAAGAAAAATAAAAATGTCTTTAGTGCATTTATCGATATACTATATCAGTCGTCAATAAAACTCAAAAAACATGCCTCTGTGTGTCCTGTAATCTCCTTCCTTAGATATAACGCAATAATTGGGATAGAGCGACTCATACTTCGAAACAATCGAAAACGTATCAAACTTAGTGATTAGACATACCATACGTCATTATCATTGTTTTAAACAAACATTCTATCTTTATACAGATATCAAATTTACTATAATATATACAAAGTAACTATTATTTAGAAATCAAATGCGCAAACTGCCGAGAACTCTAGCAGCGTTCCCGCGCTGAATGGCTAAGCTGATCCTCTGTACAATATATTCTTTGCTCAGAGGGTCACCTGACACCAATCGGAGCTTTGCGTCGATTTCGCGCGAGAAAGCAACAGCATCCCCGGACCATGGACCTATCGCCTGGGAACACTAAAAATTCGTAATTGTCAAATATGTCCTTATATTTAGAGCGTTTCAAACGCACGGCTGACTCTGCACCGGCCCAGCTACTCTGTGGCAGGCGACAACATGGGAAGCACAAACTGTGTCGACACAGGTAGCGTCCTAGACTAAAGCTCACAACATTATGTTAAATAACTTGTGAAACGTAATTTTAGTATCTTTACATGTGGGTCACACAAAATTGTACTTCACTGTGAAAATTTCAGAACATCAACTGGTGTGTAATTGGTCTACGGCGTATTTTTTTGTTCACGTTTTCGTTGTCAAAACGCGGTATCTCTATGAACATCCATTTCTCGAATCTATTCCAATTCTTTATTAGGTCTATGCAGCCAAATTTATATTACATGCAGCAAGTGCGTCGGTCCTAGATTCTAATTTCTGTCATATGTGGAACCATGCAGCAAATATGGTTCGTCGCGTCAAGTCGTACGACTAAGTTGCATTGTATTAGCCATAACAAATTTTTAATGTGCAAAATTGGTCATATTCGCTTGTCGTATTCAACAATGGAAACGGTTTGCATAAAATTAATTAAACGCTGATGTGATTTATCTACAAAGTTAACTGACGACTTCATTCCATTGATAAGCGGACTAGAATATAGAGGTTGCGTGTGCGCAAGTACTTCTAAATTTAAACTAAAAACGTTTAGATTGCGAATACTTTTACATTTTATTTAGATGTCAGTAGTTGCAGTGTGGTATGCTACTAGCCGAATGGTAGTGAGTCCGCTTCTTGTTTAGGAGGCCGTGGTCCGAATCCCAGAGCATGTACCAATGAGTTTATTCTAATTTATGTATATAACTACCACTGACTAACTATCAGATGCCTCGGAGAGAAAGAAAGAAAGAAATATTTTATTTGACATGCTTACATACAAATCATAAATACAATAACTAAAATACAACAAATAAGGGCAATGCCAAAATGGCCACGACTCAGCTCACTTCAATGCCCAGCTGTATACACTGCACAGCTGATTTTCAGCCGTAGCCAATGCTATTATATACAACTAACATATTTTTAAGCTATAACTACGACGGAACCAAACAAAACTAATTAAAAAATTACTTAATAATAAAAATTTAATAATAACTTAAAAAATTAACAGATCTTATAGCTAAATATATATGATAGATATATACATATACACATAATTACACATACATACACACATCCATATATATATCTATATACACATATATATATATATATATATACGTATAAATAAAAATAGCAAGTAAGTCTCCATTAAATGAAATAAGACTTGTAAACCAATTACCCGAATGAAGATAAGAATAATATAGGTAAGAAGAGCACATTAACCAATCGGTCTCGGGTGCCATCAATGGTTAGCAGTCGTTAAGATCCACTAATCCGCATTGGAGCAGTGTGGTGGATTAAGCTCAAAGCCCCCTCATCTCGAAGGGAAGCCTAAGTTTCTGCAGTGGGGCGTTAATAGGCTGATAGTAGTAGTTGTAGTGTTACTGTAACTAACTAATAAACTGAAACTATATACTTCTACACTTAGACTAAAAGTTAAGACCCGGCTGTGTAAAAAAACTTGCCGATTAACTTGTATTCGTATATGTAAGCAAAAATGCAATATATACAGTAAAATCTGACAGCCGCTTTTAGTTATAATGCGTCATGAGTGTGAATAAAAAGTTTAGAATAATAATTATACAATATTTAACAATTTATTTACTTATAAAGTAAAATACATCGCTACTTTGCCTACAATCATGTATTTCTAAAAACAAAATGAACCATCGATTCAAACCAAGGTGTACGTACTCTGGTTTCTTTACTAGAACATCGTGTGTCTATGGTTTTCTTAAATCAGGCATCATCATCATCACCATCATCAGCCCGTGCCTCTCCACTGCAGGATATAGACCTCTCCCAAGGCTCGCCACCACACACGGTCCTCCGCCTTTCGCATCCAACTACCCCCGGTATGGTGCTTCAGGTCATCTGTCCACCTGACCGGGGGGCGTCCAACGCTTTGCTTTCCGGTACGTGGCCTCCATTCGAGAAAAATCATAAATCAGTAATCTTTTTTAATACATCAGCATTCACTCACATACATAACTGTGCGGCTTCTATCTGTTGTTTGCAGCGCCTTATAGAGTATCTCTATTTTTATAGTCAGAGTATTACAAAACCGTGATATACTGACGTCTTACAATGTGAAATTTTATTGTGATCGCCTATTTTTATTCATGAATTAAAAACACAATTTTTTTGTCTGTTAGTATTTTCATACCTTATAATTAAGTCGTGGTCAAAAACATCTTCTGAACTATTTTTACAACTGCGGTCATATATTATGTGTTTTGCCAAATCACTCCCATTCCATTAATCACTGAAAACATCTCGAAAATTTAAGATAAGTAAATAAAACCTAAAAATAAGTACAAAATAATGAATTTTTTTTGTTTGTTCTCGCTTTTTTTACAATATTATTTTGTACGTAAAGCCAAAATCAATTTGGATTTCTACAAATAGTAAAAGTGCAAAATATCGTGACTAGGCTGTTTTTAAAGTAGTTAATGAATATTGGTGGCTGCGACATGAATATTTGAGTGCTCCTACTGTGTCAGGAACTGAGTGGTAAACCAAGCACCAAAGAAGTCCCGCGGTAAATAATTAACTATATTTGAAGTGATTGTTGAAATATGTTGTACGCGTGGCAAGCGTAAAAATCATTGGTTGGTCTTACGATTACTATGATCATACCATGATCATATTTATAGCTAGTTGCACCAAAATAGTAAAAACTGACAGCTATACTTTGATTAGAATCATGATGGCTTCATTTTCTGGTACAATCAAGTGAAAAATTAATGTCATCATGGTTCTCATTAAAGTATATCCGTCAATTTCTCATTGTTAATGTTCAGTGCCAAGTGCCTATACCTGGTAATTTATAGAGATGGATCAGTATGCACAAATGTAAAACTACCAGAGTAATTATTTTAAAACACTATCACGTTGATTTTAAAATCTCAAACACGGCTCGAGAATCGACCCGGTCATTTACCATGAAAAAATTGACTACTTGTTTTATTGAGATAATTTACAGTATAAGTAATCTAGGTTTGCAATAAACTTGCTATGGAACCCGTCTTTACAAAGAAAAAAAATAGTACTTGTTCGTATATTCAAACAATTTAATTTAATTATTAGTTTATTGTTATTTAATTAATTCTATTTAATTTTGTAAAAGTTTTAAATGGTGGCAATTATTTTCAATTAAGATATTAATGTTTATTTCTATGTGGTGTTTTAGTATTGAAATTATTTCTAAGGCTGCTGTTAGATTCATAGATGCTACTGAACAACTTTTTTTTAAATGTTTTCGATTCCTTAATTGTGTACGATTTTTTTTTGTTTTAACGCCTATATACATAACTTGTGAACCACTAAGAACTGATTTTAATGAAATTTTCACATTTCAGTAGATGAAATCGCCGAGCTAATTACGTTGCTCTTTTAGAAGCAGATCACTAAATCAAGCAGCTAGATTACACAAAAAAATTGGACGTGCAAAAAACTATTTTTACACTGGGTGTATCTTCTGACTTAAAAAAATAATAAACTTAATTGCGAAAACACGCGGCCAAAGTCCCAGTCAAAAGCTAGTTCGAAACTTGATTTGAAACTAAATATTTCAAACATCTAACATTTTTTTTAATTTCGTCCAATAAACTCTTCCTCTATCTGTCACCATCGTTGCAATAAGGACATGTTTTCTCTACTCTGTAATATTAAAATATATATTATATAAAAGTGCACCTTGTTAAAACGGGGCGAACAGGATATATAGGACCGGTTAGCTTCCATAGAGACAAAAACTTGCACTCGTCGAGCAAATACACATGGTCAACGGTTAATGCGGTACTCACTGATCGTTGCATAAGTCAGTTTACTGCAAAGTTTTTAACGCTTAAAGGATTCAATGCTCAAACAGTTAGTGTTGAACTTCTATCTATATAGTTTTACGTCGTGTGTGAACGTTTATAAGTTTAATCGAAGACCGGTTGGCTGAGTAGTTAGAGACCCTAGCGGGTTCGATTCCCGCCCGGGACAATATTTGTGTGTATGAACATGTCTATTTGTTCCTTGTCTGGGTGTAAAAAAATATATCTATTAGTTATAAATAATATTTAAGTATTTATATCAGTTGCCTGGTATCCATAGTACAAGCTTTGCTTAGTTTGGAACTAGATGGCGCTGTGTGGGTTGTCTGAGGTATTAAAAAATAATATATATGTCATCTACCGGTGAAGAAGCCTATTATTATTAAGTTATGTATTGCACACAGAAAGAAATATCGGCTTTTTCTATGAGGTGCCACACATAAGGTATTGCTAAAATTTTATTGTGGTTGTTGAAATGTTTTCCTTAACACAAAGGAATCACATTGTTCAATTAAGGCCGAGATGTTCGGCCGTTTCGCGTTGGCTCACACTATGGACTAAACAAGAATGGAGCGGTATGCCGGATATCGCCTAGACCAACAACATTAGAAATTCAAATTGGTCTATTTTAAATAAATAACCGTAGAAATCTCCCCTAATAGTAAAATACTTATCTAAGACATTGTTTTTAAAATCTATAATTGCTTAGTTTTAATTTGAATTGAATTGAATATTATGTTGACTTATGAAATTTTTATAATCGAGCAAAGTAAAACGTATTGAATTTTGAACCGTCAAAGCTCTAGTTTATAAAACTAACTTAACCTAACTTTTGCCTCAAAAATATGAATATTAGATTATTTAAAATTTATTTAAAAAGAAGCAAAACTCCGTCTGCCTGGCCCTTATTTATTGGCATCAAAGACAATTGGCTTTCGTGTGGTTCCAATGTTGGGGTGTGCTGTTGAACTTAATAGGCGAAATCCAACATGGTTTACTTCTACGCCTGTTCCTAGTTGCTGCTAATCCCTGTTGAAAGCTTTATAGCAAAGCTTTGACCTTTTATAGCGAACGGAAAGAATTAGTTATAGACATAACATGTACGTCCTAAAATCAGTCCCGGGTATAAAAGCTAGTGAAACAAATCGTACGGTCAAACACAAGTTTGAGTAAAAATAATTGCTGGGCTGGATAAATTTAATATTCTTAGTGTAGTGGTCCGAACTGGTTCGGCTAAATCCGGTTAATATGAGAACCGAATATAATCATCGGTCTTTTTGATTTTTTGATGTAAATATCAGATACAAATATCCGACATTAAACTCTTAAATCAGTGCGATTAGATAAAAAAATATTATAAAATAACTTAGGAAATTTAATTTCGCAACAGATATTGCAAGCTCAAAATAGTTGAGCAAAAGTAAAAAAGTTGAAATACAACTTTTCAAAACTTTGAATTAATCTTTATTTTTGTTGTATATAGCTTGCATTAGTTTTATGCAATGGCAAAAGATTGCAACTCAGACGTGACGTCCTTTGGACAACAACCTTGTAGCGCAAGTATTAACGTACCAGTATTATTATTTTATTTGACTTTTTGTCTATTTTACCTATTTTTTTGGAGAATATCCGGTTTTTGTCTAGTTCTTTAAAAACCAAAAAAAATCATATTTTTTTGTGTGCAATGACAACGGAAGCCCCATAATTATTTAGTTAACAATTGCATAATTTGTTGAAAAATTAACTTTAACATTTATATCTAAAGATATTTCATTTCATTTCATCAAAGACATCAAAGACATTTCATTTTTTCAATTGTTACGAAAACGTTACAATTTATTCGGTTCTTTAAATTAATATTAAAAATTGAAAAAAAAATAATTATGAGGCGTACTCTCTCCATAGGCGGACGCACGTATCAGGTAACGGCTATGCGGCGCCCTATTTTCAGTGTTAATTTAAAATTACAAATAATGTATATAGAGTTTCGACAGTTATATATTTTATTGAAAATATTTTCTTCTTTAAAAATATTTTTTCAGATTTTATCTATGATTTTTGTTTTTTATGATATTAGCATAAAACTAAATGTATTTTTTAACACATCGTAATCTGTTTATAACTTTTCCATTTTTTTATGTGTTAACAAAACAATCATTTTTCTACATGTCACTTCGCATCCAATAAGCTATCGCTCATATAAATGTCTACGAGATAAATTAAAAAATATATCATAAGAGCATTACTGAACCTAATTCAAGACATCCAATGAAATCAATCAAAACTTCCATTTTAGAACATAGAGCAATAAACTCTACGTCCGATCAGCGCGGATGCACGTAGCAAACTTAATTTTCTCAGCGCTTCTAGTAACAAGGTAATGATAGGAAATTCACTGGACGTTAAACAATTAAAAAAAAAAACATTTATTTAAAAATATCAAATACACTCTATTGACGTAGGTTAAAGTAAAATGATTATAGATTCAAAAAAGAGTTTATGTTTAAGTTTTTGTCTCTTTAACTTTGAACATATCAAATGGTTACTTACAAATTAACTAGAAAAAGTTTTGAACAAATAACAAATATTTTTTGGACGTAAATAGTAATACATACGGAACTACGAAGCTTACAAATTGAGAATTTGTGTCTGTAATCCCTTTATTAGATTACGCATTGATGCAAAGGGTAACCTACAAAAAGAGAAGCCGACCACAATAATATAACCCATATCAGCCCATTATGCTCCACTGCAGGAGCTTAGGCGTCCTGTTTATTATGAGGGTGCTTGGAGCTTAATCCACCACGTTCCACCACCACCATGCTCCACTACGGGTTTGTGGATTTTAACGACTGGCATCTGATGACGGCAGCTGGGACCGACGGCGTGCTCTCCGAGGTACGGAGTCAGTAATAGTTATATACTTAAGTCAGAAAAAACTCATTAGTACTCATTGATAATCTAGACGATAGACACCTAATTGCGATTGTCTATTCTAATGGTTATAGTTCGTTAATATACTTACATTAGAATAGACCATCGCACTACCAATGACAAGGTGTCTATCCTTTAGATTATGGCAGCAGGCTAACCTTTTAAAAGATCACCCTTCGCGTCTGGTATGCATAAATGTTGTTTATTATGCGGTCATTTTTCAAGGGTCGATAAAAGTTTTTGCCCACTTATTTCGGAGTCACGAAAAATCTGAACTTCAATTATTCGTAATTTGTTGTTAAACCTACCAACTTCACAAACATAGTATATAACATAAATAAATAAAAGATATATTTAGATTGACACAATATCATACTATACTTACTCATGACATGGTGGTCTTTGAGATATAATGTTATGGCTTGGTGATGTGATGTCTTTTATTAGTGATGAGCTTTATGTACAATTGAATCCATAGTTTATATGACTTCCATCGTTAAAAGCCGATGAGAAATTTGGAAAAGGCCGGTAATTCATAGACGAGAGCAGTTCTATTCATAAGATCTATTGTAACGCATTGTAAATGTACCTCGAACCTAGGACGCCTCAGATGAAAACATCAACTGGGTGTTTTGTGTATCTTCGCGTGTTCTAATATCTATATTGAATTATCTCACGTCATGCTCTTCAACGAAATGCGCGCGTTTTGCTCGACGGAGTCACAAATCGGTCACGAGCCCTCATCCACTCTAATGACAGAGCAAAGAAACAGAGTAACGCCTAAAGGTCAACAACCTCGCAGTCACGACGACGAGCTTGTCCTAAATTCGTGTAGTGACTTCTTATTAACAGCATAACTATGTTTTAGGAAAAATTGTATTTGATTAAATTTAATAAATGTTGATTCACATATAAATGCGACTGTTTATTAGATATGCATGAGTATAGACTTAAATAGCAAGAAGCACTGTATTGGCGACTATATGTGTTGTGATCCACTCCAACAAAAATTGTTTTAATTGAATGATTAAAATAGTTTTGAAATGTAACATTGAAATACTAGGGACTCTAGGTAAAATATGTCCGCAATGTATCATTAAAAAGAAAACTTCAGAATTTTTATTTCGTAAGTTGGTAGCGCTGTATTTGGCTGTACTGAGTTATGGTGCACTATTTGGACGGTATCTGTCACTCTGTCGTCTGAAATTGTTACTAAAAACCTACGACACCTAGTGTATTTCAAAAACACAGGCATACTGATAATATAAAGCATTGAAGGTAGACCGAGAAGAGGTAGTAGATTTGCCTCGTTCTGGTCGACTTTACGAACGATAAGAATATCAGCAGAATCAAGAAGCTGGTGGTAGAAAATCACTGTATGAGTTGTACATAGTTATCTCAAGAAGTGAACGTATCTTTTAATTCTATTCGTGAACTTCTGACTGATATTTTAGGCACGAAACGGATGGAAGCACGACTGGTTCCAAAACACATCTTTTTTTCGAACAGACCATTGAAATGAGTTTACTGAAGTAGTAGTTTCCTGAGCTTCTAGGCACTCCAGCTTCATGAAACGCATGACTGGCTACGTGATAGCGGTTTGCAAGTACGACATTCAAACAAGCCAACAGCCTTTGGGAAAACGTTTCTAAAATGAGTCGAAACCCAAAAAACCGTAACAAAGTCTTACGAAAATTAAGGTCATGCTGATAGTTTTGTTTGATTACCATAGGGAACTCACTCCAGAGTTTTTCGAGAAAGACAAACGGATTAAGAAACATTATTCAGGCATCACGATGCATGTGCTTGAGAATATTCATACAAAAGTTCCAGGTTTGTGTAACGACTAACTAATCCCATCAAAAACAATACTTGTCAAAAAAACCAAGTCTCGCAACTCAGTTGTTCTGCGGTAAAAAGTTGTGAGATCCATGTAATACCAAGTCGGTTATTAATTTATTCAGTCTCTACTTAAACGACTTTCTGTCTTAATACGTCCAGTCTCTAAGACCACGATCGTGGTCCATAACAAATGAAAATCAATTGTGTCTGGAATCTCTGTACTCGAAGCATTAAGTTGTTACGTAATAATTAACAGCATCTTATAGTGACGCATATCAATATTAAAATTCTTTAATGTTTTATATAAATATATTGAGACTTGGCCATCGCACTAAATAATTGAATTTACATGTGTTTTCAGGCGATTGAATTTACACGTGTTTTCAGGCGATGGCCAAGTCTCGATATATTTATATAAAACATTAAAGAATTTTAATATTGAAATGCGTCACTATAAGATGCTGTTAATTATTACGTAACAACATAATGCTTCGAGTACGGAGATTCCAGACACAATTGATTTTCAATTGTTATGGACCACGATCGTGGTCTTAGAGACTGGACGTATTAAGACAGAAAGTCGCTTAAGTAGAGACTGAATAAATTAATAACCGACTTGGTATTACATGGATCTCACAACTTTTTACCGCAGAACAACTGAGTTGCGAGACTTGGTTTTTTTGACAAGTATTGTTTTTGATGGGATCTCATTTCTTTTTGTATTTTGTAGACATAAATTATTTATCCGAACAACGTCCAAATTGTAAGCAAATAATATCAGTAAACTAATGAGAGTAGCCTTTAGTCGTGAAACTAATAAAGCAATCGAAATTATCAATGAAAATCGCAAACTTATAGGTAAGAATTCTGGGCACATCCGAACAGCATTGGGTCGCTCGCGCGTATGAGCGCGGTTGCTGCTCGCTCGGCGACATTCACCTTTCCGCACGCCCCCCCACTGTCCCCGCCCCGCGCACTCGCGCTAGCACCGCGCAGCGCGTAGTAACGGCCCGCGCTCACTCGCTAGCATCGCAGCGCGTGGTATATATTATACAACCTTACGCACTCGTAATAAGTACGAATACGCACGTAGGTACGTTTTTTGCATTAATAAATAATTTAATTTAATACACGTGTTTTCATGACGGGAATACCCATTTTTTGCTCGATTTGGCAGGGGCACTACCATGCGCCTATATTTATATGGGCCTAGCTTAAACCCGCAGCTTCGCACGCAATATAATAATAACTGCCGTAATAAAACATCGTTACGAATAAAGCCAACAATATTGAAAAATTTAACTGAAGACTTGGCTGTATGGGCTTAATTTTCTTTGCAGTCTTTTCTAGATTTTTTAGTTTTTCCTTGATTCATACACCAAACACTACTTATATTCCAAATTTGAAGCTTCTAGGTCTGCTAGAAGTGCCTTAGAATTTTGATGATCGGTGAGTCAGTGAGTGACAAAATTAAGAAATTTGACCCGTTATAATTTCTTAAAAATACTGGTTCAAATTGAAAATATACGTGTAATATGCTTATATAATATGCCTGCATGGTTACTGAAAATTTCAGTCTTCTAGTTTTATCCACAACGAAGTTACAGGGGGTCGAAAATGGTCTGAATTGCTTCGAGAAAAGGATGGTACGGCCGTGACGCTTTTTTGCTCGACTTGGTAGGGGCACGGCCGTGCCCCCAGATAAATTCTTAGCGAAGAATTTAACAAATGCAGTTAACCAAGCACCGTTCTCACTTTGTATGTTCCCGTCCATCTTTTTCCTGCTTTCAAAGTTGAAATCACAGCTTCGAGGAAGGTCAATATACCTTCGTCAATAGCAAACGGTCAATGACAAATTCGTCGATTGAGACCGTAAAAGAAAATTCATTGAAGGACTTAATGGCCATAACTTTAATCAGCCTAGGAAAAATATATTGCAAGAATGGTCCCTAGAAGGCGATAACATAAATTTTGATGAATATTTTTTTATATACAATTTTGAATAGTAAGTATAATCAATGCATATGTATATAATTTATGCAAATGTAGCTGGTTTCACCTCAATGTCAACTATCTGATATACACTACTTCATATATTTATAAACTGTGTCCGTTTTGAAATAATTAATTATTAAAGTATTGTTTCCATTCCATTCCATCAGCCCTTTTTATACCCCACTGCAGGGGCTTAGGCCTCCCCTCTAGACGAGGGGGCTTGGAGCTTAAATTCACCACGTTGCTCCAATGCGAGTTGGCGGAGGTATTGTTTGTTATAAAATAAATTAATTGCAGATATATCTACAACTATTTGGCCAATTATGTCGTCCCAATCAGTTTTGACTAGACGCATCGAATCACATTTGGCTCCTTTTGTGGATTTTCCCAGTAAAGTGTCTACAATCAGTAGCGTAATTAATGACAGAGATCATTTTAAAATACTGGCAATCTCTATTGTACGCCCGTAAGGTAAGAAACCATAATTACGGTGGGATGTATCTTTTTCTTTTTACATTTTCGTATGTTGTATTGGTCTCTGTCATCTATTGTTCTTCTGATAGTTTTTTTTCCATTCCAAAAGGCCATTTATGCCCCACTGCAGGGGCTTACGCCTCTCAGCAATAAGAGGGGGATTGGAGCTTAATCCACCACGCTGCTCCAGTGCGGGTTGGTGGATAATGATAGTGAATCGTCCTAATATTTAAAAAAACACTTTATTCGATGTATACACTATAGTGTTCACTGCCTATGACGTAGAAAATCTTCTTGGACAAGCATTATATTGTAGTTTTTTTTCTTGTGATTTGCTAACTTGGTTTTAGGTAGATACCTACGTAATACATTTCTTTGCGTACTACGGATAAAGAAAAATTTGTAATCATTGAGATATATAGGAATTCCCACTCTGTATCTTCCGTGGAGAGATCACTATGTTACAACATTTAAAGACTATGTATTTAAAGCTATGAAAAATATATTATCTAGAGTGCTTTTTCGACAGATTGCGTTCACGAAAATATTTCATCTGACCAAAAGCTGCGATGCACTTATCCTGTCTATCAAGCGTTGATAGTTGTCTGCTTAACAATGTTCGCATGACATGAAAGCGTAGCCTATATCTATAAAACTCATATAATATTATCCGACATAGTTTAAAATCTAAATAAAGACACTAAAAATACATACAAATTAAAAATACTATCTAATTAATGATAAACGAGAAAATTTTAAACTCACTACGGGTTCAGGGTGCCAAGGATAGATGTCGCGTTGCCACGCTGTATTGCGACACTGATCCTCTGAACAAGGTATCCTTGCTCAAAGGATCACCTGTCAACAGACGCAGCGCGACACTCAAATCGTGAGCAAATAATTTGGAATCCTTGGACCAGGGATTCATCTAAGCCAGGGACCCTTCGTCTCGACAGCGAAAGGAATGTAGTGGTAACGATTTAAAAGTTCTACGTATATAGTTATAACTCATATATAACCGTAGTTTCAATTTCGTTTTTTTAAAAAAGGATTTTTTATAAACTCTAATGGACACCGTCTAAAATTTTGACTCAATTCCCACTACTCAAAAACACCAGCAAATATTTAAGTTACGTGAAAACACGGCAAGTGACTTTTGTTGTTATATTTTAGTTTATTTTTTTGTATAGAAATACATTATAATGAGTTTTATTTGTATATTTCCATAGATATAAACAACACCTTCACATCGGCAGACCGAGGTCAATAATCCGGCAGTGGGTCAGCGCGGCGCCACCAGGGAACGAGTCCTTGTTTCCTCCATCGGACCAGTTCTGCTTGTGCCCATTTCTAGATATAAAAATGCTTTTATGTTTTTTTTTCATAAGAATTAAATGAAGCGATAACAACTTCATAATGTTTAAACATTGAATAAGAAAATCGCGAAAGAATACAGCAATATTAGGTATATATAACCTATTGTAATATTCACATAAAACTATATTTATATTCGGTAGATATATATATAATTGACGACGATATTATATTGACGACCGCTTGGCCTAGTGGGTAGCGACCCTGCCTACGAAGCTGGAGGTCCCGGGTTCGAATTCCAGGTCGGGTCAGTATTTATATGATGAATATTGATACTGGTACCGGATCTTGGTTGTTATATGTATGTGGTGTCTTCGCTTGGTACCCAAAACACAAGCTAATGCTTAATTTAGGGCCTAGACGTTGTTGTGATGCATACGTTATTATAAAAAAAAAATTATAATAAAAAGGAAAATAATATTAGTGTTATTATTATATATAGTTTCTCTCTGTCTACCGTTTTACACATTTTACAATATTATGTGTTCCACACGCAAAATGTGACTAAACTATTGACTTGGCACCTGTCCAGCTATTAGAGAAATGAGAGGAGGCGCAAATAAAAGGCCAACAATAGGTACATGTATGTCAATCTTGACTGACAATGTGATTGTGAATAAAATTAAAATCTTTAACTGTGACATGAAAAATATTTCGAATAATTTATATATTCGAAAGGTATATAAATTCAGTTTATTACACAATGTATTGTATATTGTATGTATTGTATTGACACCAGATTGATACAGTTGATAGAGTTAGAAGACAAAAATAATAAATCTTTTTAAAAAATTTACATATGGTTCCATCAAAATGACGACTATTTGTGATTAATATTGTATTTGTACGGCGTGGCGCCAGCTACACTATAATTCCGGGCATAAGTAGTTTACGGCAGCCCATCATACATCCGTTCCGCTTGGCAGTGGATCACCAGCCAGCAGTTCATCTGCAACGATGCGAAGGTCCGAGACACGAGTGAGCCATACTAGATAGGACGGAGTGTAGGGAGGCTGCAGTTTGGATATAGGAATGACAGGAGGTTGAGTTGAGCCGACCCGAATACCAGCATCGTAAACCCAACCTGGGAAAAATAGATATACTTCATGTGTAACATATAAGGGACGAGTTGATATCGACTGCAACCGCCGGAAGTCCGTAGCTTCTGGATTTCAATTTTCAGTTAGATGTTTTCAGGTTCAGGGTCCGATTCTGTATCAGTCACAGGTATCAGTTTACGGCAAGGCAACTTGTGCGTAAAGTTCTATCGTTTTAATATTATTTTGCCCTTCACTATTTTTTCTGCTTTAATCTCCATATTTACGCAAATACTATTAACCCTAAATTATGTTTATGAAAAATCATGTCAAATGTACTTTTACACACTTTTTTTAATGTTTTTTTTTTTTTATTCGAAAATCCATCATTTACACCAATGTGGTTCCTCAATAAAAATGTCTTGTTTAGGTTGTATATCAATCGTCAAATCAATCATAGATGACTATTGATGTGAATTAATGTCGAATAAAAATCAATTAAAATAAGTTTGTATGTAATACAATATAATAATTTATAGAAATAAAACTTAAGGCTTTTTTGTGTATTTTAATATACATTTTAATTATATAAATCAATATAAAACAGTGTATAAGACAAAATTCGTACCTATGAAAAATCGTATATATATATATATTCCAGAATTAATTTCCTGAAATACAGGGAAATAATTAAATAATTGACAAACATTATATGTGTTACATTTATAATATAACGACCACTAAAAACTTGAATGCCATTTTGCTTGTATTATTGAAAAGTGTCACCCAACAAACTATAAAATATTTTATTATGTATGTAATTTACGTATAAATATGTCTTACAATGCAAATAAGGCATGTAAATTTCTTACGTTATATCGCTATTTTTATACAAATCGGTGACAAGTATCTAAAACCTGATAGGCCAGGTCACCCACCTTGTAGAAATTTCTATTGATTCGGTTACAAAACATAGTGTCGAATAGTTTATGAGATTTTTGACCCACTAAGACGCTTGCCCCTTGTAATAACAGTTGTAAATCTTTTAAGACATATAGAATTAATAGAAGTATCGATTAGATTTCGTATTATATTTTGTTTATTAAAAGTTTATTATGAGTATGGAAATAAGTTTGAGTTTACAGAGTTTATTTATAACAAACATAATATATAAAATTACACAAGTTTAAATCCAAAGAAAAAGTTCTACCTTCTGAAACTATATTTAATGAAAGTAACTTTAAATCTAAATTCCTTCATAGCCTGTGAAAAAATGTAAAAACCAGTTTATTGCATGAAGGTTCTATGGAAGGAATTGCTAACACAGAGGCCCATTGGGGACGTTTTGCTGAGGACAACCCAGAGCATTCACCTCTGCGGCCGTGCGTTAGAATTTAATGCACCAAGATTTATTTACATAAACCGTGCTCTTTTAATGACGAACCATAAATTTGGTGTATACCAGTTGTCTAGTACCCGTAATACAAACTCTACTTAGTTTAGGACTAGATGGCGCTGCGTGGGATGTCCCAATTATTATTATTATAAATACAATACCGTGTTTGTTTTTTTATTTGTTTGTCCATTTTATATGTCTTAACGGAGCAACGAAACAACGACGATTGTTGAAGTGGCGGAAAAAAATGTGTTTACAGTGGGAAATGGCTATCATGAGATTCAAGTGGGAATTGGCGGAACCGCAAGAAAAAGCTTGTTAACTTATACTTATTAAGTTATACAAATTCATCCAAATACACATCTTAAACATTGAAATAGTAGGGGATTTCATGTTACAATTTACAATAGTAAATTACGTAAAGATCAAATTAGTACTTTCTACTTCTGTACTCCTCTGGGCACCTACTTACACAAGAAACAAAGATAAAACACTCATAGAACAGCTCAAATAATGAACTTTTACTCTATAAATGGTAATATACTATTAAAATATATTTTGCTGATAGCTTGTAATAAATAATGCCTATTTCTAAATAAGACACATGAATAAATAACGTAAAATAGTAATAAATTTTATGTTAGTGATTAATAAAATCTAGATTTAAATTGTTTTTAAGTCAATGTAGCTTTATCCTACTTTCTATCAAAATGCTGTAGCCTGGAAGGATCCGTAGTTATTTGTTATATAAATGTAATCTTGTGCACTTTTAATAAATTTATTTAATTTATTAATAAATTCACAATTTAAATATAAATGAAATAAAGTATTGAGTATTATGCTGCAAATGTCAAAAACTGAACTAATTAACATTTTTTTTAATTTTTTAATAAAAGAAATTTATAACTGTTTAAGTTGTTTAGTTATGGGTCATAAATAAAGACGACTTGCTTAAAATCAACATTGAAAAGCGAAAAGGGTTTGTTTCATGTAATTAAAAAACAGTATGTCCATATATTTATAACGACACAACACTTGTCGGTAAGGACAGAGGTACGCGGAAACAACCACAAAAAAAATGTTACATGAAGATGTTTTAGACCATGAGACTCGATTCACTTCCACAGTTCATCTAAATGTACATTGTACCGTTAATTTTCGTACCATTTCAGTCAGTAACTTTTTATTTTAGAGCTAAATTTTTTTTTATAGGAAACCTAAAAAATGATATAAAGTTAGCAAAAATTTTGAATATATCAATTGACGACCGCTGAACCTAGTGGGCAGCGGCCCTGCCTGCGAAGCTGGAGGTCCCGGGTTCGAATCCCAGGTCGGGTCAGTATTTATATGATGAATATTAATACTGGCACCGGGTCTTGGTTGTTATATGTATGTGGTGTCTTCGCTTGGTACCCAAAATACAAACTAATGCTTAGTTTGGGACCTAGACGTTGTTGTGATTGTGTGTGTAATTATTATTAAAGAAATTAATTATTTCCAATCGCTAATAACCATTTGAATATTACGTAATATAAATGTCAATTCTATGTTTATTATTTTTGATAATCGGTTTAGTTGTAGAATAAAAATTTGCTACAGAAATGTTCATTAAGGCGGCCCTGCACGAACGCTTAAACTGTGTGTGTATACATTCAAAAGAAGCTGGCGGAAAATAATATTAATACTTGTGACATCTCAACAAGAACTGAGTTTCTTGTCGACTTTTCTTTATAGAATGGATTATCCGACGTGACGCGACGACAGCTTTGACTATCTAAAAGTGCTCGTAAAACCCAAATTAATATATATTTTGATTTGATACTATGGAAAAGATTTATCAGAGCGCTGCTTTAAATTACCGATCTCAAATTAAAACCAATAAAGGCACTAAACTTTTTCATATAAATTTTCTGTACTGTATAATATACGTTTTTGGACACAGAATGAAGTATGACCACCCAAAATTTAATACATATCATTTTCGTCTTTTGAATATTTGAAGCAATATTATCACTAAAAGACGTTACCTTATACTCAAATTAACGACTTTTCCGTTTCGATAATACATTTAAGTTCATCGCGTGATTTTGACATTTTTTATAAATAAATTTAGCAGTTTGTAAGGAATGTGAAAATTAAATCATTTGATTATAAATTCAGTGTACCGAATTAGTATATACAATAATATTGCTTCACATACATTATGCCTTATTTTGACTGGCTACGTAGTCGAAATGATAACCCGTTTGCTTTCCATTGATTGCCCGGCGGGGTTGATGCCGACCAGGTGGTCAGATTGTATCTGTTGAGGTGTGTTTAAATCGTAGCTATATATTATAGGCAAAGTACTCTTGCGTCTAAGCTAACCGCTTTCGCCGCTACAAAAATATTAAATAATGAATTTATGAAAAGACTATCAATTTAATTTATCGCGGACATCGGCCGTCGTCACTCTGGGTCCTTCTTGGAGCTGAGATTGTCCATTGCTATTCAACGTGGCAATACAATTGCGCCGGAGGCGACAAGGGGTGAGTTAGATTATACTTTAATAATAATATAATTAGATAGTATTTTTAATTTGTAGATTATAATGTATATTTTTGGTTCAAAGAAGAGTAGCCTTAGCTTGGAAAAAGTACTGGAACTTGAAAGAAATTTCGAAAAATAAGGAGTTTAACATAACGCTTAAGAAAAAAGTTTTCGACATAGCCATAATACCTAGGCTCAGCTATGGATGCCAGACATGGGCATTAAGAAAAGAGGACGAAGAGAAGCTTGCTATTTGCCAGCGGAAAATGGAGAGGAGTATGTTAGGGATAAAATTGTCGGACAAAGTCAGGAATACAACGATAAGAAGGAAAACTAAGACAATCGACCTAAACAAAAGAATAAGACAACTTAAATGGAGATGGGCGGGGCATATATGCAGACTAGAAAATACGAGATGGTCAAAACGAGCAACAGAATGGATACCATTGAATGAGAAACGACAGCGAGGAAGACCGGAAAAAAGATGGAGGGACATTTTCAACCAACGATGCGTGCCTGCATGGATGAGAAAGGCGAGGGAAAGGAAAATATGGAGGGATTTAGGGGAGGCCTACGCCGCTGAGGCGACTGCTGTGGAAGAACAGATAGCAGTGTCAACGATACCTAGCACGTTATGTAGTAAATATAAGTAGTAATAATTAATTTCTCTTTTTGTTTTTTGGTATTTTTTAATGTTTTGTAAGCAGCAGAAAATAAAGGCTAGTAATAATAATAATAATAATAATAATAATAATATTAATAATAATAATAATAATGTATATTTTTATAAGTAATTAATTTTAGTTTTCACTTTATTATTAAACCAAAGAATTTATGTATTTAAAAATAATTTGAAATTGGAATTTAAGTCATCGCTATAGTTCCAATTAACCTTTATGGCGGATGTGAACTTAGGCACAAGTCGCGTCGCACTAACCAGTTTTAGGTGTAGCGGGACGCAGTGTAGCGAGGGGCATATGACTGAACCTGCGCAAGTATGCATAAAGCGTTGTATTCCGATCCGCCATAAAGTTTGATTGGAACTATACTTTTTTGTAAAGTTTAAGTTAACTTGTAATAGCTCAGTGTCTTTTACAATTTTAACACCTGTCATGTTCTCACTAGCTTTTTATATGACATTTTAACCAATAAGGTTATCGTACATAAAATTTTGGAAAAAAAAATCTTTACGACTAGCTCATTGAAAATGATAAAAAAAGTTGTTAAATTTAATTAATAAGTTTTGGTATCTTGTACACAGTTCTATATATACGATGCTTAATCTCCTTTTTCTTTGTCAAACTCATTTTCATAGGTCAAACTATTTTTAGATGTTACATTTTCTTCTTTCACGTCTTTTGCACACACCTATGCAGCAGTTTCAAAATAATATGGGTAATAATTTGCAAGTAAAATAAAATAAAATTTTAAGGGTTCCTTGTTGGATTACATAATTCTAAAAATCACGATAATAACATATAAATATAATAATATCATACAATACATGGGGCTTCCCACACAGCGCCATCTAGTCCGAAAGTAAGCAAGTATTATGCTTGTGTTATGGGTTACTAGTCAACTGATATGATATACATACTTAAATATTCTTTATAATATATACATATACAAATATTTTACATCCGGAAACGGAACGAAATAAACATATTCACGCACACAAATATTTGTCGCGGGCGGGAATCGAACCCGCGACTTTCGGATCCGCAGTTAAGGTCTTTAACCACTCGACTAAATAAATCATCAACATGCACAAATTATTCTTTGAGAAAATAAATGCATTATCAAAATAAAAACCCTCATTTTACAAGACTCACTCGCACTATTTTACGCCTTTGCACCTGTGGCTGCCTTAAAGCAAATCTCATTATATTACTATAGCATGTATTTAAGTCAACAACTCCATTAGTTTGTTTAAAGCAAACGTCCATTTCGCAATGCCCGGCGACCAGTTTTAGAGTGTTTGGATATTAGTAATTAGGGCTATTCAAACATTTGAAATCATACAAGCGAGTTGAGTGCACTGAAGCGTCTGCCGTGCTCGTTCAGACAGAACTGTGAATTTGTAATACATCTTATGAAAACTGAAAGGTGCACAGAATTTTTTTAAACTGTTTTAATTGGGGTTACATCCATTATCTTGGACGACCGCTTAGCCTAGTGGGTAGCGACCCTGCCTACGAAGCTGGAGGTCCCGGGTTCGAATTCCAGGTCGGGTCAGTATTTATATAATGAATATTGATACTGGTACCGGGTCTTGGTTGTTATGACGACCGCTTAGCCTAGTGGGTGGCGACCCTGCCTACGAAGCTGGAGGTCCCGGGTTCGAATTCCAGGTCGGGTCAGTATTTATATGATGAATATTGATACTGGTACCGGGTCTTGGTTGTTATGACGACCGCTTAGCCTAGTGGGTGGCGACCCTGCCTACGAAGCTGGAGTTCCCGGGTTCGAGTTCCAGGTCGAGTCAGTATTTATATGATGAATATTGATACTGGTATCGGGTCTTGGTTGTTATGATGACCGCTTAGCCTAATGGGTAGCGACCCTGCCTACGAAGCTGGAGATCCCAGGTTCTAATCCCAGGTCGCGTCAGTATTTATATGATTAATATCGATACGTACCGGGTACCGGGTCTTGATTGTTGTATGTACGTAGTGTCTTCGCTTGGTACCCAAAACACAAGCTAATGCTTAGTTTGGAACGTAGACGTTGTTGTGATGTATACGTTATTATTACTTTATTTTTTAATAAACAAAGACCATTAACGAAGAATAACAAATCAAAGAGTTGTCATTTATAAAAAAAACATTCAGCAAATCAGAGATATTTCGATACGTAGTGATAACTACCATTTGACTTCATGTGCTGCCGTCATATTGTAAAAAAAATCCGGCTAACCGTTACTATGATGAATAAAATGAACATTTTGAAAAGATATTCTCTACGATTACATGATAGATTCGATCTCAACTATACATTGTTTGATACATGTATGCTTTCCCCATTGAGTAAATAAATTTGACAGCAGCGTTTGGTTTTAATAGAGTCATAAATATCACTTCACAATATCGAAGATGTCAAAGGCAATTTCGCGGGTTGAAGACCGGCGCGCGGGGACCTCGCGGATTGAAACTCACTATCTTGCACCAGCTAACTAGAGTATGAGTGGTTAGACGGTAAAATCAGTAGAAGGTTTCTAGTCAATTCGCATTTTTATGGCTTTCTCGCATAATAAATTTAATCAATCAAATGAAGCCCAGAAAACAGTAAGATTTGTAGTGAAAATTTCCAATAATAAATCATAATCATCATCATCAGCCCATTTTTACCCCACTGCAGGGGCTTAGGCCTCCCCCAGGGTGAGGAGGGGGGCTTGGAGCTTAAGTCCACCACGCTGCTCCACTGCGGGTTGGAAACTGTAACGACCGCCACCTGTTGACAGCGTCCGGGACCGACTGCTTAACGTGCCCTCTGAAGCACGGTGTCAGTGATATTGTGTACTTAAGTCAGAAAGACTCATTGGTACACTCCCGGATTCGAACCATGGCCTTATGGGGCTTTTTAAATTTGAAACAGGTTCGTTGCGCTCTGGGCTATCACGACACGATAAATCATAATAATCTTTAAAAATTCAATATTTCGTACTATTAATTCTTCAAATATATTGTATGTGCCTATAATATAGCTATTGTGTAAACGCTCGTTCATCAAAATGTGAAAAGAAAGTGTCGTAAAACGCATATTGAGTGACATGTGTCATTTCGCAATGTGGAGCGTCAGTTGCGAAACACTCGCGCTATGTGTGACCGCACCTTTATTTCGGACAAAGACGAAACATCTTGCCACTTACAATAACTACCGCGCATTAGCTCTTTTCAATACGCCAATACTTCGCAAGTCATACAGCATTTGCACAAAATTTCGTTTAAGAGTTAAAAGCATTATATTCCGAGCAGATGTGTTTGAGGCTTTGTAAACACTAGAATTTGGCATCATTTGGGGTAACAATTTAAAATAATTTTGGGTCATTTCGTATTAAAACTAAATCTGTGGTTAATAATGCATATGTTTTAGGAAAAAAAATTAAAATAAATAATAAAAAATACTTCACCTAGATTATTATGCCAATGAATACAATAACACGAGAATGGATAATAATAAGTAGTCATTATTTCGGTAGAAAATACTGTCTACTTTTTAAATTGTTATTTGACATGCATCTAATGCACCTAATTTTCATAGTATATTCTAGAAGATGCGTACTTAAGTTCACACGCAGTACGGAGGATTAGGGTTGGAAAAATAGTTTCTTGTCTGTTCTTTCTCCGTTTCATTATTAACAGTTGCTAAATATTTTTTTAGAAGTTGATCTAGAAAGGATATACTTAAAAAAAAGATGTCATTTAAGGAGCAGATTACTTATATAGCGGAATGACTAGCACTCCTGTTTCAACCTATATATACAGTTGTTGTAATTGTCGTTGTATGTTCAACGATTTCATGCGCAATTCAAAGAGACCACTCGATTTCATTAATTAAGTTTTACAAAAAGTTTTAAATGACCATGACACAACGTAATGTTCACCGAGAATAAAAATTTAATTATCTTTGTTTAGTTTTATTTTTTGCTTTTAACTTTACGTTTCAGGTGGTCAATGACCTTGCGTCAGTCAAGTGTTAAGTTTCTTGGAGTGTCTAATACGTGACTTAAACTTATAACACCTCGTTTCCACCAAGCATAATACACTGTATGATACAGTGTTACAGTATGGATATGACAGTTTAATACAGTGTATTATACTTGGTGGAAACAAAGTGTAATATTTTGAAGTTCGTGACTGACTCAAAAAGGATTTAAATTTGTGTATTTTTATTTTATAATTGTATTTTATTGGACTATTTATTGTCATAAGCAATATTACAATAACTATTGGAAAAATATAATTTTTTGATATTTCATTTCGATTCAATTTCTTTTGTTACTGTTAGATTGAGCCAAATGGATTCGTGAAACTTATCTTTATATATTGTAAGTGCTTCAAAAGTGATCATATAATATATACAAAGCTTATTTAAAAAGAATTTTTTTTGGAAAAATTATTGAAATAACTCAATAGATATTCCTGAACTCAAAAATATCATCTTTTATTGTGTTGTATGTTTATTTTTTTGTACGTCCTTAAGTTTAATAAAACGTTAATTTTTGTATATTTACAACTGTAGTTTTTAGGAGCAGAGCTGTAAGAAAAAAAAAACGACATTCTGTGGAAAGAAATTTTATATTTTAAATTATTTTAATCACGAAGGATACATTTACATATCAAACAAAGAAATAAAATTAGAAAATAAAATAGGCAAGCTTTGATTACATAATTTTCTTAATAGAGATTTACGGCAAAAACAGTGAGATAAAAATATCATCTAAATTTTTTTTAATAATTCACGCACGCAGAAACAATTTATATTATACATGATTATTGTGGCTTAGCGAGAGTATGTGATAAGGTTAGTCACACACTTAAGTATATAAAAGTTGGTTCCTTTTTTTGTTGTCATTTTATCGCATGACTTTATCAAGGTATATAAAAAATTAAGGAAAACAAATTAAACTTTTAATTTCTCAATATAAGTAAATTGTAATATTTAATTGTCGTCGTGATAGCCCAAAGCGCAACGAACCTGTCTCAAACTTATAAAGCCCCATAGGGCCATGGTTCGAATCCGGGCGTGTACCAATGAGTTTTTCTGACTTAAGTACACAATATCACTGACACCGTGCTTCGGAGGGCACGTTATACAAGTCGGTCCCGGACGCTGTCAATAGATGGCGGTCGTTACAGTCCCCAACACGCAGTGGAGCAACGTGGTGGACTTAAGCTCCAAGCCCCCTCCTCACCCTGGGGGAGGCCTAAGCCCCTGCAGTTAGGTAAAAATTGGCTGATGATGATGATGATGAATATTTAATAATGTAGTATGCAAAAAGCGCTAGGACTGTGGGATAGAGAACGAGAAAGCATATTATAGGGATGTTATTATGCTTTGTTATACAAGGTGAGATTTTAATTTTTTTAGATGTTAGGTATCACCAATAGACCTCATTGCGTAAATAAAAAATATGGATTACATTTTTATAACAAATCATTTTATCTACTGTGTTATTTTATAACGTTTGGTTGTCTTCTTAACGCTATAGTAAACGTACGTGCCCGAGGCCTTGAAACGGAATGGGGCGGCGGGCATGAATGGTGACTAGAGTTATTGTTTTTTTCGGAAAAGGTTTGTGTAGTCATATCTCAATATTATTCTATAGAACGATAGATACTAAAAGGAAACAAGACGGCTATCGGTTTACTACCAAAGATCATTATATTAAAATTTGGCTGGTCATTAAAACCTCAACCCTGTATATTGAAATATTTTAGAAAATATTATTTGCTGTTATATGTTGGAATTTCACCCATCGAACAAAAAGTTCATCAGATGTGTTTCATATATTTTTTTTAAATTTGCCGCAGCATCATGATCGCGTGGCTGAAATGGGATGGCAATTTTACGCTTATACGTACCTACTACTACATACCTACTATTTTTTTAAGTTCTCATTTTATCTTCTATTCTGTCTGCTCACTCGCACACATTTAAACTCAAGTTCTGTCTCCTTCTTTTAACGTTGCTCTACCTTTTAGTGTTTCCCTTTGAATTTCGTATTTATTATTTTCACTGCAGATATAATAATAATAATAATAATAATAATAAAAATTCTACTTGGGACATACCACGCAGCGCCATCTAGTCCCGAACTAAGTAAAGCTTGTATTATGGGTACCATACAACTGATATACATACTTAAATATTCTTTATAATATACACGTATATAGATATTTTACGCCCTATAATAAATAATAATATATATTAATAATACATAAATAGGCATGTCCGTGCACACAAATATTTTTCCCGGGCGGAAATCAAATTCGCGACCCTTGGCTCCGCAGTTAAGGTCTCGTTCGCAGATACTATTAAAAAAATTAAGATTTTACTGCATTTTAAAAATATACTCAATTATTATAATTATAGGATATGATCTAGTTGTTACGCATTTGCCACTTTTTCAAACAGTACTCGTTTAATACATTTATAATTTGATTAATTTCTATAAAGGGCGCACTCGTTGAAGTCTTTTTAAAGGTGTTTCATTACAATTTTTTGAGTTTTCACTTCTTTGCCGTCAGATGTCGTACTATTGGTTTGACATAGGTGTTAATTTTATTTTTACACAAAATATTACATGAAAAACAGTATTTTCTTACTTGTCAAACAGATATTCGAAAATAATACCTCCATCATGACACACGTGTAGTGAGTTCATGTAAATTTTATTTTTCTAATGATGTATAAATTTTTTCATTTCTCATACTCGGAAAGTAGTGTTGTTTTGATCTGATTATTGGGTAGAAAATGCTGCTTCCTTCCCTAGAGTGGGAAGAACTCATATAAATTACTTTCCACCTAAGGGCCGGAATGAACTTTAAAAATAGAACTGCTGTCAGCTATGAAGAGTTTTATGTAAAAAAAAACTAATTAAAAAAATTGCTGCGGCCATCTGAGTTTCTAAACAGCCAGTGTGAACTTAGCGCAAACTTCTTTGAGCGGAATAAGCTGCAACAATTTACGCGATGCGTTCCATATTTAAAATTTAAAAAGTCGACATAAATTGGCGGGATATTAATCTGTTGTGTATCTGTGACGGAATTCAAAAAATTGGTAATAATCTTTTAACTAAATTTACATTTAATTTATATAGATTTGACGTAAATATTTACCATCATCAATGATAAAAAATACTGGCTGTGTAGAATGCCACAAAAAAAAAACATAGATATTTCTATAAAATGAGTTCATCAGATTCATATATGGATTTAACGCTTTTTTTACTTTCCTCATATTCGTAATGAAAAGCAGAGTGCTTACCTCTGGTGAAAGACTTATTTAGGCACTCGAACTATTAGCGCCCTCGCTACGCTTGTGCGCCAAACCATCTCGTGCCTAAATAGATCACTTTCACCCCTTGTGTAACAATCTACTATACAGTTATATCTTTATCTAAGTTATCGATGTACCCTTTAATTCGTACAAGACTCTATAATTAATATACCTGTTCTTCAAAGAATACAATCCTTTTATCTACTGGCGTGGGAATATAAGCAGATGCGATGTTAACCAGCGAAGGTTGTATTTTTTGTAAGCTTTCGACCCTTAAAGGATATGGGGCAGGAAATCAAAATTTTGTGACGTTTTCAAAATTTAACCTATCGATTCCGTTTTAAAGATAGAATTTATCGATCAACGGGTTGTATTGCATCCGGTCTTTATTACTGTGAGAATGTTTCGCTGTGCGAAAACTTTAAAGGTGTTTCCGAGTTCGGAATGGTTTCGAGTTATTTTTTTGGTTATTTTAAATTCAACGCTTGGAGACAATAGAAAGTGTAATAAAATATTTAAAAAATCATACTTTTAAGGTTTGAGACAAAACGCAAAATTTTCCTTTTTTGATATTAGTACATATGTAAAAAAACCATAAACCCCCTTTTTACTCCATGTTTAATTGTAAAAAGTTAAATTAAAATTTGTCGGATAGGTATGTCCGTATGTTGCACTATGATGCTTCCGGTAGTTAGAGCTTTAAAAAACTGTCATATTTAAAACTAGTCTACTGTCCCGTTTTATACTTCAGTTCATCACCCCATTTTTACCCCACTGCAGTGGCTTAGACCTCCCCCGGGATGAGGAGGGGGGCTTGGAGCTTAAATCCACCACGCTGCTCCACTACGGGTTGGGAACTGTAACGATCACCATCTATTGACAGCGTCCGGGACCTACTGCTTAACGTGTCCTCCGAAGCACGGAGTCAGTGATTGTTATGTACTTAAGTCAGAAAACTTATTGGTACACGCCCGGATTCGAACCATGGCCCTATGGGGCCTTATAAATTTGAGACAGGTTCATTGCGCTTTGGGCCATCACGACACTCGTCCTGTCTTTGCCTACGTTCAAATAACATTGTAATGGGTGACAGAATTATTATAGATATTTTCACGCTTTCAAGAGTATGAGTAATAAAAGTGTGTTTTAATTAAGTTACCCGTTCAAGTCCAACTCGTAAGATATGGGTATAGTACAAGAAAACTGTTAACCGCGTTTCGAAAAATTATTTCTTGCTTAATAAGGGTAAGACATTCACTTTCATGCTCAGAAATAGAAAACACCGTGTTCTCATAGAAGATGACAGAGAAATGAGCCAAAGAAAATCTTTAATAACAATGTTTAAAACCGTTTTTAATATAAAATAATACAATGTAATATATATTCGATGATAATAATAATATCATTCTGATAATGACAGTATTTTAGTGTTTTTGAATGGGCATATGGTTCTGTTTAAAATTGTTTAATGAAAAAAACTGACAAAAAAAGAAATTTTAAAGAATTACTTTTATTTTTATAATTAATTATGTCTTTAACATAATTTGATTGTTTCAATTTTCTCAGAAAGGTGTTTTTTACATTTTCCTATATGAAGATGAAACAAAACGCTGTTTTAAATAACAATTTTGGACGTTATAGCATAGGATAGAAACTGTTATCTTTATGACTTATTTTTTATTAGAAAATAAGGCGCCACGGCGAGTCTATTGACATTTTTTTCTCAAAAATGGCGGTAAGTACTTTGAAGTCATTGTGGAAGGGTCGATCTTTTGTTGGAATCATAGACAGTTTTAAAAAAATGCTTTTACGTCAATGAGTACTTTCTTCCACTTCCGGTGTTAAATATATTTCAATAATGTATTATTTACGAAAAAAAAAAGTCGTTTTTATGGGAAACGAACTTGTGTTACAAGCGTACCGCAACAGAAAATTTTGAATGTATTATTATCGCATTACATTTAAGTGTGAATATCAGTTATTTGTTACCCATAATACAAGCTTTGCTTAGTTTGGGACTAGACGGCTCTGTGCGGGATGTCCCAGGTAATATTATTAACATGTTGCAAATCGTGAAATAGAAACGCTTGTTTTCGTTTAACGAAGTTTATCTGTGATAAATTATGAGAAAGTATTAATATTTTTTTAGGGTTCCGTAGCCAAAAGACAAAAAACGGATGTGATTTTGTTTTGTCCATCTGTCTGTAAAAGCATTTGACTCGGAGACTATTGACGCTAGAATATTTTATAAAAATGTGGGAATTGGGTGTAATCTAACAATCATTATATATTATACAGTGTAACAAAATAACGTAGGTCAACATACCTATACTGACGGACGAAAAAAAATTCCAAAGCACATTGACGTGTGAGATACCCACTTATACGAGGCCTTCGAAAATAATATAGAGATTTCAAACTGACTTTTTTCAATAGCCGTCGAGATATACAATTCTAAATTCCTAAAATTCCCAAAAATGGTGTGCCGTTTTTAACTTTTCAACTAATAAGTGGAAAATTCTGAATAAAAATCAAGTTACTCCCATTTATAAACGCTAGTAATTTTTGAGGTAGCTATTTGTTTTTAAACTTATTGTTTTAACTTAAATCTTCACTATGTGTAATCCAACCCACACTTACATAGCTGGTTTTTAGAAACTTCCTTTATTATGTTAATATTTTCATGTCAACAAATTTCCTTTTCCAAGGTCTCCAAGGATAATTATAGATTTACGAATAAATATACGTGTACACTGAAAATAAAACATAGGTATTTGTTCAAACGATCTCATATCATTTAAATGGAAATATAACAGGGCAACAATTTCAGAAATATTTGTAGGTAGTAAAAAAGGTTTTATACGACCCCATAGTACAAAATAATGCATTAAATTAAAAACCTCAACCATTGATAAATCCCGGCATCCGGTGAAATCTAAACAAACACATGGCCCCACAGATGGCGCCAAAAAACATGTAGAAAATCGAAAGGGACTTTTTACGACATTTTTTGCGTAAACCGAAAAAAAAGTGGTGAGAACGGATATCAAAATCAATTTGATCGAAAGCGTGTTACATTTTATGTTCTAAAGTGAAATTTTGTATCAGTTAAGTATATATACTATATTTATATGTATGTTAAGGTTTATTTTCAACGGCTTTACAGGATTAGATAAAATATTTACTTTTTAATTTTATCTAAATGTATATGCTTAACAGTATCCTCTCTGCTCTGCAATTAATTTTTTCAAGCGAAAATTGTTTCATATAATTGAAAACTAAAAAGAAAAGTATGAAATTGTTTGCATTGTAGCGAGCCCGCTTCTTGTTCAGAAGATCAAGGTTCGAATCCCAGAAACCAACATTTACCGTTGAGTTTTTCCTGACTTAAGTACACAATTACCACTGTCTCCGTGCCTCGGAGAGCACGTTAAGTCGTCGGTTCCAGTTGCTGTCACCAGATGGCAGTCGTTAAAATCCACCAATCCGCACTGAAGCAGCGTGGTGTATTAACCTCCGAGCATCCTCATACCGAGGGTAAGCCAAAGCCTCTGCTGTGGATCATAATGGGCTGATATGGTATGATATTGTGTGAAACTGGTGGCATTCGTTCCTCTACAAATGTTACAACAAAACATATCAAGTCTATTGTAAATGTATTGGTCCTAACCTATAAAGAATATTGTGAGGTATTTAAAACTAGAATATCCTCTATAAATTATCTAAAACAAGGAGCCAATAAAATTTCTCCGTATATCAGTTCCATATATGATCATCTTGTTAAAATTTTTATCGAAGTAATCTTGCTTCCGAACATACATTTTAATGATTGAATTAATTCTATTGAGTGCCATGACTTTGGGCAGTCCAATTCCAACGTTGCACCTGTGATTTTGGTTAATGATTTTACCTGCGTAAATATCCGGTTCGATTATCAATTTTTTATAAATAAAACGAAAGTTTAAAAAAAATGGGTACGTGAGCTACCATTTTTTGTCTAGTAAAAATAATAATAACAATAATACATGGGACTTCCCACACAGCGTCATCTAGTCCCAAAGTTAGCAAGTATTATGCTTGTGTTATGGGTTACTAGACAACTGATATACATACTTAAATATTCTTTATAATATAAACATACATAAATATTTTTGCGACGATACCACACACACATAATACGGCACATAACTTAGTGCAAGCATTTTGTAATTGTTTGGAAAATATAAATATTCTAACCAATATGAATGTGTAACTAGATATAAAATGTAATGTTTATTGTTCATACCAAAACAGAAACTCATGTAGGTAGATATTCTTCTCAATCATGAACAAAAAAAATAATGTATTAATAATAATAAAGAGAATTTACAAAATAATGAGGTCCAAAAAAAGAAATATTTTTTTTCAATTAATGTCCTAATTTTTTTTTTTACAAAAACGGCAGTTTTGTCAATAGTCCTGAATGGATATTTCGAAAAACTAAATTTGAATTCAACGAAACTCATCACTAATGCCTAAAAATAATTAATTATTCAAATACTGGTAAAATATCAAAACGCTGCTGTCAAATTATTTTACTCAATGAAAATATTGAAATGGAACAGAAAATGATTCACTTAAGTCCCGCGTATACATTTATATAATTGTTACTCTTATATTAATATAAATAAAAAATTGTTAATTCTACTTAGTACTTAATTATGATCAGAACTTTGGAACTGGTATTGAATACTTGTTGTAGTTTATTTAAAAAACCAATAATCAACTTAACAATCTCTTTGTTCTTTACATTGTAACTTAATACATTTCATGCCAATACAATATCTAAGCGTGAGAGGACGCCGCAGGTGCCGACTTCGGGATATGAGGCACACCTGGTTTCCGATTGGACTTGTAAAATAGTAAGTAATTCGGTCGATTGTAAAATACCAATTTATCTATTTATGTAAAAATTAATGTTTCTTTGTTGATCCCGCATGCGTTCCTTTACCATATATCTGAATACGATAAAAAAAATATGCATTCCATAAACATCACCTCACAACTGATTATTACATAAATTTACGGTTATATTCTACCAGGGAGGACTAATAATGTCCTTTGAAACGGTTGGGTCGATTCTATGTAGTTTTTTGCATTAAATAGGTATCACTACAAAATATTTTTTCAGGTACGTTTTGCGATTATGAGCCACCTGGAACCCTGCAGCATTTATAAAATAGTTACGCTTTTTTAAACACACGACCAAAAAAACATCAAGAAAATGTCCTACAACGTCGTGTCTCTTCTACCGTCCCAGTACAAATGTAAAATCTACGCGAGCGAAACCGCGGGTGGAAAGCTAGTTTACAATAACTGAAATAGTCTGTTTTCTATACACATCATTAACAAGTAATACTATGCATTCCAGAAGTTATATTTCCTCCATACCATCACTACAAATTATAAAATAAAGTCCCCTGCCGCGTCTGTTTGTCTGTCTGTCTGAACGCGATAAACTAAAAAACTACCGAACAGAATGGCATATTATTGATACCAATGGACGGAGTGATTCTATATTGTGTGTGTATAATTTAATTTGTAATTTAAATGTATAATTTATCAATGTTTTGTGGAAATTAGTTGAAATATGACGATTATTCAATAAATCAAGCCGGCTGGGATCTTTCATCGAAAACGCTGCCTAATTCCTTTGAGATATAACAAAATAATGCATGGAGGGATTGTTTCTTTTTAATAGGACTAAAGAAAATTCAGCGATAGCATATGTCACTCTTTTATGGACAGAACTACTACGGTAGGATACTATACCATTTTTATTTTTAAAATAATGGTGTCATATGATGAGGCATTGGAGAGCAATTTATACGGATACAGTATTTATACTTATCAAATTAAATAAGTTATTTACATTCAGCATTTTATGCACATAATAATTGTCCTTTACACTATACAACTTAAACTAATATCTTAGGAGCTATCGCGAAATCAATATATCACGCGAGCACTGAGATAAATCCAATCTACATGTTCGAAGTAACAAGCTGACATGACACTATATACGACAGAAAAAAACATTACGGCTTATATGCTCTGCTACCAGTGCGAAGCTGGGGCGGGTCGCTAGTTTCAGATAAAACTTAAAAACCTTCAATTAGGCACTTAAACTCTTCGAAATGTAACAAAAGAAAATACCAACAATAAGATATAAGATTCTCATGTTTTCGCTCACATATCCGAAAGTTCCATTAAGCAGAGAAGCAAAGCATCAGCTTTCCGCTTAAGATAAAGTTTTAAATATCACTCGTATTACGTGTACCGATAGTTCAGAATCACACTTAGGACCATTTCACCACCAAATCTCACCACCAATGGTCAGTTGAGACAAAAAAATTCCCATCTGACTACTGGTGGTCAATTGGGAGCAATTTTTTCCCAATTCTTCACCAGTGGTGAATTGAGAAATTTTTCGTTTCAACTGACCACTGGTGGTGAGATTTAGGGGTGAAATGGTTAACCAAATCTCTCCACTGGTGGCCATTTGGCAGTCCTATTTCTCTATTATTATTATAATGATAAAGGCTTTAAGCTTTATTATTAATACAAAAACGAGCAATACACAATTAAACCGTTAGAAATAGTCTGCTTGGAGGCTGCAGATTAACCCAGCAAATAATGACAATGAAGCATGTATAATTTTCCTCTAACTTATAATGAAACGACAAATAAAGTGGTATATGTCTACTAAGAATCATAGGTAATGAATTAAGGCTCCCTACTGATTTGAAATGAAAAGCACTATTTTTTCAGGTCAACTCAATAACCATTAATATATTCTATATTTTTTTAATGCATAGTCATACGTCACCTATTTATCTAGTAAATCTAAGATATTTCATTTAGATAACAACATAATATATGCATAACAATATATATAACAACATAATATAAATAAGTAAAAAATAAATTCAAACATACGTTTTTGAGTAAGCACGAAACAATAGATTTTTCAGGTTTTTTTTTAGCGAACTGGTAGCGAATACCAATTACAGAAAAATCAAACGGACAAGGCATATAGTATACTTGTAAATGTACAAAAAATTGTCTTATTATTTAAATAGTACTGTAAAAAGTATGTGATCCATGCTGAATAAACGCAAAAAAGTCGTGTAAAATCGTCGTCTACGCGTTATAATTTAATGAAAATAACATGAAAATCTTTAAGAATTAAAATTTGAGGTGTTATTTCCCAAATACTATTTTTATATTTTATTTTTGTTTGTAAACCCCTTTGTAAAAAAAATTATAAAATCATCTTATTATCTTATGTATACGCTCGCAGCGTCCAATCGGACTCGAAGGCCTACTCGACGACAGTCAACTTACGTGGACTCATAAATAAGATTTAAAATTGTTCCTAATCGACCCCCAGTAGTTCTATGCTCAATTCATCACCAGTGGTCAAATGGGATAATTCACACCACTGGTGGTGAAATGGGAATACTATTGTGTCATTTGATCACTGGTAGCCAGTTGAAAAATTGAAGTGCCAACTGACCACTAGTGGTGACTTTTAGTGGTCAGTTGGTCCGGAGCGCAGAATCACACCGCAGAGCAAATTCTTTAATGGGTTTTACAGTTTTTACCCCTAGGGGGCGCTGCGCAGTTGATGTTTTTTCTAAAGCGGCTCGGTCTATTTTAGTATAGTTACTTTAGAGTCTATCTCGTATTCGATCTAATATGATTCTATAAATGTAAATTATGGGTAGAGAAGTGAAATTTTGAAGTGTGCGCAATTTATGCATATAACGAACTTCTTGTGATCATATTTTTTCTAAGGAATATAAAAAAAAAACATCAAAAGTGAAAACATCAGCTGCCCACAAATCACGTGCCACCTTTTTTGGCGGACGAATAAGATTAGATAGCTCAAGGTGCAGAGCGAAATGAAAGCGAAGTTATTAAGGGCACCGGCCCTGGGGCAGTCTCGAAAAGGGTCACAAATAAAGGAAACCGATGCCCGATAAAAGGTTTCAAAATTATGGTCTTAGTAACCCATTCCCGACCTACCGTCACCTGCCCGATTGGGATCCATATGTTACAAATATAGGTCAATTATACTTAATAAACACAATCAAATTTCTATCTTATGACATTGCATTTTTAAGCTCGTTTTTCATGAACCACAATTTTTGGACAGCATTCCCAGAAACGGTTAGTAATGAATCTTCTAAAACATGGCATCTGATTAGTATTATTTTATGGTAGAAAATTTTTGACAGGTGCGCGGCTGGTTCGCGAGCGGTCGGTCGTTCATTAAAATGGAAGTGGTATTGAGTTATTATTTCAACTTTTAATGGAATTCGAGCAGGAAAGATAAAGATCATTTTTGAAATTTTTGTTTTTTATAAAATAAGTAATTAAATTCTTCGTAAATTTTTAATATAAATAATTTTAAATTGAAGCTCATTTTGAAGACTATGCAATAGGATGATTTTTATATATTTTATTAAATTACACAACGAAATGTATTATATACGTACTTAAATATTCTTTTATGATATACACATATATAGATATTTTACACCCAGGAACGGAACAAATAGGTACGTTCAAACACACGAATACTTGTCTAGGGCGGGAATCGAACCAGCGACCCTTGACTCCGCAGTTATTGTCACTTAACCACTAACCAATCGGTCAGTCTTATCGGTCAGTATAGCTGTATAACTGTAAAATTAAATTGTTACGTAGTTATAGATATCTATAAAATTTCAGCAATTTTTACAATAGAACATCGTAAGACCTATTGCTGTTTTATAATTTAAAACTATTTAAAGCTAATACTCGTCACGAAACAAATTTATAATATTTAATTTACAATTGTTACCAAAATATAAATGTAAATATATAGTTGTTTCATATTATACAAAATCATGTTGTAAGTATGTCAATTGTGTTTTTGAAGGGCATCATTTAGAATTACCCACGATGTAGTCGCTTCAATTAACTTACAATGGAAGCTCCCACGATGTAATTTTTTGCTAATTTGATTTGTGGTGAGATTCTAATGTTAGAATACTGTGAAATGTTTATTTTGAGGACCTATAAAGCCTCAAGTATTTATTTATGTTACTAGCTAAATAATTCAAAAATAAGTAATCAACAGATATGACAAGAAGATTTTTGTTCCACATTGATATTTGTTTTGTTAGTTGGTTTGTTCTGGTTTGTTCGTTTCCACGTTTTTAATTTCCGGATAATAATTTTGAAAACGGAACTATAAACTTTCTTTAAAATACATGAAAATGTGATGACATAAGCAGCGATATCAAAAGTGCAGAAAAAAATATAATTTGTTTTTTTAGGGTCAGAATTTTCTGGAAAGTCTCACAATCTTCTGGAGCGTCGGGTGTCTTTAGCGGGCCCAGCACAAATGTCAGCTCCATGCAAGTGAAGCTGCCGGCAAAAAGTTAGTGCGTAGATAAAAATGAAATTGAAAAGCTGAAATGACATAAAGCGAATAGAAATTTACATGGCTAAAAAAATAGATCAAGTTAGGTTAGACATGATCGAAGTGTTTTTTTGTTAAATACGTAAAATATTAATTTCATATTTTAGATAATTTTGTTTTCCTGAAATTTAGTGTCAAATCGTTATAAAAACAATAAACATGTATTATTCAGTAGCTGCGTTGTTTTGTAAAATTACGAATGTTGTTGCATCCTCGGCTGTAGCAGCTTCATGTGGCGGCAGCTATTGCGGTCGTCCGCGGAATGTAGCACAAAGTAACGGTGCGCGCGTAAAAACACAAGTTCACTATCACGGAAGATTGCCGGCCGAGCGATTACGGCGCGGTTACGTAGCTATTACTGGCTGTGTGAGTAGCTTAAAAATAGCTTTCAAGCTGTATTAGGTACGATTTTTTTAATGGCTGTCATATTTGCTGATAGCTTTTCAAACACACGATTTTGTAGTTTACCGAAATTAAATTTTTAGGTTGTTGTAACAGATTTATCATCATTTTATTTCATTAATTTATGGGTATATTCAAAAGAAGGTGAAAAAAACTTAACTAAATTATGTTCTTTGCCATATAAAATATAAAAGAAAATAAATCTACATCGAATATTATGATTAATTTAAAAAAAAAACAGTTAAAAAACCCTTATGTAACAGTTATAAAAAGGCTAAACTACATAACCATTCGGTATAGAATAAATAAAAACTGGTATTAGGAAAAAACCCGCTCTAACGCAAGATCTATGTTCGCCAGAAGGCTGTGCGGTCATTCACCTTTCCATTGCCAATGTCAGCCATCTTGGCTTACGTACCTCACGTAAGAGGCCGTAACGTTGCGTCTGTGTGAGTACCTAATGGCGTTTTTCTATTGAAAATTTATTCTATTTGTGTTGAAGTACATTTGTGTAAGTGTGTGTTAGCTTTGGAAGTTTGTTATTATTGCCGCTAGATGGTGCTGTTGGTTTATGTATTGACGTTTGTAATGTAAAATGTTTTTAGAGATTGGATTTATTCTTATGATTTTTGTCGCTACCTACAAGATTAATTGATTTATACTTTTACGGATCAGGAAATTTTTATGCTTCGTATATATATTTTTCGTTTTAAGAAATTATTATCTATGTAATTTACATATACATTTAAAATAATAATAAAACAAATTTGTTATTTATTGAGCTTGTATATTATTTCAATGAATTACCCATAAATCTGGAATTCGGGTATACATGTTGGCTTCGAATACGCGATCCTTTCTGTGAAGTTTATAGAATCGCAAGGGCTATGTACCTACTTATATGTATGTCCGGTATTTTATTTCTAAGGTGTATCCGAGTTTTTGCGGCTCTTTCAATATTTTTGTTCGCTTATTACTTTTTCATTCTAATAGATCGTACAAAGAAATCTCAAAACTGTTGAATATAAAACTGCTAAATATACATTGTATTTTATGAATTAAACACATAAAAATAATTTTATCTTGAATTATTTATGACGAATTATAGGAGTTTATATCGACATGTGAAATTCCGATAACGTTTGCAAAGACCGATTTGAATTTAATATATTAAAAACGATGACTCGACTTTGGATCCAGCAATCAAATCGTAATATGTAGATGTAGCAATTCATCATTAAATCACCAACGCGTACGATCTGTGTGTGGCTAGCGGTGTATTATGTGGTCGCATGATTGCGAGCTGATTCTGGAATCACATAGAAGCTAGAATCTAGAATCATATAATGCAAAACATATATTAAAATACTCTTGAATTACGTATAGAAACAAAATTAATGTGGGTAATATACAGTTAGTCAATATTTAAGGATTCAGATTTTTTTTTTAAAGTTGCCTCTTGTTTTTCGATTTTCCTAAACCATGTAACTACGAACTTAACGGCGCGTGCTTTTTGATTGAGCCATCATATCGCTTTCTTGCGCCTTACACTGATACACGATCATTGTACGTATCAGTTACCTGCCGCAGGCAAAAAGCAGTAGCTGTCAGCTGTCATGACGGTAGGATGTTCTAAATACGTTAAAATAAGACCTTAATAAGATGTTAGGTTCATCAAAATGTACGCCTTTTTCTTAACTTCTCTTTTTACTAAAGATACCTATGTATCCGTCATGGACGTAAAGTATCCATTGAGAGCAACACTAAAATAAGACTTATCCAATTTTTAGACCAATCACAGAAATTACCAATAGATGTCACTAGTGCCACAAATTTATTACAAAATGTTATTCTGTGTAAAAGTTTATAGTTAAATGATTACAATACAATTTTCAACTGCAAATTTTTCGACATTGTTTACCAAAAAAACGACGTTTCTATCATTATAAATTAGATAAATTTATTTATGCATAAAAATTTTCTTATTGTACATTAATAAAACGAATAAGTCAATTTAAAATATTCTGATATTGTAGGATGATGAAAGCAATTACAAACAGAAGTCTTTATCGACATGGAATCGGAAACAAATAATTTAATATCATATGAAACATATTCATAATGAGAATAAGTCACCAACACTTAGAATTGTACCTATTCCTCGACTGTTATATGCTAAGAATACAACATCGAACTCATTTTTATGTAATTTAATCATCTATTAGATACTTCTTTTATGGTAATGCAATTACTTTTTATTTGAAAACTTTAATACATATAGTAATTACTGTTTTACTTATAAATTATAGAATCATATAAGATTATTAAGGCTTTTCCCATGTTCAAATAAAAATGTTTTTCAGCGGTTTTTTCAAAGAAAATAAAAATATATGATACGTCTTTAATGTACCCGTGGAAGTAATAAGAAATACTTAGTTAAAATTTACAATTTAACTGCCATAAGAATCGTATGTATTATACGTAAGTAAATAATATACTTTGCTATATTTTGTTTTATGCGGTATATGCGTACCTATGTAATTCGACATGATGGCTATTGAGACGTAACATGGCGGATCGCGTGTCCGAGCTATCAATAAATATAAAATTACACGCATTGCGACGTCAGGGGCTTGCTTTATGGTCCCGCTCGCGGTACAACCCTTTATGATCCTTTTTCAGGCAGCTTTAAATCTTGGTGTTATTATATCTGTGATCTGTAAGAAAATTAAGACAATTTATACGCATTAAAAACATAACAGAAATAAAATTTACCTTTCTGTCAGACTCGTTTTGTCTGACAGGAATCTATATTATACAGTAAACATAAAATTATGTACAGTTTTTCATAATATGTACAAAGTCAGTCTCGAGTTGATAGAAACGTGCATAATTTATATTTTTTCATACAAAATTCTCATAGATTGCATTAAGAAAAACTGAGTGACGTGGCACTTACGAAAATTAATGTGTAACATCACCTAATAAAGTTTTTTGACAGTACTTTGTCATTACAATTATTAAAATATCTATACTAATCTATACTAATATAAAGCTGAAGAGTTTGTTTGTTTGTTTGAACGCGCAAATCTTAAGAACTACTGATTCGAATTGAAAAATTCTTTTTGTGTTGGATAGTCTATTTATTGAGGAAGGCTAAAGGCTATAAGTGTAAAATAATACTATCTGTCTGTCTGTTCATTTGAGCAAACCTCCAAAACGGCTAAACTGATTTTAATGAAACTTCATAGATATGGAAAGGAAATGATCAAAAGTGACATACACTACTTTTTGTATGTCTGTATGTACGTCCATCGTTCTATTCGAGCTATTCTCTAAAACGGTTAAACCGACTTCAATGAAATTTCACGAGTATGAAAAGGAAGTGGTCAAAATTGACATACGCTACTTTTTGTCCGTCTGTCTGTCTGTACGTCTATGTGTCTATTCAAGCTAATCTTCAAAACGGCTCAACAGATTTTAATGAAACTTTGCAGACGTGAGAGAAGGTTGTCAAGAGTGACATCAGCTACTTTTTGTGTCTGTCTGTCGTTTGTCTTCACTGATCTATCAACGTAGATAAAGCCGAAACTACTAAGTCTAGGAAGCCAAAATTTGGAACAGTGGTTTATTTTATAAAGTATCAATTTTTTATGAAAGGAATATTTGGAAATTTCAAATTTAAGGAGGGAGGGACGGAAGGGCTTTGTATAAGTCTTTGTTATTTAAAATTAGAAACAAAAATTTCGACATAAATAAATAATGATGTCTTTCAGGGTTTTTGGATTTCCACATTTTAAGGGTGGGAAACGGGAGGTGAAAAGTATGGGAGTATCGGTTTTCCTAAAGGAGTGGGGAGAATGAAGATTGAATGTTTGAATGGGTGTAACCAATATTAGTTTCAGCAAAAAGTATGTATAAAGTTAATACATTAATAATAATAGCATTTCGAAAGTTAATACTGCCTAAAACAGGAATGTGTAGTCTACGCAAGCGAAGCTGCGGGCGGTCGCTAGTAATTTATATACATAAAAACTTAAATATTTTCTGTAAGGTAGGTGATGGGCACAACATAAATACTACACAAACAAATGTTATCAATCCCCAGATTCAGACTTTCAAAGATTAATAATTCTTTCATGGGAAATTGTAACCGTCTTTATAGTAGAATTTAAAAAAAAATGTTACACTTACGTTCTAATCAATTTATAAAGTGAGTTAAAGTCCAGCTCATGAAGAAAGTTTACTATTGTATTAGCGAATATTTAAATGATAAATACGCATAGACATCAGTGTAATAGTTAAAAGCATTTCAAATAACAAAAAGAAATAAAATAATAATATATATATTTTAATAAAATGAACAGGGAGAAGTTTCTTTCCGGTTTTCCTCCTTCTAGTTTTCCGAACTGATACCTAATCGAATTCATTTTGACTTTCAATAAGAATGTGTAAACATTTTACATTGAATAAACATTTTTAATTTAAATTTTGATTATTATCTTTCATCCTAATGTTAACCTTTTTTGCAGCTTAAATTATGATAATAATAATAACGTATACATCACAACAACTTCTAAGCCCCAAACTAAGCATTAGCTTGTGTTTTGGGTACCAAGCGAAGACAACACATACCTATAACAACCAAGAACCGGTACCAGTATTAATATTCATCATCTAAATACTGATCCGACCTGGGATTCGAACCCGAGACCTCCAGAGTCGTAAGCAGGGTTGCCACCTACTAGGCTAAGCGGTCGTCAACGATTGCATTTAAGTAAAAGGTCGTATGAAGGAAAACTGAATTTCAAATGTAATTTTTATTTTTGTAAATAAACTGTGTTGGTTGAAATTAATCTACACTCACATTTACATCTACACAAAACATCTCATAGAATACGTGTTAAATATAAATTCTGAAACAAAGCTGAAATGCTGAAAATGCTATTGTGCTTAGGAGATATAATTTTGGCATTACCTCGCAACTAGGAACATAAATAGGTTTAAATGTCATTGTCGACCAATAACCCGCGCCTTCCAAATGAATACCAATTTATTTATCGTAATCACGACCTCACAATTATTTCCGTGTTACGACGCGAAACGTCTCATAATTCAATACTGAATACTTTATTTACTGGCGAACAATTTACATTTATAAATTTAATAAAAGTCCATTGTTATCGTCGGGTATTCCATTATGTGTTATATTTTTAAATGCTACATAAGATTATTTAAAAAAAAATTATTTAGGTTAATACTTTGGTATAGTCATAGGGAGCTGCCGTTACAATCAGAGAACTTATATCCAACTAAGTAAGTAAATGTAAAAAGCTGCATAGAAAAACATTTTCGATCTCAATGCCTCAAACTGAATAAATGTACTTGAACCAAAGACAAATACTATAGAACAAAATATATTTCTACGCAGAAATTTAAAAAAAAAATCATTTTAACGCTAGTAGTTAAACGTGTGCACGAAACACTTTTTTTTTGCCTCGAAGGCGATTAACCTTTCCATGTATAATATATATTTTTATAAGCGAGTTTCAGTGATCATTCAAAACTAATTTACATCTATGACGATCCTTTTTCGGCGTTCAAATTACATCCACTTAATCCTGAAAGAAGACTAGAATTCTGTCAAATTATACAAATGCAGATAGTCCGAATTATAAACTTTTAGGATCGAATCATTCGGTCTTATGAGACCAATTTTATTAATAACGGAATATACAATCGCCGGTAACAATCATTACTGGTCCACTGAGAATATTGTATGTGTTAGTGAATGAATAATCAAATAAGATTTTCATTCAACTGTTGGTGAGGAATAATAAAAAAAAAAACAAAGCTGTTTTGATACAATTGTATGAAGGATGCCTTAATACGGAAAAATATCTTGAAACACTGCAGCTTTTCTGAAAAAAACTACGGAATATTATGTTTCAATAAGACGGTACTCCATTTCATATGATTCAATTTTTCAATGGTATCAACGGGCTCATTAGATGGCCTGCGAGACCTCCAGATCTAACACCACTAGATTATCTTTTGTAATATTATACAAAGAAATTGCTTTATAAAAACTACTACTGATCAGTGAAGAAATTAAAAAAGGAAGTTCAAAATATTATTTTAAATATTCACCATAACTCAATACAAAAGACTACACGAAACGAATTCCATCGAACAACTAATTTGTGCATTCGTGAAAACGGGTTTCGAGAGTGAACTATGTACTTTAGATTATAAGTAGGTACAGCAATATTTTAGAACGAATTTTCGTTTATTTTTCTTGGTTTTATTTTAATTTAAGATACTAAACGTTATAAAAAAAAACTGATCCTTATGATAGACTTTAGCGATTAGTGCTATAAAAGTATAGGGTGATATTTTCTCATTTTTCTCATGTTCAATTCTCGGCTTAAGCAAGTCATCTATGTTAACGGTTAGCCGAGTGGTTAGAGACCCCAACTGCGGAGCCGAGGGTCGCAGTTCCAATTCCCGTCCGAGACAAATATTTGTGTGCATGAACATGTCTATTTGTTCCGTGTCTGGGTGTAAAACTATCTGTATATGTATATATTATAAAAAAAATATTTTAGTATGTATAATGTATATCAGTTGTCTAGTACCCCATTATACAGACATAATACTTGCTTACTTACTTTGGGACTAGATGGCGCTGTGTGGGATGTCCCAGATATAATTATTATTATCTATCAAAAAAATTTGAATACGCTTTTACTCCTTTTTGAAAATGAAGGAATATTCCCTTTCAGTAAAAGCTTTCAGAAAGATTTATTATTTAAGATACTTTCCCTTCAACTTTCATCTTTTATTTCCAATCTGTATGTTAACTTTATTGTTCGAATACTTCAAGTTATAAAAACAATAACAGGGTTTTTATTATATTATATAGAGAAAAACACAGATTCTAGTGAAACATGTATGTTATTGCGTAATTCGGCGAAGAAATATTTCAATGGTGGGCGGAAGTGGCTCGGCCGTTAGCTCCGATTCACTTCCGGTTCCTGTGTCATTGTGTTACGTGCGTGTACTTCCTTTCAAACGAAGGACTTTAGTACTGTATTATTAAAAATTGTCTCTGAAATCTAGTACGAATCCTAGAAATTATGATTTAACTTTCCTTTAAATCACAACGTCGTTAAGTTGATAAGTTTATCAAAGTGTTAATTAAGCAAGTGCTGATAAAAATAACTAGTTTTAAAAACATAATACAATATATTTTAAAGCAATAAATATACTATAGATAGTAAAGCACATCCGATTCTCCAATAAATATAAAAATTCCAATACAACCTGATATGTCACCTGTCCTATAGATCCAAAAGCAACCCCTAAGTTCGCTCAGATCTTACGAAAGGCTTTTTTTGAAAGTTAGGGGGTGTGAATACAATGCGTTCATATTTCGAATCGTGGGAATGGATCCATGAAAGGAGCCAAAAGTGCGGTATGAATGAACGTACTCTTTGCACCTGTGGCGTCGATAAAAATAAGGGCGTAGTAGTAATGTGCATTGTAATATAGAATAGGCTCTATATACGACCGTTAACGATTTTATAACGTATTTTCAGTTTTTTTTTTCTAAAACCTAAGAAAGATTATAGATTTTGATTGTGTAGTAAAAAAACTTTCAAAGTGCGAGTGAGATTCGCGCATCGAAGGTTCCGTACCACCACACTAAAAAAAATAGTTTGTGATCACTCATAATTTTTGTTTTATGAGGTACAATTAAAATATTTAAATTTTTCAGTTTTTATCCCATGCTTATGTTGTGAGACCTTGCTTTTTCCTAAATTTCATAATTCTACGACAACGAAACGCACCTTACAGGTTTTGATTTGTTAGCGAGTGTGAAAATATGTGGCATAAATAGCTGTATCTTTGAGTACGTTTACTTCGAAAGCTCGATTTTTTATAGCTTTTATGGGCATTAGACCTACGTTGTCATATTAATTCAATTTTTATACATCTACGTGTTCCCGAGAAAAAAAGTCTTGACAGACCCTTTAAGTATTACTTTTATTCCTTTTGAGGTACATGTAACCCTAAAACTATTTTTAATGTTGTAACGTGTAATAATCTCAAAATATTCTTTCTTTCTTTCCAATGACCTCAAAATTTGAATTACAAAGTTGTATCGATGCAATCAAAAATAAGGACCCACGGAATCACTGATTTTTTCTTTTCGTCGGAATCAAATCTGGGTCATAAGTGAGAGAATTATACATGACGTTTATAAAAAACTAGGTCCCTAAACTATAACTTATTCTTTTACGTTTTGTACAAAGTTAAAGTCAGAGAAGAAGCAGTCACTCGTTTATCTACATTGGGTTATTGTTTAGTGATCTAACTCTTTGTACTACAGATTTGTTGTACAGTATCTACTGTTATATGTGATTTAGATTTTATTTTTGGAAAAGTAGAAAAAAAGCTAATTAGTTGCATGGACTTTTAAACATTGGCGTATACGAAATATAAAATGTATCTGTACACGTATGGAGTTAGGAGTCGATTATTTCAGGATAGCACCAAAACATGAAAAATCTGCTTACAAGAAATTAGAGCAGTAATATAGCCAAGTATAGAAACAGACAAGATATACCGTAACAGCGACGAAATGACGCACAATCCACAAACATAGCAACACGCATTATTACCATTAAAGTGTATAAAAGCTTAACTGCTCATGTCATGTCGAAGATTTCTAAATTTCCTTTATTTCGTTTGTAATTATTCATACGAAAAGCCAATACTTACCAATACCTACGACATGAAAGTGAACGATCACGGACAAGCCTGAACAATTTTTATCTTAACTGTCTTGAGTGAGTCAAGCGAGCTTTTTTAGCAACGAGAAGATGGACGTCTGAAATTTAATTAATCGGCATACAAACTTTAATATAGTTGCATTTAAATATTTTTTTGTGTAATATGTAAGGCTGATATTGTTGCCAAGCGACAAAAGCCTTGTAAAAAAACTTAATTATAAAAAAAATTACCACACACGTTAGATGGCGATTTAAAACCGAAAAACTCGTACCGGTTCTAGATTTGTAAGTAGTAAACTCTACCACTCTCGTACTTAAATATGGAAGTCGATTTACAATTTATTTTTGTAATTGTGATTACTAATAGCCATAACGACTTTTTAAGGTATAAAAAAAACTGACTTTAAAAACTGCATTATTAAAAACTTAATTTCTCAAAATAAAGCTCTAATCAGTGGCACCTAAAAATAACTGAAATTAATTATTCAAACCACAATAAAATTAAATGTGATTCGTTAGTGAGTCGATTACAAAAGTCTTGGTTAAACAAGTTCACGGTCAATCTTATCCATTAACATAGTGATGTAACTATTAATTATGATGCATGTAGAACTTCGGTAATATGCTTACATAAAAATGTCTGTAATACATATGTTACCGTGAACGTACCGTTTAGGAGAATGTTAAGAAGCACCGGCTTAAATTGACAAATTACGAATGTTGTTGGTGTAACACTCAAACATTTTTGTGTTTTTACTATATATGCACCAGTGCATATTAATGTACTATAAATACATTAAGACGGTTCCATGATTCATGAAAACAATAATACAGAAATCTTCACTTCTTCACTTCACTTCATCAGCCCATTTTTACCCCATTTCAGGGGCTTAGGCCTCCCCCAGGGTGAGGGATGCTTGGAGCCTAAATCCACCACGCTGCTCCACTGCGGGTTGGGGATTGTAACGACCGCCATCTATTGACAGCGTCCGGGATCGACTTCTTAACGTTCTCTCCGAGGCACGGAGTCAGTGATAGTTATGTACTTAAGTCAGAAAAACCCATTGGGTCACGCCCGGATCCGAATCATAGCCCTGTGATCTTATAAATTTGAGACAGGTTCGTTGCGCTTTGGGCTATCACGACACTGCGAGCATTAATACAGAAATAATAAATGTAATTGATTAATTTTAAATTGTTCAACCATCAACCTATGTGGGCTGAATTTGAAATTGTTGAAAACGTATTTGGGCGGCTCGTCGCTCCGCTCCGTTTTACTTCTAGCACTGAAAAATACAAACATGTCCCGACCTATTCAAAAATGAACATAATTTTACCAGTCACCGGTTTGGTTTTGAGATCATTGCCTAGGTACACTTGACATTGACATGAGGTCTACACACAAGAAATGTTTTTTTTTATATATTGTACGGTGGTACGGAGCCCTGCGTGTGCACATCTGACTCGCGCTTAGCCGGTTTTTAAATATGTCTGAGTCGAATTCTCCACTAAAGAAGATTAGCGTTTCAATGTCAGGTTCCACTGAGGCTAAAATTTTCTTTTATCGCTTGACAATATCGAAGCAGTGATTGAAATAAAATACTAAACGATTTGTTTCTCCAAAACAAACCGGTATTATGCGACGTTGAGGCATAATTGCATATATAAATAATTCAAACGCTTTTACATACTTTCGGAATACGTAGAAACGTTTGTTGTCTTTATATCACTCATCACCACGTGAAACGTATTGCATATGTTGTGTCAACCCAGTGGTGAACCCAATACCACACGCCCCACGCGTTTGCGAATTCTCGATAGTAGTAATCTCACACTTACTGACGTCATGCACTTAAGCACCAACAGATGGCGTTAGCTCTTGTTCACGAAAAGACCTTTATTACAAACGAAAACGTGGTATCCACGCCAAAGTGGAAAAATACTTTTCAAAGTAAGTAACAGAAAACACGTAATATAAATGAATTATTATTTTTTGTATTTTGAAAATGTTCCGTTTAAATATTTTTATTTAACTCAAAGAGTAATAATAAATGTAGGTTTAAAAACGTTTGCCTCTAAAATAGAATTCCGTCAAAGCGGCCGCAGTCGCCACAAAATTTATTTTCATCTCGAATTTTTCGCATACAACCTTTTTAGTTTCATCTTAACTTTCTTATTATTCATTAGAACACGATTACAGCTTATTGCACTGACAAATTAGCCGAAGAAGTTGTGTTTTAAGACAATACCGTAATTTCCGGAATTTAAAAATTTGTGCATGTTAGTTATTTAGTGTATTATATTAAAAGTCCTTGTAGGTACCTAGGTGGCGGATTAATGGGAGATGGGGGCCTGTTTAAAGCCGATGTTTTTTTTTATAGTAACCTATTCCGTAAAAGAATTTAAATAAAAAAAATTACCTACAAAAAGGGTCGTAGGTATAGGTATTTATTTCTGATACAAAGTGACTAAGTGAAGCTCAGCATTCTCAATCCGTGTCGCTTATTGTACTAGCTTCTGCCCGTGGCTTCGTCCGCATGGCGTGTTGAAGGCGAAAATAGTGGAGCCTTGTTGTCAAAACTATAAATACACTAGACAAATTAGGTTAGGATAGATTAGGCCTGTCGCGTATGATGGTAGTGAGGACTTATACATATGCGAATATTGCTTGGGAATTATTAGTAAGATCAATATCCTTCAAGTCTCATTTCATCTCCTTGTAGGTAAAATAGTGAAAAACTTTGTCTTACTTGAAACCCTTTCTTCTTCTTTTTTTAGTTTATATAAAATCAGGTTAATGAACTTATTTTGATTATTAAAGTATGAATAATATTAACATATGATGTTAGCCAATTTAATAAAACCAGTGGTCGCCCAGCGGTTGAAGTTCAACCTTACTCATTTGTTTGAAACTACCAATAATAATTATGCGAGAGTAAGTCAATTCAAACTGCATCAAACGACCGACTATTAAACTCATAGGGTTGACAGCATTTGTAACAGCTATTAGATACCTATATGTAGATTTTAGCTTTTGGCATATCTTTTCTAAATCGCACACTATTCCGTACCCGTAATATGCTTTAAAAGGGGTACAAAATTTTCTCTTCGCGTTTTGATATATAGATTATCAAATCAAGTGGTTGGATTTCTTGTTAAAGTAACAGATTTTTCAAAAATTTAAATATACTTCTTTGTTTTCTAAAAAATAGAGCTCATGACCCCTTTGAACACTTTTCGCTATTTCTAATAGTTTAGGATTTAGCCGAATAGCCGAAGTGGACACTTTCAAAATTTCAACGTGTATGTAGATTTTATCTTTCTGCACTCCTACTCCATAAAACTTTAACAATGCCGAATATCACACTCCTCCGTCCACGTAGTAAGCTTAATAAGGGATCTAAAGTTTTTTCTTCAGGTATTTATATATAGATTACCAAATCGAGTGTTTTGATTTCCTGTTAAAGTAACGGAATTTAAAAAATGTAAATATACAGTTTTGGTTTCTCAAAAATAGAGCTTATGACCCCTTTGAACACTTTCCGTTATTTCTCATACTTTAGGATTTTTTAGGATTTTTCTCATAGTTTGGCCCATTTTCAAAAATTCAACCTGTATGTAGATTGTATCTTTCTGCTCTTCTACTCCACGTAAACTTTGACTATGCCAAATCTCACAGTCCTCCGTGCGCGTATTAGTAAGCTTAAAAAGGGGCCTAAAGTTAAAGTTTTTCCTTCACGGATATATATGTATAGAAGACAAGATAACCAATACTAGTATAATGACCGGTTTTATATGTTCGAGTAGTTGCAGCAGACTCTAATTGCATAACCAAAGGTCTTGGGCTTCTATTTCCGGCCGGGACAAGTTTATTTATTCGAAATCTGTGTATGAAATATATATGTATGAATTATAAAAAATATTTAGCATGTAAATCAGTTTCTAATAATACCCATAACACAGGCTAGCCTACTTGGGGTCTAGATGGCTTCTTACAGAAGGTGTCTCAGGTAATAATTATTATTACTAATAGTAATTAATAATCGTGGTGCATATCGTTAAATACTATCTAGGTACACAATGTTTGTGTTTTAAGTACTTTCGTTTCTACCCATGTGTGCGAAAGTATAAAATTTTCCGTTACATTAAAACAGAACTAATCTCATGATACGTGACATTTTGTTAAAAGTCACGGTGTTTCTGTCCAACTATTACCGATTTGAAATCGCGTGCCATCCTTCTAGTATAAATCACCGTACCGAAATTAACCATTACAATTCAAGTTTTACTGTTTCTAAGCAATTTCAATCAAATACTGCGATCAAACGTGAATCAAATTTGATATTCTAATGAATCCGTATCTGACTTTAAATGAAATTAATTTTCAAGCCATTTTGCAGTGATGTCAGAATTAATATATTTTTTTGGGTAATTACTTATAAATTTTCTTCTAATTTTGTAAACTGTATGGCAGGTAGGTGTTAAAGAAAATTAATGTTAAATTACATATAAATAAATTGCAAATATTTTAAATCTATTCAAAGAGTATTCTCTTGATTTACAACCGGAAAGTCACGAAGCCAATAATTTGTAAGATTATGTTAGGAGAGTCTTTCCGCGACAAAATCCACAACGAAGAAATCCACTAAATTCAATAAGTTGAAGTGTCAATACACGTCGCGACGTTCTTATATGTGACAGAAGCTACTTGATATCTACTAATTACAAAACCTTAACAAAAAAAAAATAAAATTAAAACTGACTTCAAAAACTTAATCTAAAAAAATTTTGTGGCACTTTATGAAAAAATGGGTACTTACCAGGTGACTAGGCACCGACTTCGTAAACTATATGCCACCCATTAATACTCTTTTCTTTATATTAATAATAATAATAAGCCTCTTTATTTCTTGCAATTTACATATTAACTAATTCTATCTTAATGTTATTTATCTCTTTGTTTATTTGTTAGTAAATATTAATTATTGTTAATTATATAAGCTTAGATAATCTGCAAGAACCCCAGAATGGGTGAAGGCCCCCTCCAAAGATGCCCATTTGTTTCTGTCGTGTGCTACTTGTCTCCAGTTTGTACCGGCTGTTCTTTTCGAATCGTCTTCCCATCGTGTCAGAGGTCTACCACTGCCTCTTTTGCCTTGTGGGCCATTCCATTGTATCACTTTCATGGTCCATCTCTGATCTGTCAGTCTCGCAACATGGCCTGCCCATTTCCACTCTTTTCTTTAAAGTAACAATATTATTTTCAATTTTCAGTTAAAGATTTTGAAGTGTATTTTTATTTTAATTTCATTTATTCCGGATTCCAGTAGTTACAAAGTTCAATGCTACCCTTAACGAAACTGCGACAAACTGAGTGTAAACAATGAATAATTCGAAACATATCCAACCAAAATCGGCCTCTACTTTGTATACGCGCAGTTGGCGTTTTCATAAAAAAAGCGGTTTCCATAAATATATTGGAATGAGAAAACTTTACGGTAACGTTTGTACGATATTATTCTATATTTACTTGTATGGTTTACGTATGGGCGTTTATGTACTGGCAGCAAAAGACGAAGGTATTGTTGTTTTTTCTTGTATTTACCTATGTTACAGTTAAAATTATATTTAAAAAACTATTAAAATATTTTTTTTTTGTTTCTTTGTTATCCAAGAGCAATTATTATGAGTACACAGTTCGAAGTAGTCTTTTTCTAGTTCTTAGAGGAAATAAAAGTTTACTTAAATGCGATAAAAATATTAAATAGGTAAAAAATCTTTGGAAGTTTACTGTAAAGAAAAGAGCATTTATGGGCGGCATATAGTTTACGAAGTCCGTGCCAAGTCATTGTGTTCTATACTTGTTATAGTTATGAATAAAACATTGTTGCAATTGTTATTACTTCGTAAGTACTTATTTATTCACAGAGTGCCTGATTTTTCTTAGATTAAGGTTTTGAAGTCGGTTTTAATTTATTTTGTTAAAAATTTTATTTTTCAACTTTTTATTATAAGAAATTATTTGTATTTAATTTGAATGACGGAATGTTATAATAGATGAGTGGTGGTGAACCCGCTTTTTATTTAAAAGGTAGTGGTTAAAATCCCAGAAACCAACATGTACCAAGCATTTGTTTCTGACTAAGTATTATACATATCTTTGACATCGTGCTTCGGATAGCACGTCAAGGTATCGGTCATCGGTAAGCCATCATCAGATGGCAATCGTTAAAATCCACCAGCCCACACTGGATAAGCGTGGTGGAATAAGATCCAAAGCCTTGCACCCTGGGGGAGGCCTAAGTCCCTGCAGTGGGGCATAATGTGCTGGTGGAATGGAATGGAAATGTATATTCAGAATTATGGACAGTACCACCACTATAAACTATAAAATGCATAGAAACGATCTTAATTTTTAATATGTGTAAGTATAGACTAAAATATTGCGAATGTTAAGATACACTATAGTGCATGTTGACATTCACAAAGCTTGCTGGTAAAAGTTTATTGCTTTTCTTAATGAAAATCATTTTGGTTTTCAATAACCATTGCAAAGATACACCATGACGATTTGGTTGATCTTAGAAACAATGTTAATTGTTTTCTAAATGAATAGGTTAAATTAGGCTTATCTATTTTAAAACAAAGAGCGAAATGGATTTGAGTGACTAACTATCTAGAAGCCTTTTGAAAAAATGGAAATTTAGCCAAGATGGTTTGCCATTTTTAAATTGTAGGTTAGGTTACGTTATTTATGTCAATACGAGGAACGAAGTGGAACGAAGTAACGCCAAGTCACCCAAAGCTTTATGATGAGCTTCATGATGAATTAGATTTGCCGCTTCTTGAAGCTTCACAGGAGAATGTTAACATTCACATAATTCCTGTATTGGTTTTTCTAAAAGCCATGTAATTATCTTACATACATATACTCACACCTGCTTCCCATTGGAGTAGGCAGAGACTACAGATTTCCACTTAGTGCGTGCGTAGTCCATACCTCTTTCGCCTCATCGATACTCATCACTCTTCTCATACACGCTTCCTTTTACTTCGGATACTCCGAGTACTCTGGACTTAACCCTTTTCCAGTACGTCCCCAATCTGGTTCCTCTACGTTCGTCTAGGGCGACCCTTTTCGACCCTATCATTCACCTTCGCAGAATAAATTTCTTTCATCAGTCTTTAATAAACATATCAAAATATTTTAGTGTTAGACTAACCCAATTGGTGCTCGTCAATATACACTAGTGTATCTAAAATATCAGACTTTCAAGGTCACTTTCATATTGTACAAAACATTTGAAATTAACACTTATTTCTAGAAACACTGAACTAAAAGAAAAATTAATATTACTAACATTTTTCATACTCAAAATTATAGCTACAGAAAAACACTTTCTTGTTATAAAAATGCGCTAAGTTCTCTTTTTCATATCCCGGTCCCACGTTATATCAGAAGTTTCTGACTCTCTTGTAATTGAAATTCTTGATATTAAAGAAGGAAATTGTAATTTAAATTAACTTTACTTGTAAAATATTTCTTTTACTTGTGTAAAGTTTTATTAAGTATGTTTTTATTATACTGAATAATTACAATTAAGTAAACATTTAAGTGTCGTGATAGCCCAGAGCACAACGAACCTGTCTTAAATTTATAAGGCCCCATAGGGCCATGGTTCGAATCCGGGCGTGTACCAATGAGTTTTTCTGACTTAAGTACACAATATCACTGACACCGTGCTTCGGAGGGCACGTTAAGCAGTCGGTCCCGGACGCTGTCAATAGATGGCGGTCGTTACAGTTCCCAACCCGCAGTGGAGCATCGTGGTGGACTTAAGCTCCAAGCCCCCCTCCTCACCCTGGGGGAGGCCTAAGCCCCTGCAGTGGGGTAAAAATGGGCTGATGATGATGATGAAACATTTATGTAAGTAAATTACTAATATTCGATTCAGCGACAATACTTAGGTATCTACTTTATCACTAAATAGATAAAATCACGAACGATGGTATTGAACCTAGTTGTCCGAAAAAATGAAGTTCACGCTGATCCGGATACAGGACATAATACATACATAATGGTGATTTGTTTTTGGAGCACCCGTGGTTCCATTTCTCAGACGCCAGCGGTTGTCTGCGCTAAATAAATTTTACAACACCCCGCCCTAGGAAGAGTTCAAAATTTGTTTATGTAATAAATACGTTCCCGAATTTTCTTCACAGATTTCGTAACTAAATTATACAACGAGCTCGACGATTCAGTGAATAACCCACTTGCTGTACACTTAAAACTGAATCGTATTAATACATAAATAAGTAAATCTGTAACCAATATCGAGTGTTATTCTACTGTGTGAAATTCAAAACATCTTTACTCATATTTATTGTTAATCTAATTACGTCCTTAAGTTAACAATAAAATAAGTTCAATTTGTATTACACAACAATCGAATTGTTCTTTTAAGTAACGTTTATGTTCGAAAATCGATTTCTGACCAAACGACTTCAGTGGATTTCATTAGCAACTAAAAATGAACCTTAAACACGAGTCGTTAGAGATAAGTCTGAATGACACTGTAAGGTTTTAGAGTCGTTTATCGATTGGCAAACATGTATTGCGCGTAGAATATCGCGCGGAGGCCGACCAGGGTCGATGGCTTCGGCGCGCGACACGTGAGCGATCCCGTTAGCCCGCACACACCCGCGCCCCAACCACGGAAAGCCGTGAACTTTGTACAGTCTGCAAAAAGTTTAATCACGAAATTATCAAAAGATTGTACGATATAACCATATATTAATATCATTTATGTATTTTAAGTGGATTAAGAAATTCTGCTACAATAAACCAAATGGTAAAAAAATTATAAACTAACAATTAAAATAACGCACAAGGAATTTGTATTTGTTGATTAAATGTTGATTAACGCGTCCTAATTAATTTAATAAAAATTGATATATATTTTATTTACTATATTTTTCATATTTTGGTAACTATCAAAACATTTTTTTGACAACTCACCTTCACTGTAGACCTTATCAAGAAAAAGACTTTGAAGCTTCTATACATAAGGCCCATTTTTCCACGACAATGAATTTGCTTTGCCAGTGTTCGTGGCATATATTCTGAACATTCACTGAAATAATTCACGTCGGAACCAAGAGACAACTTGTTTATATCATTGCCTGACTGAGATTTAGCCGATTGGTCAATGGAGTCTTTTCTAGATAAAACAAAAATTAAATGCGTAAGTTCATTTTAAAAATATATCCCTTTTTACGTGTTCGTACTCAATATTGAAATCATATTGGAAGAAATCAGTCAATAAAACACCTAAGATTCTAAACTCAGACGTGTCTTAAAACGTATTCACCAAATTCAACATTGAATGAAAAATGATATATTTTTATCTAAATTGATAGAAGCATGTGTATTTCAAATTATTTTCTTGTTCTCTGTCCAGACTAATTATTTTATTTGAAACGATTCACTTAATACTATTTTTATTTATTTCAAGTTCATAAATAAAATATTATGGGAAAATAGAGAGAGAGGAACACTACCTAAGTTTTCTTTCCCTGAAAAAAAAAGAACGACCCATTGTTAAAGATTTTTTTAAACTCTCAATTTATATACAGTATTTTTAAAACTTTATAATAGAATCCAGTGCATGAGCAGATTCTCGAATAATTCATTCAAAATTGAATCCGTAAATGACCGAAATAGCAAAATAAATTATAAAACACATAATATTTAGTATTATGAATGAACGAAAATAAATTCTTATTGTTTAAGCTAATGCTGTAATAATTTAGGCGCTTGTTGATGTCTTTTACACGAAGAGATTAAAGTGAACTGATAAGAAAGTTGGCAAATTAAGTTACAAGTAAGTTCGATTTTTGACGTATTTTGTCAACAGTTTTTCTTACTACAATTTAGTTATGTTTTTATATATACATTAAATACAATGAGTGTAATATTTTATATGAGTATATAGCAGTTAGTAAAATGTATTCATAGTTTTTCATCAAAACTTTTATTTTTTTTTATGAATTTTATATATAATCGTATCAACAAATTATAAAAAAAAACCATAATATTATATCAATAGTTCTATTACTACGATAGAATGTATTCTATGTATTATTTATATATTATCTAAGGCATTATCTAACTCTGTGGTGTTACGTATAGTAGTAAACGATAAATATTTAACGTTACAAAAAATGGCTGTTGTAAACAAAGATTTTTTATGCCCCTGAAACGTAAAAATCAAGGTTTTTGTAACGCGGAGAGTTCGCCACAACTGTTAACTTCATGTGAGGCCGACGTAACAGATAAAGAGGGCGAATGATACATGCTTAAGTTATCGGCTGTGGTTTATTTACCATTATCAATCGAGTTTATAAACTATAAACGTGAATCAAATATTATTTTAGAAATTATTACTGTATGATATTTTGAATGCCAATCATAAATATGGGTTATGAAATACCTCTCGAATCATACAATTTATCCATTTCGTACTTACAATACAATTACTTGTTCAATCAGCTTCGAATTCCAGAAGACTTAATGATTACAAAACTAAAAAAAAAACTATCTAGTATTCATATATACAATAATTACTGCTATTTTAAAAGCTGAAAATTCAGTATTTTTCGCGGTAGAACTTCAGCGTAAAACTAATTTTCATCAAACCAAAATCAACTTCGAAACGTACATATTTAAAAAGTCGTTTAGGATCATCAAAGTCCGAAATTTCACGTGCTGATTCATACAGACGCGACGAGATGAGGCTGTGAGTTGCGCTGTCCTCATTTTTTTTCGCCGCAAACAACCAGAGGGCGTTGTCCTCACCCAAAAGTAGTAAACACGTTAATAGATGAAAGCTGGTTGTTTGAAAATAATTTTTAGATATTTCGATAATACTGGTTTTTAAATATGCCAGATATTTAAAAGAAATACATATGTATATATTTATTATACATACATATGCATGTATTATTATTATTTTTTGTAATAGATATTGAAAACAAAGATTCTGTATTGTTTAAAAAAAATTGCTGTAAGCACTATGTGTAGATACATACAAATACGATTATTGAGGTCGCACATTATATGAAAGGTAGTTTGTTATAAATAACTATTATTTATTACAACTACTATTTATTTACAAATTTAAAAAAAAAAATTTATTAATTTTCATTTGTTGCAAATATTGTTGCAGATTTTTTTTATTTATATTCATTTGCAAATAGTTTTTTATTTTAATTTAATTTTATTTTAACGTAACTATATTACTGTAATTTCACAGTGATACATTAATACATCAAGTATTACAAATTTTATTATATATCCAAAAAAATTGGTGGTAAGTACGGTCATAGTCAAAAGACCTTAGCCTAGACAGTGGGAGGCTGCCGCGGTCATCGCCCGCCCCGCCCCGCGCCCCAACGACCTCCTTAAAGCCTTCCTGCCCTGTTCTGTACCTCCCACTTCATTCTGATGACGGAGTCAAAATAGTTGTACATTGCGCAATTATTAGAGTACCACTAAATAAGTCTTAAACACTATTTGATATTTCGAAGGCCAAACATTTTATTGAATTATTTGTAACTGTTGTAACCGTATCTGTTGCTAATACAATTTTAGACAAATTATACATTTTTATATGTACGAAAATTCTAATTGTAAAAATAAAGGATTGTGTCATGGAAATCATGTAAAATTTCATCAATAAACTTGTGTTTGTATTAAACGGAAAAAATTGGATACACTGCGGGTTGGGCCCAAGCAAGCTTTTTCTTGGCAAGCTTTTTAATTAATACAACTTTAGCACTCTTGATATATGGACAACTCTATGGTATTAGGTAGACCAAATATAGACGAATCCATTTAAATGTATTATATGTAGTATTTAATGCGTAATTTAATAATAGCAAGCAGGCCTTAATATCAAGCGATGACAAAAAATACTTTACGAAGCATTAGAAAAATATTTGTATGAAGTGTCTCAGACAACAATATAAAATTTAAAAAATATCCGATATTCCTAAACGGCTAGACTTTTGACTTCGTTCCAATATAGTTTTAACACCACTCGTCATATAATGTAATTATTAAACTTTTTTATTTTTTATCACTCAAAAATCAAGTTACAGTTCGGGAAATATACTTATATTACTTATGCACGTCGGTCATTAACAACCTTTGTTAAGACTTCAGTCGAATACGTTTAGTGCTTGAAATATGAATAAACAAACATAAAAACATAGTTCATTAAATTAGAGCGTTTGGCTATCAGTTTGAACCATTGTTAGCCAACATTTTGGTACGATCAAAAACTTATAGATAGACTATAGAATTATACCATAGACTAAATTAATTTAATAGCAGCGTTCGGTTTTAATAGTCATAAATGTTACTTCACAGTATCCAAAATGTCAAACGCAATTTCGCGGGGTGAAAAACGGCGCACGGGAATTTCACGGGGGTGAAGACCGGCGCGCGAGGACTCGCGAGGTGAAACTCGCCGTCTTACACGAGCTAGCTATAACATGTGTGGTAAAACGGTAAACGCAGAGGAGTGTTTCTAGTCAATTCATACTTTTATGACTTATACACTCACCTCTTTTGTCAATTTAATGTCTATATGAGATATAAACTAACTCATTGTATTTTATATGGGACGTGAATATTTTAAACATGAAATGGATAGTCAATTTCCATGTGGGATGACGTGGGATACCGAACGATCCAAATTATTCCAGAAACAAGTAGAATACATATTGTTAGTAATTGGTTGTAAAAGCGAGTACGATGCGGGTGCCCTCACTTCCACTATCTACGTATTGAAAACAAACCGGAAAAAGCGTGCAATGCTTAGGTAAATCAGTCATTCTTTGTATGCTAATAAGTCCATGTTTGCTTTATTCATATAAATCTGTATCAATAAACACTAGACTAAAAAAATTGGTAATAGGTCAGTATTTAATCATTTTCAGTTCATCGATGTATAAACTACAATAACTAGATATTCTGTACAAGCAAATGTGTATGAATTCCATAGTTAAAGTGATATTTTGGAAACTACAATTAATTCATTCTGTAGTAAGCGTATTAGAACACTAAAATCAGACAAACTGACCGCAAAGGCTCTGTTTGGTAAAATTTTAAATATTTTGTCATGTAACAATTCAACGGTGGAGTTTGTGCTTCCAGTGTAACATTTTTTTCAATGTTGAGAAAGTTCAACAAATGCCAAAATTTTGTGTTTCAAATCTACATCAATATCCATTATTTAAAATCTAGAATTAACAGAACTGTTGCTGAATTTGTACGAAAATACTGATGTATTAACGAACCACAATTTAAGGTCCAAAATAACATAAAAATACAATATATCATTTAAATAATGCAATAGAAGAAATTTTATGTCACAAGAGATGAAATATGGTTTCAGCAACTCATTTTATAACAACGCAACCTAACTGTAACTGATCTAAAATTTAAATGTATCATATAAAAAAATATGAATATTATTACAGAACGACTTTGTCTAGTAAAGAGACTTTAAAACCTTGGAAAACTAGTCTTATATACTACGTAATAACAGTAATACCTAGGCCATCTCACACGCATCGATCTAGCTCTAAACTGGGTAGACAACTCATATACATACTTAAATATTTATATAATAAACTAGCGACCCGCCCCAGCTTCGCACGGGTAGCAGAGTATACACGCCGTAATGTTTTTTCTGTCGTAGTGTCATATCAGCTTGTTGCGTCGAACATGTGGATTAGATTCAATTACATTTAAAGGTAACGTAAGTTCATCCTATTTGGAGTATTTTTAAAGTATTTTATTTCCAATCCTATAAATATTTTAAAAAGTAAAGAATAAATAAATATAACCTAACCTAACCTAACTACGCGTTGTCGCGTCGTCCCGTATGGCTGGCCGGCGCGGCGTGGCACCCGGCTGTTCATGCGATATTTATATTTTACTATAGCTCCTAAGATATTAATTTAAATTGTAAAGTGTACAGGGCAATCATAATGTGCATGAAATGCTGAAGGTAAATAACGTATCTTATTTGATAAGGATTAACACTGTATTCGTATAAATTGCTTTCCAATCATCTCATCATATTACACCATTTTTTAAACATAAAATTAGGTATAGTAAACTATCCATAAAAGATAGACATATTCCTTTGCGGACTTTTCTTCAGTTCTATAAAAGATATACAATTCCTCCATACATTATTTTGTTGTGTCTCAAAGGGATTAGGCACCGTTTTCGATGAAAGCTCCCAGCCGGCTTGATATTTTTCCGACTTCTTCAATAAAAATCGTCATATTTCAACAAATTTCCAGAAAAAATTAAGAAGTTATACGCGTAAACTTTTCTCTTGAGTCACTCTGTCCATTAGTGTCAATAATATGCCAATTCGTTCGGTAGTTTTTGAGTTCATCGCGTTCAGGCAGACAGACAGACGCCACGGGGGATTTTTTTATAATATGTAGTGATATAGATAACATATAAATATTTTAAACCCAGGCACAGAACTAATAGACATGTTCGTGCAGACAAATAATGTTCCGAGCCGAAATTGAAACAGAAACCTTGATTCTGCAGTTAGTATGAGTAGAATTTACAAAATATAAACACATGGCCCACAAATTATTGGAGTTATGTGACGAAATGTCACGAGTATATAACTCCGAAGTTCTAATAATCCCGTTTATTTCTTTGTTTTTAATTAAAAGAAATTTGGCTAATAACCTATGGTGACATATACGTAGTAACTTATCTATACTTCGAATAGGCATATATTCATTAATCGGTCTTTATAAAAGAATGTTAGTTGATTGCCTAAACATCGGGCTTTTTACTGTGGATATATACCTATCTAAGTGTAAGGTGAGTTGGGTAAATACCGGATCTGGGGGAAGATCGGTAACGTTTTTGATTGCGCGGGGCTTAGACGACCTGTGTTGCCAGTGTTCCTGGGTATTTTACAATATTATTGTAAAATTGGAAATATAGGTCGCCTTGGACCCGCGCAATTAAACGTAACCAATCTTCCCCCAGATCCAGTCTACATTCAACTCACCTTATACCGTTTGGTTTGGTTTAAATGTTTTTCAACTAATATGACCAATGTAATTATTCGATATTTTAAAAGTACCTATTATTATTTGTTTAACAATTTTATTCCACAACATACTTCACCTAAGCGGTAAAACACAGGGTGTCCCATGGCTATGCCACATGGAGGGAAAGTACCTTGAATATTGTAGATTAAACATTTTACTGAAAGAAGACACTATTTAAATTTAAAGACAATTCAAACTGCATGCATAGATTTTAAACAATTACATGGTTGAACCGAGAATCCAACCCGTTACACGAGAAAAAAAAATTATTCTGTAGCTTTATCATACCGATCGAAAGGCTTCATCATACGCATAATTTTTTACTGAATAACATAATGTCAAAAATAAAAGGAAGACCATGAATTTTAAAATTTTTTATTCAAAATTAATCAATTTAATTTATCAAATGCTCAAAATGAGTCCCATTCTGTTGAATACAAAGTTGCACTCTTTTGATTATTTCGCTTTGTGTCGATTTTTTTGTCATCTTGTGGTAGGTATTTAGAATAATACGTCTAAGTTTTGCTTGCAGCTTGTGGACACTTTCATACTGGTTCTTGTAAAACTAAATTTTTACATAATCCCATAAAAAAAATCTAACGAGGTTAGATCTGGGGATCACAACGGCCATCTTATTAGTCCATTTGTCCCGATCCAGGAAAGAAAGTGTTCATTGAGATAGTCTTTTGTTCTGTGACTGTTACGAGCCGGAGCTCCATCTTGCTGAAAACTAAGGTTTCGTCGTTCTGCAACCGGAAGATTATTTATCTCACTTCTTAAAATCTCAAGTATGTCTAAATACCTTTCCATATTCAGATGTTCTTCGTAAAAATGTACTAAAAGGACCCGGTTTTTTACAATCCCATACCAACAGTTGATCAAAAAACGCACTTAATTATCAGTCTAGCGGATACGTAAGGGATTCTTCAAATTAAAATAATGTCTTATTTCAGTAAAATGTTTAATCTACAATATTCAGGGTACGTTCCCTCCATGTGGCATAGCCGTGGGACGCCCTGTATAGGTACACTCGGAATTCTTTAAATTCAACCAGGTTATCGGGAGTTTCAAAAACTGTGAAAGCACTTTTTAAATTTCGTTGTCTATTATATACTTGTAGTTAACTTACAATCTACGGAATTTTCAAATTCTGACCATATTACCGAAAAAAACATTTATGAAATACTAAAACACTTGACGGCTCAAATTAGGGACGAAAAGAATGTTCCATCAAAACATTGCGCTTTTGTGCTTCGGTGTGGGGTCGGGAAATAATACTTGGATCTGAAACACACAAAGCCACAACGAGCTTCTAGTACAGACATAGTATATAGAAATATAAAAATCAAATGGCATAGCACTGGGAGCGGACGGCCTCTGTTTCCGGCACGCCATTGTTGGAGCGCGTGACCGCCGGACAAATACACTAATTATTGCACCAGCGGCTGCCCACTACCTTATCAGTTCGTTTCGGATAATATATCGACAATATTAATACATGAATCTTATATTCATGCCGTTGTAAAAAGATTTATTTTTTTCGCTTTTCAGTTTCTTTTTCGTCGGTTTAATTAGTGGACTTGATTTTTTGTTAATAAATATAAACTAAATAAATTTTAATAAAAATTAAGTAATTATTAATTTTAAAAAATTAAATAATGTTTAATAAAAGTAAAACTATCAGCCATCTTTGACAAATGCATATTGAAATCTGCGATATCGACAAAACAATAAATCACAACTATAAGCTCGGGAGAGTCCGGTCTATATGTGAAAATTGTAAGCGCCCGGTATCTCCGAATGTTGTTCAAGTGTGCGTGCTAAGTGACAACAGACGAGTTTCATGTTTTTCACGATTCTCAAGATACGGATAGATTTGATTCTAAGTATGGTAGGTATATGCCAAAAGCGGCGATCTGGCATAGGCCAGTTTTTTTGACGCCGACTTCCTTCATATGTAAATAATCAAAGGTTCCCTCTGGCGGGCGATTTAAATAAGCATTTTTGAATAGTAGTGCAAAATTTCTTGGTATTCATTTCACAAGGTTTAACCTAAGTATTACTTTCCTAACGGTTTATTAATAGGTTTAAAATTATACAAAATCTATTTCGAATTGTCGTTTTTTTATATCTCAAAAATCTTACCAACCAGAAAAATTTCGATAAACATTTTAAAACTATCGTACATATTATTTTAATTAACATTTCGCTAATACTTGTGTTATGTATCTGAAGCATAGATTTAAAATTAATCATGGGGGGTCAAAAATAAATGATTATTGTATATATTAAAAAATCTGTAATTTTGCAGATTGTCTGTTAATTGCTTTAAAGTAATAAAAAACATCATTTTCACATTTTTAGCTTAAATATTCTCAGTTACTATTTTAAATTCTCACTTTTCTTTTCTTTTAAATGTGCGTTTGCGTATATATCCATTTTCGGATTTTATGAAAATTATATCCCAAATGGAAAAAAAAGTGTGTCTCCATAAATTCTAGATACCATTTTTTTTTTTGCTACAACTATTCCACTTACAAGTTAATAAATATTTCCCAAACTCAACGCCAAAACTGCTGCGCGCCTCAAAACAAACAGTGATTTTGTCGCAGGCGTATCATTTATAACACTTGACAATTTTCTCTATTTTTTTATCAGTTTGCGGTCTCGTTAACACTGGTTTCATAATGTTAATATTACGGTACCACTTTATGTTTTTGTATTTTAGATTAGCATTTTATTATAGATCCTGTTTGCTATTAGATCTTGTTTTATGGTAGAACAAAAAGTACCAAATTCGGTACAAAGTGTTATTTAGGGTGCCGCAGCCAAACGGCAATAAAGGGAAACCTTATAATATCGTTTCTTTAGTCTATCTGTCCGTCTATCTGTCACAGCCATTTTAGTCGTAGACTATTGGTACTAAACAGATGAAAGGAATAGTTTCATCTGGGCTAGGTCAATTTATACACCTTATCGAAAATTGCGAAAAATAGAAGTATCCAAGGAAAAATACATAAAGTTTTATTTATTTAGTATCTTTGTTCCAGAAAAATTGTTTCTTTCGATATTTTACAATATAAGAATGCCACGCTGATATGACATATATTGATAGACAAATGTCAAAATGAACAAACTTCAGATGACCTCAAAACAGAGAACCTACGCCAAACAAATTTCAAGTCGGGATAGTGCTGCCTACCTTAAGCGTCCATTTTTTTCACACATGAAATACTCGAAATATACCTATCTTTTTCTTTTACAAAATGTAAGCAGAACTATCTCGACAAAAAAGTTGTTTACAGTGTCGTTGCCCTGGCAGATGACAATGTTAGGATATAAGACAGTTTTCATTGTTTTTCTCTATCCAATTTTTATCGGATATGTGACAGTTTTGATTGCATTTCTCTATCCAACTTATATCCACCATTTTCATGTGAGAAGTTTGCAAATATTGAACTCAAAATATATTTTGTATAGCTACAAAACACGGCAGATTTTGGAATTCGTAATAAAACTTGTTAATTTCCTTGATTGGGTATTCTTTAAGTACTGTGCGATGTCCTAGCCTAGACGTTCATATATAGTGAAACATCTCCTTCAGTCGTCAGTAATCTATGAATCGCTTTTAAACGGTTTAGCGACGTTACGAAATAAATTCTAATGTACATTAACCTGTGGGATACCTATATAGGTATTTAAAAATAATGTAAAACTTTCAGACATTTTTATTTAAGTCAATAAGTTGCTCCATAGCTCGCTGAATAACATTATAATTTTTTTAACAGACTCATACTAAAGGATTCTTGCTTAAGAAATATTTTTTTCTGTCTAAATATCTTATAAAGGGGAATTTCCGAAATAATAATAATAATATAATAACGTATACATCAGAAGAACATCTAGGCCTCAAACTAAGCATCAGCTTGTGTTTTGGGTACCAAGCGAAGACACCACATACATATAACAACCAAGACCCGGTACCAGTATTAATATTCATCATATAAACTGATCCGACCTGTGATTTGAAGCCGGGACCCCCAGCTTCGTAGGCAGGGTCCCTACCCACTAAGCCAAGCGGTCATCAAATACATTAATAAAAACCGAAATCTTGAACAGTCCTCTGGTTTTGTTCGTTGTTTTTTTTTTTAAGAATAATATTCCGTTTCATAATATTAAATATGATAATAATTATTACAAAAACATTAACATTCATCTAACCAATGAAATTATTTAGTTACTTATTAAAAACAAACCTACTTAGACTTTAAATCGTTTTAATTATAAATGTTGCAATTGCTAGCCAAATTATATTTCAAAATTAAATTGTTTTTATTCTCAGACTGCGCTAAAATATGAAGTCAATGATCTTTACAATACCGGCACAATATAAGTACGGCACGTATCATCACGCAACGTCATCACTGTTGCCAATTGATTATGGAGATGTATCGATAGAATAACGAGTTTTACGATCTATTCTATACCGTTTTTTATATGTGCTGCTTATATTGAAAATTTTAGGTTACTCAAAAATAATAAAATAATCGGTTGATAAATAAAGTTATTACTTATTAGCTATAATATAAAAAGATTTTTTCCGTCTCTTTCTTGGGGTATGCGGTCGTACTTTGCTTTCAAAGTGAACTTAATATTCATAATTCGATCATAAGTTATTAAAAAAAAAATTTAACATTTCAGTGGCATTTTAATATTAAATTTGAAATATTTTCTGTATACAGGCGTACGAACGTCAATTCGACATTACTCGTATAGGTTTACACCAACAATTGGGTAGATAATATTTCTATTAAGTATTTTAAATATAATAATAATAATAATACATGGGACTTCCCACACAGCGTCATCTAGTCCCAATGTAAGTAAGTATTATGCTTGTGTTATGGGTTACTAGACAACTGATATACATACTTGAATATTATTTATAATATATACATAATACATATACAATATGCGTACGAGTAATGGCGAATACACGCCCGTACGTCTCTATACAGAAAATGAATCGAGTTTTTTTTTCATTTTGAAATTGAACTGGCATTTAATAGAGTTCATGTAAGATATTGGAGATACTAGGTATATAGGACATAAATTTCACTTTTCTAGCTATAATTACGTCTTGGTATGCTATAAACAAACACACTAAATTTAAAATTGGAATTGAAACATACAAAAGATACGTTGCCAAAGTGACAAGGACATCACATCCGATTCTCTTTTATGTGGGTAACTGTGCACTATCTGTGCACTCACTATAAAGGAAAGAAAGAGTTCCTGTCTCTAAAGTGCAGAGTGATCGAATTTCGTGATCACTTCTCTAAAGAGGGCCGCCCTTGGAGGCCCTCTTTGTTGTATATTATCTTGATAGGCGATCCTTATGTATTATTTTAAATGGTATTTTTAAAGTTCCATACCTAAAAAGGAAGAAAAGAACACTTATACATATAGAATCATTTCGTTGATCGTTTGTCTATCTGTCTGTCAAAACTTTTTTTAAACGCGTGAGTCAAATTGATATTAATATCAAATGCTTAGGTCTATGGTCCCTTGGAGCTATAAAAAATTAAATTTTAAGTCAAAACTAAATACACTCCTTTATGCCACATATTTTGATACTCGCAAATAAATCAAACCTTATAAAGGGAAATTTGACAAGAAGTATGGTATAGGGACAAGAAAAAAACTCTCATAGAGCAAGTTAAGAAGAAATCCGAAAATGGTTAATTTGTTGTTATATAACAAAAGATATTTTTTTGCGATCAAAAACATACCTTTTCATTCGTAAATACATTACACAAATATGTTGTGTTGGTAAGGGACTCTCGGTGGGCGAGTCCGCATCAAAACGCAACATATACCTTCAATGTGACATCAAATGATTAAGCTAACATCATCATCATCTACAGCCCGTGTCCTTCCACTGCAGGATATAGGCCTCTCCCAAGGCTTGCCACCACACACAGTCCTCCGCCTTCCGCATCCAATGACCCCCGGTATGGTGCTTTAGGCCATCAGTCCGGAAGGCGTCCAACGCTTCGCTTCCCGGTACGTAGCCTCCACTCGAGAACTTGTCTACTCCATCGGTTGTCGGTTCTACGGCAAATGTGAACAGCCCATTGCCACTTCAGCTTGCTAATCACTTCGGCTATGTCGACAAATTTAGTTCTTCGACGGATTTCAGTATTCCTGATTTTGTCCATAAAAGAAATACCGAGCATAGCCCGTTCCATAGCGCGCTGAGCGACTTTAAATTTGTGGAGTGGTTTTAGCTAAAGTTAAATCAAACTTACCGAAAACACTTTCTTTTAAATAAAATTTCAACACAACTTTATTTTTTAAAGAGGCAGCGAATGGTGCTGGTTGTTTATTTTAAATCCATTTTTAAGGTGTCTGCACCGCTAAAGATAAAAACTAAACAAACAGTTATTAGGCCACCAAGAGGCACTGCGGTAGATGTGTTGCTCTTAAACGGCTGGGTGAACAGATATTGAGAGTTACTTTGCATAATATAGGTATTACTTGGATCATGTTCTTATATATGTCTTAATATGAATCACAAAGAGTTCTGCAGTAGATATATTCCTCTAAAACGTATCAGCTCAGAATTCTAGTTCCATTCAATAGCATTAAGAAGAAAAATACCGCCTTTTGTAATGAAAAAAAGTAATTAATTAATGTATTGCCATTGAACGAATGCAATAGTGTATTGTAATCAATGCATGCGTGTGACCCATTTTTTCGTTAGTGAATTATGAAGGTAACGCATCTACATATAAACGTTATTGTAAATACGTTAATTACAACAATGTAATACTCGCTATCGGTTCAGGGTAGAGACCCCACAAAGGTCGATAACCCTATCGCAATAGTTTCCGAACAATTGGACGTTCAGTTGTAAAAAGAAAACAATGCAATATTGTATACTGCTACGCTATTTCAAAACCAAAGCATCAGAAATATACAGCCAATGGTAATTTGTTCGATCGAAATACCTACTACAACATGAGACAAATCAAAAATAAGAATCTATTTTAATAAGTAAAGAGAAAACTTTGTACGCCTTTTTAAGAATATTGCGGGCAAGGAAGAGTATGAATTTTGGCATAGTAATATAAAGTTTATATGGAAAAGGAACGCAGAAAGCTAGAATCTATATATAAAATGTGTTACAAATATTATCCATGTTAAACATACATATAATCCTTTGTTAAAGCACCAAAAGCGCAATTCTGAACATAAACTCTTTTGCACAAGAACTTCAATATCCTTGAAAATTTACAATTCAATAAATTACGGTAGAATTTCGACCACAAGGCGACCGCTAATAAAATTAATATTGTAAGCAAACATTTTTAATGAGATACGAGTAATGTGGATTACAGTAATGTCTGTATATGAAAGACACTGTTTGGAAATTTATTGTAATTAACTAGTGGTTGTAGAGGACTCCATAATAGAAATTATCGACGAATATATCTGGGACAAACTTTCCCATTCCGGAAAAACTCGATGTCAGAGAGGTCAAACATAAAATCCAACCCGGTTGGATAGTGTGTTAAGGAATGATTTACGAAAATGGATTCGGTTCTTTAACTTTAACTTAGTTAGTAAGCTCAGAGTGCTCAACCTACTATGGAAACAGCACCCAGAATTCGTTTGCTGGGTAGAATTAATTGGTAAGGAATGAATTCGCAAAAGAACTGAAATGGGTGACGTATCTCACAAAATTTGCAAGTTGAAGCGACAATGGACAGATGATATCGCCCCCAGAGCTGAAACTGAAGAAAATAGGCTTTCAAGTGGCGACCACAAGTAGGAAGCCGTAACGTCCACTGTTGGCTAGGTGTCCCTAAAACGCGGGTTGTGGAGGTGGAAGGAGGATGGACATCCAGCTCAAATGATGACGATGAACCCAAAATCCACAATTTAAGTTATTTTGTTTCTTTGAATTCGTCTTTGAACACTTGTAACTCAGTAATATTCAAACTTGAAACAAGTCACACACATCTAGTCCAAAATACTTACATAGTTACTAGGCAACTGATATACATCCTTAGTTATTTTTTTATAATACATATATTATATCTCATACACATGCAGATATTTTACACATGCACATATCATCCGAGAATCACTGAACCTAATCTTTACGCTCGCCTCACATGCTGACACTCGCATTGTTGTCCCTCGCCGCGTGGGTTTGGTGATATTTAAAACCTATGCAGTGGTACTGAACTCCGCATTGGTATACGTGCGAGTCGTGCGAGTGGCCTAGGTAGCCGAGACAGGTTTTTCGAGTGGCAGTGGCGCAAGTGTTTTAGTATCAATTCTTTCGTGACCACCACATCCTTGATCTTCTATATGTGAACCAATTAATTAATTAATCTTCAGACTCGTTCTTTAGATAATAATAAAATAATTTTTGAATTATTTGACTGAAAACTCTGAAGTTAATGTGAATTCTTCGTGTGTTTTACTTTCTTTCAAATTATCTTGACAGATACTTTGGTTACTATAAAAATCTATATAATTTGTTATTATTGTCGGATTTCGAACTTAAATCTATCGCGTCCATCTTGCTTGGTTCTCATCGGCGAATACCACTGATGTAAATACGACTGAATAGCCCGGTGTCGTGATAGCCCAAAGCACAACGAACCTGTCTCAAATTTATAAGGCCTCATAGGGCCATGGTTTGAATCCGGGCGTGTACCAATGAGTTTTTCTGACTTAAGTAAATAACTGACACTGATTCCGTGCCTCGGAGAGCACGTTAAGCAGGCGGTCCCGGACGCTGTCAATAGATGGCGGTCGTTACAGTCCGCAACCCGCAGTGGAGCAGCGTGATTGATTTAGGCTCCAAGCCCCCTTTCTCAGCCTGGGGGAGGCCTAGGCCCCTGCAGTGGGGTAAAAATGGGCTGATGAAGTGAAATGAAATACGACTCGTGTGAGCAAATGTAGACACTTGTCGACCAATATCACTGCACATCAGCGCAGTGTCGTGAACGAGTACCAGTTCATGTGCGGCGGGTTTTATTGAGCTTTCAAAACAAACTTCTAACAAGTCTACTTGTGTACACACCATTGTAAATTGTTTTCTTTACTTTTATACAATATACTTGTATTTATTTATAAAGTCCTATTACTTGGTGGATTCTTATAATTCGTATACATATAATAATATGTTATAGTGGAGTGGTTGTGCTATTGAAACCGTGTCAAGACAGTGCGGGCGTTTAGGAAAGGGGCCGCGACACGCATGAATATGCATACACTTTGTGACTAACCGAAGCGTCTGTATAATGTCTTTATTTCCACTGTCATGGTTCCTATTGACCATAGAGATGATATCTTTATTGTATTAATGATTCTTCAATAAAAATATCATTGAAATTAAACGCTATAATAAAGCGTCACCCAAGAGTTAATACATACCTACTTCAACAATTAATTTGTAAACTTTTACAATAATCTTATCACGTATTGTTTACAATCATTTGCATAGTTTGGATGAGTCTAATTACGTTTTAATCCACATAAATATTTATATACACAAATTCCCGTCTTTGTCTCAAAGGGGTAAACAGAGACTATCATTTCCACTAAATACGAACGCGTATACCTACCTATATTATTACCCGCTTTTTGTTTAGAAGGCTGTGGTTTGAATCCCTAGGCATCTACCGTCTAATAAGTTTACAACATATATATAAAATAAATTTAAATGAAACATCTACATTCAAAGAAATAAAATTTTAAATTCAAGATTTACATTGTGCCGCTATTTATAGTAGTAGAATTGAAAGAATAAAAAGAATGTCAAACAGTATTTCACAAAATTTCAAGATATATATATATATTTTCCTCTTGAAATTAATTATTAAATTTTTTTTTAATTAAAAACATATTAATTTTATAAAAAAACATTCAATCTTGTCCTTGTCCCCCTTGACGCGAAGGTGGCCAAGATAATTAATAAATAATAAATTAGTTAATGTATACCATATCATATCATTAGCCCATTAATGCTTCACTGCAGGGACCCCCCTTTTGGGATGGGGGAGCTTAATCCACCACGTTGCTTCAGTGCGGGTTGATAGATTTTAACGATGGCAACTGGGACCGACGGTTTAACATGCTCTCCGAGTCACAGAGTCAGTGATAGTTGTGTACATAAATTAGAAAACAACTCATTGGTACATGCCCTGGGATTCGAACCACTGTTAATAAAAACAAGAAGCGCGCTCTTTACCACTCGGTTATCACATTAATGTTACTGTAGTGAGTATTACTTACAAATAATATGCATATTCAGACAGTTCAAAATTTACCACAACCACATTACAAGATACAATCACGCAATAAAAGAAAAACCTAATATCCAAGACACAGGTGGTCAATGCAGTGGCATCACCAACTTGACATACTTAAACAGGCATGATTACTGTAATCAAATGTGAAATTATATTTTCCGTGGCAAAGTGATGGATGACATATTTTTCTTATAGTTTGTTATGTAGCAAAATCACTGTTACAATAATCTGAGTAGTTTACACGGGCATAAATAGATTCAAGTCTATTGTAGATTTTAATATCAACGCTATTTTAAATAATAATAATAACACACACAATCACAACAACGTCTAGGTCCCAAACTAAGCATTAGCTTGTATTTTGGGTACCAAGCGAAGACACCACATACATATAACAACCAAGACCCGGTGCCAGTATTAATATTCATCATATAAATACTGACCCGACCTGGGATTCGAACCCGGGACCTCAAGCTTCGCAGGCAGGGTCGCTGCCCACTAGGCTAAGCGGTCGTCAATAAGTAATTAAATGTTTTTTTGGAAGCTATCGTCTTCAACTTGTTAGTGTTTGAGCAAGATATACAAAAACCGTTTATTTTAGCATGTAAAAAATATGTGTTGATATTTATAATGATTAATAAAATTACTGCGAATACATAATGTGAAACATAAAAATTATGAGAGCGAAGTAACAGAGAAGAGCCATTATAAAATTAAAAGCCTTGCAGAATTTACTGATTCAGTGTCGTTCATCCCAAACAAGAACCTTGTGGGAAAGTATTTCTCATAAGAAGCATCTCTAAATTCTCGTCCGCACGAGATAGGAAAAGAGCTGATAGCAGTTTACATATTACATATTTTTATTTTTATAATAGCTGGATTCAAGTAAATGTATTTTTTTTTTAATATGTATACACTAACTAAAATATTAATTATACGTTTTAAACGCAATCGCGATAAAATTTATAAACTTGGTGTGATTTGTATTACGTAAATAATGATAACATTGGTGTTTTTTAAAATGACTTAAGAATTATGAAAGTATTTATTGGCAATAGTTGTAACAGTTAATATTAGTATCTGATTTATTCCATTAAATATTTATATATTTTATTTATTGTGTTTCGGAAGATATGCACTTATTGATATTGAGTTTTTTGTTTAATGTGTACTTAATAAAAAATAAATACATCAGAATGAATTTCTTTCTCGTTAGTATATCCAACGATAAGATTTTGCGAATAACTTCTTTAAATTAACCGTGAAGCGATTACCATAAAAACACTTGGCGGCCACATAAACTGTCAACTGATAATAACAAATGCTATATTGTTAAAACATATGCAAATACGCTACCGTTTCAATAATGGCTTACGACGCGTCGAACCGTTTGGACTCTATTTATTACAATATTCGTGTCCTTGAGTTGATAGCGTACATTGAAAAACCGTACATTTAGCGTACATTTGACTTTACAATACGTTAAAATCTGAAAATATCTTATGTTCTATACTAGCTACTACCCTGTCTTGCTTTTTTTTAGTTTCTTAGTAGAATACAGAAAATTCTCTTTATATAATTACGTTTGTTTTGATGTTCGTTTGCTTGTTACCCTAAAGCTTGATAATCTGAATATTGAAGTAATCAAAATTTATTAGACATATAATTTATACAAACAAATACAAAATTATTATGAAATAAACAAAAGAAATAAATTACAATAGTGTGGGATCCTCTTTTTAAGGTAATTAATAAGCAAACATATATATTCCCAATAAATATACCATAAACAATAAGTTACCTAGTCTGACTGATACGCCAAAAATAAAAAAACGAAATTTCTAAAACACTATCGTAGCGCTGCCTACCGAATCCAATTGTGAACCCTAACCATTCAGAGATCAACAAAATCGTATAAATTAATTAATTAATTTATAAAACGTTTCTATCGTGATCAAATTAAGAATACTAAACCTTTCTCAAATCAATTTAATCACACACAGAAAATTTCATAAAAAGCAGTCCAACCGTTTGGGACAAGTTCAGTTAACTACATACTTATGGACAGAAGAGCTATATATATATATAGTTTTGTTAGTTTAAGTTAAGATTGTTATAAGGTCCCATATATTAATCAAACTCGAACAGTCCCGTCTTTTTTAATTTTGCCCTAAGTAAACACAAAGACAAACATACACATGTTTCAGTAACGTAGTAGTAGCACTTCTTTAGTAACATTAACAATACCCCAAGAAATTAGCAAAGTTAACCACACAACAATCGCGATTATTTGCCAAAATTTGCATTCAATTGGCACGTTAGTTTAGTATCGGTTTCTAAAATAAAATAACATATTTATTTTTACATAGAAAGCCTTTTTTGGGGGTAGACTTTTCATACAAAAAAGAGGGTTCGGCCCGTGTCTAATCTTCGTCGTAGTTGTGTTACAATATTTACAGAAAATAAATATATAACAAAAGAAATACTGCTACAGGGCGTTATGGTCTTGTTTTTTTTGGTATCTTATTTAGTTGTTTCAGAATGAATTTCTGAAAAACATGGTTTTTGCCGGTTCTTCGTTTTTGAGGAAAGTTAGCCGTAAATAGAGACATCTTTTCGTAGTGACCCTGCAAATTTCCGTTCCAATTCGTACACATTTCAAGGGTGGAAACAGTCACGGCCCGCAAGCTGTTTCGAAGGGTATTTTATAGGTATTTTTGGGAATTTCTTCTTGTTATTTCTGTCACTCTGGAATATCTCGGGGAAGAGGGATCGAAACGGAGATAGCGATGCCAATTTAGCATTCCTAGATAAATGAATGATACATTATTTTTTCTAATTATGTATATAATGTATATAATATTATGTATTTCATATATGGACTGTAAAGTCTGAAATAAACTATTGTTATTATTATTATTAATTCGAAGCCGCGGAGTGAAAGACTATCCCCTTAAATATTTGCTATCTACCTTGCGTTTACCACGAAGAAATAATTTAATATACTCGTTTATATATTTTATTTACAATTATATAAATATAGAAAAACCTTAAAATATTTTGTTCAAAGCGGTAGCGATTATATGAACGTATCAATTACAAAAGCATCAATTCCTTTCACCTGCCTGTAAAAGGCTTATGCATTGAATATTAATTACCTTTTCACGAAAATGTTAGTTTAAAGTTGGTACGAAATTTTTGATATTAACAAAATTGTACCTTATTTTTATTATAGGTACCTACCTCACGATTTAAAAGCGTAATATTTATGATTTGTAACTAACAAAGCAATACTTTTAAAGAATTAAAACTTAATTGGATACTACGAGTAATATGTAATTGTTGGGTCCGTGTATATAGCCCAATTGGCATATTACATCATCATCTTCAGCCCATGTCTCTCCACTGCAAGATATAGTCCTCTCCCAAGGCTCGCCACAACACACGCTCCTCCGTCTTTCTCATCCAACTACTTTTTCAGTCCACCTGATCGGAGGGCGTTGAACACTTCGCATACCAGTACGTGGCCTCCACTCGAGAACTCATCTACCCCATCGGTTATCGGTTCTACGGCAAATGTGACCGGCCCATTGCCACTTCAGCTTGCTGCATATTAAATAAAAAATATTACTAGTGTTAATAATTTATTAGTTGTTTCATGATCCGTTCTGATGATCTGATGACGTTGTTTAAAAATACAGGCGGTTCATACGTGAAAACTGTCCAAAAGGATATTCTGAAGTATCTAACTTTCTATTTAGGCAAAAAAACTGCACCAAAATTGGCTCAGCAGTTTCTAAGAAGCACATCTACAGCTATGCCCTCTGTGTAATACTTGTGTTGATGTAATATTTGTGTATTGTGTAAAACTACATCAAAATCCAGCCGGCCGTTTCAGAGAAACATTCTTATGCAGCGCTTCCTGGTGGCCTACAACCGTTAATCATATCCAACCTCACTTCTAGTTAAATAATTTTTCAGTTAAATCCTCCCAAATTCACAAATTCAACAAATAATGTCCTTAGACGTGTTTTCTTGGCCTTTTTAGAGTAGATCTGTTTTCCATTATTCTTTTCCAGTACCTCAATAGCCTTTGTTAAACTTTGTAAAACTGTTGATTTTTGATTTGAAAAGCATTTTCACGTTTGAATTTGGTTTTAGCCTAAAATATTTTGAATGTAATATTTAACATTACAACTGCCGATAAACAACATTGTTTCTCATATCAATAAAAACAATAAGTAGGTATAAATAAAAGTTGATTACTTTATAGAGATTTATGAGGATAAATATGGTGAATTTCGATGAGACTTAATTTGTTAAAAGTCCTCTTATTTACATTGTAAATTTTTATATCTGCGATGAAATTGACCTTTTATCTTTCTTAATATTTATTAACACTATTAAGTGGGCGTCCTTTACATCAAGCATCGACACTTCCCCATCACTTCATTTAGTTTCATAGGATTATTTTTAGTAGCTCTAGAACGTCCGAAAATTCCGACGTCGTATGTTATTTTTACCGTCGTTCTCAGACATAACATATAACACATACAATGGTGATTTTTTCGTGCATATAGTAAGAAACCTATTTTGCAAAATATCCAGTAGTGAACGCAGTGTGTACACGTAGCCACTGCTAATTAATTTAGCAAATGCCGAAAAGCAGGTGCCTCAATCGAAATGCTTTTAAAACATTGTTTTTGTAATTTATTGTGATATCGCCTAATTATCTAAATGATGACAAATAATCGATTAATTTATCTGCACTCAATTTGAGATACGATTGCAAAAATTAAAACAATTACGTACGTTTATTTCTTACGAGAAATAAAACAAGAATTGATAAGTGAACAATTTAGACGATTCGCTCGTTCTAGCAATATTCGGAAAACATTGTAAGTGAAAGAAAATATTCTATTGAAATTTTCATGAATACACCGATAAATCAAAAATAGATTATAGTATAAAACTATATTGACATATTATATTTTTTTCTTATTTACGATAGGATTTGATATTATGTTATTTTCGATATAACCACAGCTAAATTAAAATAAGATTTAGTTAATCTTTGATTATTTTCGATCTCTCTTCATACTTCAAAGGGTTACGAAAAGATAAAATTTATAAAAGTATTTTAATAAAAATAATAATACTTTAATGTATTTCTTTATCATTTATCTTTTCAGCGACCCATTCAAATTCAGTGACACGACCAAAAATGCATTCATAAAAATGGAAACTTTATTTTATTTTGCTTCTGTTTTGCTTCAACTGGTGTCTATCGGCTCTTCACTGTTGGAGAAATCATATTCGAAAAACGGGCCAACATAACTATAACCCCAAAGCCTATTACTTTGTTGATGCATTTGGACAATCGTGTAAATTAGAAAAAGGTTGCCCGCGTTATATCATGCTTGTTTTTCTTTTTTGCAGAATGAAACTGGAGCTTGTAATGTCCAATGAGGAGGCGTCTACTTAACTAAACTTGGCTCCATCGACCAACGAAAGCAAACTATGCGTCCAACATCTAGGCCTGCCTTAATCCACCAACCGACGCAATCTCTGACTAGGTATATAACCTGTCCACCTAGGTGACATACGTTCAGGTCATTCCGTGGTTTTCGTTTGAGAATCTTTCCATCTCAACCTTTCATAACCCAGCAAAATTTATTTATACATCGGCCGTCGAGCGTTTTCGTTCCTGACAGGTCGTATTTGGCATAGTAATCGGATGGTTGATGTGAATTTGTACCGTCGGACGATTTCCGTTTTCAAATACTATGCACAAGATTAAATTAAAAATTATATTATTATTTCAACTAACAACAAACATGTTATAGTTATAAATCTCATGTGTCAGCAACGCAAACTCTCGACGGCCGATGTATAGTTAGATGCAATTGAAGCTCGTACATAAACATAACATCGAACAAAAAACATAATATTACATGGTAATACACAGATAAACTCCAAAACCAGTTTCGAACATCGTCCGATAGTCGACGCCGGCGCAAGAACGGCAATTTCATAACATTTCGCCTCGAGCCGCGGCTGTGTCTCGGTCAGGGCCAAGAACGACTTGGTAGGAAAGAGGGGGAAGAGGGGGAAAGCTAAGCCTGAGAGAAGGGATATAAGCGCAAAGAGGAGGGGGGAGTAACATAAGATGTGACATAAGTGTGAAAGGAAGGCAAAATTGAGGTAAAAGAGGAGAGAAGATGCGCTGGGGCGCTGCGTTGAATTGAACACTAGATAGATTGTATCTTGCTGCACTGCCGAGCGTGATCGCTTGACTTGTTCTCTGACTAGTCGATCTCATAAGATTCTAGAACAAATATTATAAGATACTTGAGATAATCAAAAGTTTTTCGAAAAAATATGGTGAAGCCTTTATAACTTTTTAAACTTTAACACATAAGAAGCGTATTGACCACATTTCATAGGTGCACCACAATGTTCATTCAGGAATCCGTAAAATGTAAAGATAGAGAAAAATCAATTTTTTCATATAAAAATTAGAACAATAAGTAATAAAACACTTATACATTGTAATAGAGAAAAATACAAAATTTGTATAATTTGTAAGTTATTTAGTAAATGCTTTCTTTTATTCGAGTAGTAGGCATTAATACCCATACTATATTTTTTCATAATGAGATTATTTATGATTTCATCATTATTCATTTATTTCAAGGTTAGCGGTTGCCCCATCGTCAAAAAGAAATGTTTTTATTAACACACGTTTACAACAGCTTTAAATCCGTAAAGGTAAAGCTGGGCCGGCGCTGTCGCAATGCAGTCCGCAAACAGCGGTTATTTCGCGTAACATCCGTAATATTACCGCCGCTTGAGTAAGTTTTGGTTTTATGGTCTTTGACGTAATATTGTGAAATATTTGAAAATACCCTTTGAAGTTGGTTACTAGTTATATTATTTGTTCTTATATGAATACTCCGCTACTGTTAGAAAGTTGTGATGTGCTTTTAAGGTTTCAGGAACCAAAATATTCACTTCACTTCATTAGCCCATTTTTTACTCCACTGCAGGGGCTTAGGCTTCCCCCAGGGTGAGGGGGGCTTGGAGCATAAATCCACCTCGCTGCTCCACTGCGGGTTGGGGATTTTAACGATCGCCATCTATTGACAGCGCCCGAGACCGACTGCTTAACGTGCTCTCCGAGGCACGGAGTCAGTTATAGATAATGTACTTAAGTCAGAAAAACTCATTCGTACACGCTCGGATTCGAACCATGGCCCTAAGGCCTTATAAATTTGAGACATGTTTGTTGTGCTTTGGGCTATCACGACACATTTTGGGCTATCACGACATATAGATATGAAATCTAGTAAAGAAACGTATCACAAACCGCGGATTAAAAACGACACATATATTAATACAATTATTTTATATTTTTTGAAGTAAAACTTCTTTAGGCGCGACTAGGGAGTAACTCAGATTTTTATCTGACGGAAGTAACGCTTATTCTGACGGAAGTGACGCTTACTATAGTCTGTGTAGTTTCCGCTATTTAAAAATAATAATTTGGATTGGTCGTAAGTATATGTCATATACTCCACGCTTCTTGACTTATACGCCAGCTAGTGGCAAATATCATAATCAATTAGGATTATTTATTTCCAAATTCTCAAACGGATCAATTGTGAATAGCAAAGTGAATAAAAATTCAACAGTTTTAAAAAAAATATTTTAAATTGCAAAATGTTTTAAAAATCTCTAACAGCCAAACCCAATTACCTATCTAGCGACGGTCTAACCATACTAGGGTAAGAAATTCTATCGATTGTATAGTTTTGTCGTCTCAATAACCTATCGACGGATAGACATATCTACCGTCGCACGCCATCTATCGACCCAGAGTAAGATTTTTGTATGAAAATGACATTTCGTACGTCCCAATATACTTCTGACAGCTGTTGAAGGATATAATTTATTACTGAAGATAAACATGCGGCCTATCTGTCAAATGTGATGGTTTACCTATCGATCGTCTGCTATCATCAAATAAAAATTCGCTAAATTACTTTTATCCTAATATTTTGAAACCAATATCTATTTAATTTAGTTGTAATTAAGTGTGAAAATGTCTACGTCCAGTGAAAGCGATTCTGACTTCGAACTTTTACAAGAATTGTCAGACTGGGATAGTAGCGAAGAATCATCTCATATTTGTTATTATAAAACGTACAAAAAAAACTTCAAAGTTTTACTTCAATCGCGCGTAAAGGTTACACGCACAGACTTTTTTTAATTTTTATAATTAGAACCTCCTAAACTTTGTGTTGTAAATGTTAAGTAAAATGACTTGGCCCGAATTTTTGTAAACTGTGTGCTTTAAGTATTAAAATAATAAATTGTTTTCTTTTTAACAGGCAGCCAATCAAATTTTTTATTGACATCTTTCTATTTGTATATAAGTTCCCATTCGTTTAAACAACAAATCAGTCATGTGTTGATGTGTAAAATAGTTATATAGGTTATTGTAAGAAAACTGTGAAAAAATACGTTATTTTCATTTAACACATGATAGTAAAAAGTTCTTTAATTAATCGTTCGATTAATCCTTATACATATTTCAAATCCAACATGATTTTGTAATGTTATATTACTGATCACGTAGGTATTTGGTTGTCGTTTTATGCTACTTTGATTTGTTAAATTTATGGTATTTTCAATTGACTTGAGAAAGACTGAGTTATGAATTTAAAATTTTCAATTTGGTTTTTAAATATACCAATGAGGAAAATTATACACTCCACAATAAAATTTACAGATACCAGGAAGTATTTGTTGGACGTTGTACGAACAAATATAGTGATTGGAGAAAAGGCGTAGAATGAGACCATACAAAAAAAAAACAATTATAACTTTGGATTTTCATGCTTAATACTTACATGAAAAATTATTTTGTCTAAATTAAAATACAAAGGTTTCATTTTATTCGATGTGTATAATGAATATTGACAGTCAATTCAGTCGAATTTAAAAATTAATGAACGTATTTTTATTGACGTAAGTACATTTGGGTAAAACAAAACGCTTACTTGTTACATATAAAACAGGCCTATTTTGTTTACTTAAACTTAATCTAAAGTCAATTGTATTATATGTTTGGATGGAAATTGTCGGAAAATCGGAATTCACCTTTCAAAATTCATTGTTTTTTTTTTTCACTGGTCTCCAAAGTGCTTAATCGTCAATGATACGATGCAATTAAGGTTTTATCATGGCTTAACATATCAAGTAGAAGTTATGATAAACCTCATAGAACAACATAGAAGGACATGTCAGGTGTTTGCTAAAATCACTACATAATAACAATAATAATAAAGGAACACACAGAACTATCTAGTGCCAAAGTAAGCAAATATTATGCTTGTCTTATGGGTATGTTATACATATGACTGTATAATGTGATTGTAATATTTTTAAAGATCTAGAGTACTAAAATTGCATTGTGAATCAATCTTTTCTTGAAAAATCTTTAACTGCATTCATTACAGATATGACAATGACCCTCGGCCACCCGTAGAGGTCAATACAAAGTATAACGTTTGGGTATTTATGCGAGTAAGACGAAAAATCAGAACGGCAACACGGAAAAATAATTTCCATAATTTAAGTAAAACAGCGAGCTGAGGTCGTCGCACCGGCGCGCCACCGACCGGATCGTCCGGCTTTTTATACAAGAGCGCTCGCCCCGAGCCCGCCATTCGTGTTTACAGAAATAATGTTCAATTTATCCGGTAAATCAAGAAAATCTGTCGCCTCGAATTTTGGCAATGTCTGACGAAAGTACATAAACGATAACTATAATATTTTAGCTTTTTGTTTGTGACTTTACCTGCATAGTTTTCAGCTTCCACAAATTGCATTATTCCATTTTTAATCTACGTCAATATTTTTTTTGTATAATTAAAGGAGAATCTGGTAGATCTAAAATCTACGGGGCGGTTGCAGTTCACCTGTATGTACAGGCAGACAATGTGACGTTTTCACAAATACTTCTCTCGGATATATTGCTGGTGGCTTGGTGGCTTTAATAGTACATTAAACGAGCGTCGTGGGACGATTGAGGAGGCTAGAGCCATGCAAAAGTTGAAGTGAGTGTAATGGATCCAAAGCGGCGGTCCAGCGAACTCGAAAAGAAAGAGTTAGGTTATATTCAGTATGTAGCGCCGAAGCGTTCGGAGCGAGCGAAATAATTCAATTGCCTTGGACGGCAGAAGTCAAAGGTGATGGACCAGTAGGCCTGTAATGCAGAACCGCACCTAGTTTGCGTCTACTTCTAAATCGGTTTTTTTATTTGAGTTCACCAAAGGCCTCCGTTATTTGAAGGTTTTTGTGTTTCGAGGCGAGCTCTAAATAGTTTGACGACAGCAATTTAAGATGTACTATCATATGAAGAGCTCAAGAATTTTATGTGGATTGAAGTTACATAGGAAACAAGGGCCATCACTGGCAGTGCGCATGAATCAATATTGTATCGTCCAGAGACTGTAACAAAGGGCCAGGCGCAAAAGAATACAGTGCTTGCATAAGTGAGGAAGGGACGGATACACGGTGTATATAGAATCACTTTAAAATTTGCTGTACCGGTTAAGCATTGAATATAGACAACTGAGGTAGGACGCGGCTTAATTTTGGAGACATTTGTTGAGGAGGAGGCGATATGTATCCTGAGGTCAAGAGTAACGTTGTAGTATTTGTAAGAGTTCATCCACGTATAATACGACTGAATAAGTAAAGTATCCAGGGTCTCGGGTTTTTCCAATGGAAGTACATTTCCGCATTTTACCCCGGATCGATTTTAATCCTATATTGTCTATTCCATACGCCTACGTAGTTGAGCGTGATATGAAAGGCCTCTTGGGCCTTAGAGCGGAAGTAACACATAGAGTCAGTATCGTTCGTGAATAGAGCAATATAGACCTAAAGAAACCGGGCATGTCGTGAACAGTGTGAAAAGAAGTGGCGATAAAATCAAGCCCTGGGGAATCCGGGTCGGGTGGAGCTTGAAGTAAAGTACGTTTCTTGGACGCGATATTGAAAATTTTCGTTTTAGAAAAAGTTGCGTATGATTAGCTCGAGGCGGTCCAATAAGCCTTGTTTATGGAGCTTATATATAAATCCGTTGTGCCAAACTTTTACTGCAGTTGGAATTGTTTTTTCTCTATGTAAAAATATGGTAAATGTATTTTGTGGGGCGGCGCGTGCAGTAGTGACCTGAACAAAAGCCGAACTATTCGTTCATGATTATATTCTTGAACTAGATATAGTTCGTTTTTTTTTTTTTTTTTTTTTGTTTTGTGAGGGCCGAATCTGCTTACAGACATCTGCGCGCCCGACCTACCGCGCAGATAGTGCCGGGTTGGGATTTCTACACAGAAGGTGCAGCCCGACCGGCTAAACGACTCCTCAACCTATACTCCGGAGAGCGTATAGGATTTGACATGAACGACGACCGGACGCATTGAGGATGCTTCGGTGCGTTAGTGCCTATTGGCGGGCGGCGCCTTAAGGGCCCCGTCTCGTAGGCTTATGATTAAAATTAAAATTAAGAATTAAAAATTCGGCAATGGAGGGCAGTTCGAGCTGGACGACCCGACTGTGAACAAACAAGGCTCAGATGCCATTCGAACAGATTTGCTACGTTAACTAGGTAATATCGGGCGCTAGGTACTGTTCGCCTATGTCAGACTGAAGGTCTGATCTGCCTGCATTCCTGAGACTCTCAACCTCGGTGGTGAGATCGTCAGGAGGATCTGTTAGTGCATTCCGTGGACGTCTGAGAAAGTGGGTGGCGGGCGGGGGCTCGTAAGAGGCCGCTGCCGAAAGTAGCGGGTTGGGGTGCGCGACCGCAGCGGCGAAGAAGCGCTCTGACGCGTCCTTCATGTACTTGGAAAGAGTTGGTAAGTCGAAATCGCTGTGGAGTATACTATTTCGAACGTACCAAGGAGAATCTACTGCTTTTCTACAGAATCTGCTCTGTATGACCTGTAGCGGTTTAAGTATCGATTCTTTGGCGTAAGCGAAGACCGGGCATGCATAAGTCATGACCGGTCTGATAGCCATCACATAGAGTGTGCGCTTGTTGCGCATCGACATCTTACTACGGCTACCTATCATACAGGACAGGCGGGCCATATAAAATTTGGCAAGTTTGCTAACACGTTTGACATGATCGCGAAAGTGCAGATGCTTGTCAAGCGTAATACCTAGATATTTATAACTATGTTGCCACGGAATGTTGACACCGGACATTTTGAGTGAATCTATGTTTTTTGGGAGGAGTGAGGGGTCTTTCGCTTTGGCATGGCGAAAACAGATGGCCGCGGATTTGTCCGGATTTAGTTCAATCCTCCATAGGCGAAACCACTGCGTGAGTTCGTCTATAGAGGACTGAAGTCGAGGAGCGATGTGCCTATTAACGCGCGCGCGAAAATAGAGCACTGTGTCGTCGGCGAACAGTGCTAATTGGACTCCGTTGCGCGGCAACGGTATATCGTTGGTATACGCTGAGTACAGTATCGGGCTGAGAGTGGAGCCTTGCGGGACTCCAGCTTTTAACGTTTTCCGCGTTGAGAGTGATTTCTCGTGTTTATAGACGAATTGTCGGTCGGTGAGATAGTCTTGGATTATAAAAACTAATCTATCTGGGACTTCAAGTTTATGCAGCTTGTATATTAAGCCTGCATGCCAAACTTTGTCAAAAGCTTTGGCTACGTCGAAAAATACTGCTACGGTTTTATCTTTCCGTTTGAAACCGGAAGATATGTATTCAACTAAACGGAGAGCTTGTTGAGGGCAAGAGTGTCGGGGACGAAAGCCAAATTGCTCGTCTATAATTAGTCCCTTTCCAAATAAATGATCGCAGAGACGAGTCTTTAAAACTTTTTCGTAGAGTTTGCCCATAACCTTGAGGAGGCTTATGGGTCTGTAACTGGTGGGAAGATCTCGAGGTTTGCCTGGCTTAGGAATGCCGATTACGACGGCTTCCTTCCAGATCGGTGGAAAGTAGCAGTTTTTGAAGCAAGTGTTGAAAATGGTTGCCAGAAGGGCGACTAATGGAAAGGAAAAGCATTTGAGTGCTTTGTTATTGATGCCATCGAGACCCGGAGCTTTTTTGTTTTTAAGCTCCTTAATATGTTTACTAATTTCCTCACAAGTGACTGGGGGAAGGTCCGCTGAGGGCGGACGGGCCGCGTGATTGCGTACGTCGTTTTCGACGTAGGCTACGTGAGAGGGGTCGCACGGAAGTGTGCTGATTGAACATTGGGCGTCAAGACTATCTGCAAGACAGTCAGCTTTTTCGTTATCGTCGAACGCGAGGGAGCTATCTGGTTTCTTAAGTGGGGAGGACGCGGCGTGTCCGTCTAAACGGAGCGCTTTGGCGACACTCCAGTAGGCCTTATGGGTTGGCTTAATGCCTTCCATAAGGTCGTTCCACTGTTCGTTACGTAACTCACTTATGCGCGCTCTCACACGGCGTTGGAGGGCGCGCGCTCGTGACCTATATTCGGGCGTGGGATATGCGCTCGCGCGGCGCAGAGCAACGTTTTTGACTCTTATGAGTTCGCGCACGTCAGGCGGCAGGTTCAGGCGGGGTTTAGCCGCCGGCGCCTTCCGCGAGCAGTCCGCGATCACTTTTTGAACGTGCTCAGTAAGAGCCCCTATAGCTAGATCTATATCATTATTGGAGTTAATTTCCGATGGGATTTTATTAAGATCGGGGGTATCGATTTTTTGGAGCGCGGCTTGGACTTTATCCCAGTCGGTGATGAATTTGGGGTCCTCCGGCGGATTTTCCGGTGAACCCAATTTCATGAGAACGGGCCGGTGATCTGAGCTCAGGGCGTGAAGCGTCTCGATAGAACTCAGTTTCAGCGCCACGTTTTTAAGAACTGCGAAGTCCAGAATTTCTGGATGATGAGTATTATTATCGGGAAATCGCGTCGGTGTAAGTGGCGCGATTATGTCTAAATTAAGGGCCTCGGCTAGGACCGATAGCCTGCGGCCGTTCATATTGGTGGCCACACAGTTCCAATCTGTGTGTTTACTATTAAGATCGCCGAATAAGAGAACGGAATCTCCAAGGGCGAGAAGAGCTTCTATGTCGCTCCGGAGCAACTCACTAGTCGGCGGCAGGTACACAGAGGCTATGATAAGGGTCCCGTGACCGGTCATAGCCAATCTGCACACTGTCGCCTCTACGTTAATAAGAGAGGGCGCGTCGATGGGGCAACAGTACAGCGTGCGTTTAAAATACACCGCGGTACCCCCGCCCCTTCCGCGTTCGCGGTCCGTTCTAAGTAAATTATAATTTTTAATTTTGCAGGCCCTGGGCCTTTTGTTTGATAAAAAGGTTTCCTGGACTAATATAATATCTACGCTGTACTCAGACGCACATTCGCCTAACTCTATAAAATTTGTGTTAAGGCCACGCGCGTTGAACGACATAATCGAGACCGAACTCGGTTTATGTCGCCCAGCGCGAGTGCCCAGTGTGCACGCGGGTGCACTCATTACAATTTAGTGTTGAAAGTTAAAAATTTAAAAATTTAAAATTAAAAATTTAAAAAATTAAAGTTTATAATTAATGAGTTTAATAGAGTGATTCGATCACTTTGGGGTAACGACTAAGGGCAGCCATTCTGTCCTTAGTACATTTACTATTTGAGATTTCCGAGGCCAACGCGGCGACCTCGTCCTCGGAGACCTCAGCTATGGCCGCTTTTATTAGTCTTAAATTTGCGAGGAATGAGCTCGCATCTTTAAGCGGTTTGTTGGGCACGGGCCCGGTAGTACGAGCGGCCGGTGCAGCCGCTTTTGGGATGGGACGCGGTCCCCAAGCCATCGCGGGCGCGGCGGGGCGAGTGGTCGTGGGAGCGAGAGGGCCGTTAAAGTGCGGGCGCCGTTGAATAAGCGCCGGGAAATGGGTCGTGTTGTGGACCGCCGGGGCCCATTGCCTTTGTGCGGGACGCACTGGCGGTGGAGAGAATTTAGGCGCTTTAGGGCAGCCTCTATAATTGGCCGTATGGCCGGTTTGTTGGCAGAGGACGCACGCTGGTGGTCCGTCCTTTGCCTTATCACGCGGGCACTCCGAGGTGAAGTGGGGCGTGAGGCATTTAACGCAACGCGGATTCGCGTTGCAGTTAATGGAAGCGTGGCCGTATAGCTGGCAACGATGACATTGCATTGGGCCGCCGCGGCGCCGCGGAACTTCTAAGCGGATGCCCGAAAGGCCGGCTATTTTAATATTATTATGAAGAATGAGCTTGCCGAGCTCATTTTTCTCTAAGATTGCTAGGACGAGGCCTAGCGATGATCCATCGCGCCTATGTAGGCGGTGGACCGAAATAATAGGATAATTTTGGGACTGAAGGTCCTCTATTATGGTCTTGTCATCGACTTCGTCGGGAATACCGCGAAGGATGACCTTTAATTTGCGCTCTTCAGCGAGCGCGAAGGTATGGAATTGAATTTTCGCGTCCGTAAGGTAACGCGTGAGGGCGCGAAAAGAATCGGTGTCGCTAACGGAGATGCGAATACCTTCAGAGGTATTTACCGCTTTATTATATGTGATGTGGCGTTGGCCGCACACGGCTGCGACCACCGTCCATTTGGATTTGTCCCGAAGGACGACGGGCGGGGGTGATTTACCAGCGGGCGGGGGGGTTGGTTTATGAGCCGTGACTTTATTGTGCGCCGCAACGGCGTCACAAGTGAGCGCGGAGGGCGCGGGGGTGGGGGGCGCGCGGGCAGTGGCTGGATGTGCGGCGGCGGCGGGGGGAGGGTCGACTACCATCGACTCGGTAGAGGCAGCGAGTTGACGACGGTCGCATGCTCGCTTTTTTTTACGACCGGCTTTGACTAACTCAAAGCCGTCGTCCGCGATTACGTTGGGAGATTCTATAATTGTCGAATCTGAATCGGAGGAGTCCAATTCAGATCCTGAAGCGGGGCGGGGGCGCTTACTGCCCGTAGTTGAGCCGCTATCTGACATAGCGTCAGACGTGCACGAGTGCGAGCGAGAGGGCGAGGCGTCACTCTCCGTCTCGCTCACACTCGTGGCCGGAGAGGCCGGCGAATCGGGGATGACGGCGGTTGTACTAGCGCGCGGGGTAGGGGCGGGCGTGCTCTCGGAATTTTCCGGAGCGATAAAGATTTTGGCCAAGTTAATGTTGGCCGGTATGGTGAGGCCATGAGCGGCCGCTAAAGATATGATAAGAGCCATAAACTCTTCTAGTGATTTTGCCTGAGGGGCGGGGGGGGGGGTGTTCGTGGCTGACATATTTTTAGTTTTATGTGGGTGTGTACTGTGTGTATGTTTTATGTGTGTAGTGTGTGAGGTGGGTACCTACACCTACACCTACGGTGCGTCCCCTAGTTTCGCGTGAGCAAAACCAGGGGGTGCGTACCTAACGGCCCTAGCTGCCTCGACCGAGAGACCGCCAAGAGATACTCGATTGGCGATCAAACTACGGCCGAAGAATGGGTAAAAGGATAGGAGAGGTGGGCGGGTGACACCAGGCGTCGACGAGGGTAGCCCCCAAGGTCGGTGGTACCTGGCCCGTCGGTAAACTTGCCGTTCCCGTTAGGGAAAGGCGAGCGGACCGGTCACCGCTCCGAATCGGATTGTTGGCACCGTTATGCGTTTCCACCGATTCGACCACAGTAATAATGTCGTGGATTTGCAAAGCGTATGTGAATGGAATTAGCTTTGAAAAAAGCTGTTTGAATGCACTGCACTGCACAAGAACTCGCGAACGATTTCGGGCGCAATGTGAGACGTCCGCGCGGGTCGGACGCTCAGAGCAAACTGACCGGGCATCGGATATAGTTCGTGAATCTAGCATACCTATATAGGACACGTTCGTATAATTGCGGAGATAAGGAGAAGGAGGGGGGAGCGAAAAGTATATTTAAAGCACATGAGAATTTAATTCCTGATTGGGTCACCAAACTGTGACAGACACTGAATCTTCCCAAAAGGGTTCCTTTCTTCCATCTAAATTACGGCACTCTAAAATAGACGAGTTGAATCGTAGCGTTAACATATCGAAGTATAGGAAAAAGACTTCAGTAATAGATAAAGTCGTAGAAACTGTGAAAAAATATCCAATCAAATATAATTAATTGCAGTCGAAGGAACCAGATTCATGTTTTACTTGCTGCAATCCCTGCTGCATGTGTGGGTCTGACTGCAGTTATTCATTATATTTGATTGGATGGTTTTTACAGGTTCCACGATTTTATCATCATCTTTTAATTGGCAGGTTCAAGACGGATAACAGCAATGATTATATGTATTAATTTTATTTAAAAAGTTGCCATCATACATTGTACTGTGTTCTTACGTTATCGTGTTTCCATCTTTTCAGTCCATTTTATAATACAGTCGGATTTTTAATTTTTTAACTAACATTTTTTAATCACGATTTCTGATTTTTTTTATCAATAAGTATTCTTTTTGTTGATTGTAAATCGATTAAAATGTGTTCATTATTTTCAAGACATATTTTCGGAAACCATTTACCCTTATCAATAGATTATTTTCTTTAGATATTGCATATAGAACTACTATGGCTTGTTGGTATAGAATAAACTTGTTGGCACAACAAGAAATGTGTACAGATATTACCTACACAAATCACAGTTTATGCAATTCTCATACGGAGTATATGGTTGTAAAATTGTCTAGAAAACTTCACCTAGGTTTTAAAAGACCTATACAGTGATGTCACTCACACTATACAGTATGTTTCTGTCTCTACTGCCATTTTGTATTTTACGGCCACCATTTTGGTTTTATGAAAATAAAACCAAGCATATAATCATTGCACAGTTTATACGATTTGATAGACACTTCATTGCTTTAAATCTGTAAACCCGTTGGATTACTTTAAAACTATAAAAAAATCTACTTAGATGATACCCAGATACACTCTAGATAGAAAACTCGTGAAAAACATTACCCTGTCGTTGGTGTCCAATAGTCGGGTAAAAATGATACATACGGCCAGCTCGCCAACACTTTTCCGATAACTAATATATATGTTTACGTAGACATTTATACACAGGTGAACATTTCGTCTCGCAAATTAAATAAACAGCAAACTGTGGAATTAGCGACAGAACAAAGTTAACAAGGAGACCGGTGTTTGCCCGTGGAGTACTTTGCAACAGCGCTACGCAAACCGACAAATATCCGTTCACGTCAAATATTTATTTTACTAGTCTTGTTTTCTATACAAACATAATATGATGAAACGACTGACTCTGGAGTGCTTACATTTTACTGACACACGTCAAAATAACGTGACAATTAGGAAAAACTATCTAAATCTTGATATTATTAAAGATACGTGTATATTATTTTTAAAGTTTCGTAGGCGTATGTATTCAAAGAAACATTTATGCTATAGTTTTTTATAACATTCATGTTACTGTTCAAGATTTGTTGGTATTCGCATCGTAGCAAAAAATACCTATTATCTAGTTTACGGGATAATTATTTATCTTATTTTATATTTACGCGAAATTTTATGATAAATATTTGGAAATTTGAGTGTGTAGTATGATTTTACGATAATTGTGAAAAAAAAATTTTTTTAATGCATTTACGCAAGGGAATATAACAATCCCAGATAGGGATAACCGAAAAATCATCAGACTCCCTTTCGATAAGATTTCACTTGCTAACTCAGCAGATCCCGCTACATGACCCATACGCAACGCATTAGGGCAGTGTGTGTTATGTCTGTGGCGACCGCCATGTTATATTGTGGCACGCTATATGCCAGCTCAAATCGTACGGCATTCCTGTGCCGGAGCTTGCGAGCGAGATGGAAACAAGATGATATCGCTCTATCTCGCTCGGTAGGCTCGCAATCCTTTCCTTTCTACCTGTTCTGTTGCGGTGTTACAAAAACCCGCTCCGTAGGGCCGCTAACTTACGTGTATTGAATAGGGATTGCGGAGCCTGCGACGGCCCATTTAAAGGTTGCGTGTGCGCATGCCGTGTTGTATGAGATACATGTGTGCATGAACGCCACTGTTGAAATCCCGTCTGACGGGAGTTTCAATTTATGCATGAAAAAATTAAGGATCACAAATGGCGGTATTACGTAAGAGACTTCGGTCATATTTTTATGCTAGTTTTTGTATTTCAAACTCTTAGTAGGTAGTTAATTTCTTACGTTATAAATGTAATAAATAAAGAGATTAATTATCGAAAAATGTCAATTCTCTATTACTATATAATACTTGCAAGTATGAGTAACAATTTACCATTGTAGTTACGTAAAAACTCTTATTTTTTTGTGTTTTATTCCCATATTACATCGATAAATATATGTTAACTGACTATTACCAATTCATCCATAGAAAACTACACCGTCATCAACATGTCGATTCGCTCCAGCCGTGACGCTATTCTGTATAGAAGAATTCTAACGAAACGATCCGATTGCGACAGTACAAAGCTCGTGACGGGTATGGCATTCTGGCATTCGCCGGGCCGTGATCTTGGCAATGGTTGGCCGCGGACCTATTGCGGTCGCTGTACCTTACCCCTCTTTACCCGCGTACCCCTTCACCGGTGAGGCCCGTCGCGTAATGCCCCTCTCACTTTGCACTCGTAGTGTAGGTAGAAACAGAGATTCAAAGCATGGCATGTAAATGTTTCGAGTTAAAATAATTCGACTATTCTCGTTCGATGTCTGTACATACACTAACTCTACTGACTGCAATATAACTAAGTAGACACATTATAAAATTTTATTAAAGATAGATACAATAAGCAGCGCAAGTTACGTATGCTGGCCACCAAAAGCGCAGTGGATTACTTATAGTTTCAGTTTGACGGTAGGAAGTGACGTCTGACGAGCGGAGGAACTTTTGCGGTCACGCTATTTATTTATACGACTTCATTTCTTACTGACTTACAAACCCTAATATGAACTTTCAGCAATCGTCACTCATGCTGCTTATTGTAACCATTATAATGTAATATGTGTGTTCATTCAGCTCAAGTAAATTCACAAAATTCACGTTTAATACAAAACACTGTACTTTGACATTTAATGACAATTTATTTTCTCTCTCCATTTTTCATTAATCTTGCACGTAGTCAAGGGCGCAGCTTTCATACTCAAAGTTACGGACGTCCATGCGCTTTTCAGAAAACTCCCATCAAATCAAATGCGTTGTCGCAAATTTTTCCTTTGAACTTCCGGGACAGAATCAGTGATGGAGAATTGCTTAATAATTTGATGCCGAGAAAAAAAATACCACATTTTCTTTGATATTTAAATGTAAATATTTATCGTTACTGACGATGCAGTTCTATAATAAGCTTCATCAAGACATCTTTTAACAACTTGATGTCTAACTACTGTTTCTTCCATAAGCTCTTTAAGCTCTGTTACGCCTCTCACCCCACCACGCCCGCACGTTCACGGCTCGAGCCTTTTGACAACCGGTATAAGAGAACTAACCGAGACGTCTGAATTCACGTAATGAAATTTGAAGATTGTTATAAAAGATTTAAATTCATCATCTACAAGGTCGAATTATGCTGCCGGTAGCTTTTGATATCAAACTTCTTTGTTACAGCCGATTTCAAGTAGTTATATGCTACCAGCATCCCGAGTACACTCAACTCAGAATATGAAAATAAATACAGAAGAGTATCGTATCGTAACCACACTACTGGCTCTCAAAACGAAAATGTTGTTTATAAGGTAATTTTGACTCTAAAAAATATTTTTTTTAATTCTACGTCCAAATCGGAAAACAGAAAAATGATAATACATCAAACTAGTTCTTTACTGAAAAGGACTAAGGAAATTAAAGAAAAGTCGTAAAAGAAAGAAAACATCTGACTTAACTTGGTGACGAGTGGTTAGAGACTCTAACTGCAGAACCAAAGACCGCATGTTCGATTCCCGCCCGGGACAAATATTTGTCAGCATGAACATGTCTATTTGTTTCGTGTCTGGGTGTAAAATATCCATATACATGTATATATTTAAACAAAAAAATATTTTAGTATGTATATCAGTTGTCTAGTACTCATAATACAAGCTCTGCTCGGTTTAAAACCAGATGGCGCTGTGAAGAATGTGACAGGTATTATTAATATTATTATCTCTTTTAGTTAATTATTTAATTTAGCGTCAATGATTCTATAAATCGTTATGAGACCAATGAAAATGGGAAAAGTCAAGAAATTATGAAAAGCATGCACCTTTTTCGGATAAGACATTACATTGTTATAATCTTACAAATTAGTTTTTTGTTTTCGGCAAAATGATATTTTCGAGTAGGTAAATATAATATTAAATAAAAGTTTTCTTTTAAAGCATAATTATAATTTTTTTTATATAATACTAATAAATATAAAAGTATTCAATGCCTGAAAGTAGTGCCAGTAATAGGTAAGAAAGAGGGAACCGTTTGTCGTAATTCATATTGAATTGAAAAAATATTAACTTTAGAAAATAATGATGGCGATTTAATGGGATAGTTTTGTCTTCTCATTTTATATATCTGAACTACCTTGATTGAATTTTCGAATATGAGTCGCATTACACCGACTTCAAGAAAACGTTCGTTCTATTACTACTGTTTTCTATCTTCTGTGTGAAGCTTCATTTATTCATAACGAATTCTTACATTGTCAAGAAACAGCATTTCACCCTTCTTGTTCTTGATCGAGCGATTAGAAAATATTTACCTAAACGGTTAGATCTATGCGCATTGCATTGTTTATTTCCTGGACCTTTGAACATAAATATATACCTTACTCCGGGCATGTACCAATGAGTTTTTTCTAACTTAAGTACATTAAATGTCACTGACTCCGTGCCTCGGAGAGCACGTTAAGCAGTCCGTCCCGGTTACTGTCAATAGATGGCCGTCGTTATAATCCGCCAATCCGCATTTGAACCGCGTTGTGGATTTAAGCTCCAAGCCCCCTAGTCTTGAGGGGAGGCCTAAGTCCCTGCAGTGGGGTATAAAAAAGGGCTGATAATGGATGTAATTTAACCAACTAAACATTAGGAACTGCATCGATAATAAGTTACCTATAAGCTAGTATATTTCCACGAAGATAACCTAGGTTTTGGGCCTTTCAAGCAGCGGCCGAAGGAAAAGCTCCGAAGAACTCAACAGCCGTGCTCGAAAGAACACATCATTATTATCGCCACTTTTTTTTAGATATATTTGAAAGTTCGGATATTTTAGCGCTTTTCAAAAAATCCTTTAAAATTAATTTAGTATTATTTTGTTCTCCATTGATTTTTATCTAGAAATTCTCACAGAACTAGTGACGGGTTAGTATCGATAATCTATATCGAGGACATGCTCGTTGCAATATTTTTAATAGTACTCAAGTATCATAATCAATTGTAATTTTATATTGCAAATTAATTCGGCTGGCTTGCAATACTTAAAGCAAGAACGAATAAATCAATCGACGTTTTGGCAATATGTAATTTCACATAATTTATGGTCCACATAAAAGTTACGAGTCTATAATTTACATAAAATCAACCAGTTGAATAGGTAATTACTACGAGTGAACTTTTAAGGGTTGTCACATGCCAAACTTTTAAGAGTTGTCAAAAGTTACAGCAAGATTTGAGAGCTAAGTAGGTATACAGCCACATTTTACTAACAGTCTGCAGCAATAATCAGTCAGCTTTACTCCTACCTATTCATATATATATTTCGAATTATTTTGTATTTCCAATCGTATTACGTCGCCTAATGACCGACGACTGTACGTAAAAAGTGATTTTAAATTCAAAACATTAACATAATAATGAAAATTATATTACAAGCTTAATGCTGACTGACTATATGCTGATAAGTGTAAGATGTAGTCGCAGCTAAAAATCAAAACAACATTTGTTGTCAACACAAGTTTTTTTAATTATAAAAATCTTGGTGTTGCTATTTCAAAAAATGTTTTTATATTCCAAAAATAACATTACTTTATGCTCATATATCAACTAAACAATAAAATAACTATATCGTAGAAATGTCTCAAAGCAATATAATGAACACAGGTGTACTAACATATTTCTAACACTTTTTTTAACTTTTTATTTAAATATCAATCAAACCACAAATCTATTCGAAAACGCGTTAATAAGAACGTTATCAACAGCAAACGTCAACGTGCCCGAAGTCCCCGGTGCATTTGTCCGGAACGAGGCCATGTACCGTTGCACTTCGCGATTCGTTGCACGCGGACACACTGCGCATGCGTTACTAATGCAAAGCTTCCACGCGTCGCAATTCAAACTAAAGACGCTACATTAAAGCTAAAAAGGGGAAAAAAATATTCGAAAAATATTTATAGAATAAAAATTGACAACATAACGCCAAGAGTCAAAAAAATGTTCTATAATCATAGAATATAAAATATTTTCTACTGATTGGAAGAAATCAAAACTTGAATGTTCTGTTTATTTTTCTAGTCTTTATAGATGTTTCACGAAAACTTTTGCCATCGGAAATACTCGAATATTTTTGGAAAACCTGAATTCAGCATCGAAAATCGTATCACTTATCGCGTACTTCATCATAAAACTACAATAACTCGATTACAAACAAAACATCCGAAAAATGCATCAATACAAAAATCATGATTGCCCAAGATAAATTAAGAAATAACAGAGTCCTTTATTCTCATGATATACTTCGAAACTCACCCACACGCCACAGTACGATTTTCGTTTGGTGCATATTGAAACATATTGATATACGCGACGTAAACAATACCGCTCGTATGAAGATAAAATACCATTCTAGAGCTATTATACATACATACTTTGTATGAGGACAATATTAACGTGGTAAAACAGTAAAATTTCCCATCAATTTCAATCAAAAATTATAGCGCTTAGTCAGTTAAGTATCCAAACGCTGCAGAATTTACAGGAATCCATAATCATGCTAATTAATTATGAATCAAGCAGTCTAGGTAACGAGTGTTCCTAGCATATTCAGTACCTATCAGATAAGTTGGCACGTGACTTCAGTTACAAGTAGACGAACAAGACATAATCAAGCTTGACTTATATTTACGTGTTCCAACGGGAGATCTACCCGGTCTAGCAATTAAATGCTTGGACTGGGAAAGATAAATCTTCGTGAAATATATTTACAGTCGAGTGTACAACGGTTAAATTAATAGAGAAACAATTATCTATGACATAATATATAATTTAGTAAATATATTGAAATCGCCTCCCTCCTAGTTGAATGCGGAAGGCGGAGGACCGTGTGTGGCCTATATCCTGCAGTGGAGACACACGGGCTGACGATGATGATGATTGAAATCGTTTTGAATTATCAATAACTTTATAAATTACACAGAATGATGTTATATTTTTATAAATACTTTACACTCGTTCTAAATGCTAGTAAATAATGAGCTATTGGGCCAGCTGATCCACACAGATGCATTGGTTGTGACTTTATCTGCTGCGTTAATGACCTACACACACTGGAGAACAATCATCCCATTCAAAAAGCTTAAAGGGCTCTGTTTTGGTGCACTATGTCGTATCAATAAAAACTAAATGTCATTGATTAGAAGACTATGTATCCTGTGTAATTACTCGAATAACATATTCTATTTGATTTCAGTTTTGCATGTTGTAAATATTATATTCTTATACACACCGACTTCATAGAATATTAAGCTAGTTGACTCGATTAAACAAAAATCAATAATATGTAATAATAATAACAACACACAATCACAACAATGTCTAGGTCCCAAACTAAGCATTAGCTTGTATTTTGGGTACCAAGCGAAGACACCACATACATATAACAACCAAGACCCGGTGCCAGTATTAATATTCATCATATATATACTGACCCGACCTGGGATTCGAACCCGGGACCTCCAGCTTCGCTGGCAGGGTCGCTGCCCACTAGGCTAAGCGGTCGTCGTTTTGGGAAGCATAAAGTTGGTAACGGTCAAAAAATTTAAAAATTTATTTGTTCCATGATAACCGACGACGTGTAAAGGCACTGGACAAAACTGACTTGAAACTTTGTCTACATCATAAAAGCACGAATTGATTTGAAGCTGTCTTATGCGCTTACCGTCTAACCACTCCTACTCTAGCTAGCTAGTGTACCCGTTGGGCGAGATGGCGAGTTTCAGTCCGCGAAGTCGACACCCGCTAGTCTTCACCCCCGCGAAAATGCGTTTGATAGTTTCGATACTGTGAAGTGACATTCCTAACTCTATTAAAACCAAACGTTGCTTGCAAATTTATTTACTTTATGATTTGCTCTAACGACATCTATCATTCGCATGATTCTGTTAAACAGAAAAATTATAATACAAATCACGTTCTTATTCCGATGCTCCTATCGTACCAATCGAATTGACATTTTAAAAGAAACTACAAATTATTAAATAATTGACAAATCAGTTGATTACTCGTAGTAGAGAGATAAATAATCCATGTTCATTAATTTAAATTGCAATTTCTCTACCAAGCTATGTAAAATATCAGCCGTTATTTTGCATACGTAACTGCAAGCTCAGTTACTTATAACGCGAAACTGGTGACATTGTGATAGACAAGATACAAAGCTCTCTGTGACATGTTGCGTTATGTCTCACAAACTACACGTAACTAAACTAACGCGTAATTGATGTGTCGTGTACCACGAGATCTTGCTTGGAAGGAGGTTAGATCGCCGTTGATGTAAAATGGTTGCATGTTTCGCGAACTTGGCGATGCTTTAAGAACCTTGTGGCATTAAGTATGCGAGACCGAGAACTTGAGGCAGCGGAGCCAGCGGCGCGGAACCGGCGCGGCTTTATTGCGCAATCACTAGCACGGAGTTGAGCCACTAAACGCAATGTATAGTTATGTGCGTTCTTAACGTTTTAATTTAACTATTTTTTAATGTTTTTAGGGTGCCGAACCTGAAAAGGAAAAAAAAGCAACCCTTATAGGACAACTTTGTTGTCCGTTGTCTGTCTGTTTGTCAAAACCCTTTTTCTCAGGAACGCGTGGAGGTATCAAGCTGAAATTCATATCAAATATTAAGGTTTACTGTCCCTTGAAGCTGTGAAAAAATCAAACTTCTAAGCCAACGAAATCAAAGGACACAGCCGTTTATGCTGCAAATTTTTTAATCTCACAAGGGCATCAAAATTTACAGGGTTCTTCCGTGAACTCAGGATCGTGAAATTTGGTACGAAGCAACGTCTTATAGCACAGATAAAGGAAAAATTGTGGAAAGCATAAATTTTTAGTTACATCATATACTTAATAAAATATTTTTAATATTTTAAATTCAACATTAACTACCCCTTTCCTCATGATTTACTACCCCTTTTTTCATGAACGCGTAGAGTATTAAATTGAAATTCATATCAAATACTCAGGTTTATAATACATTTAAGCTGTATCAAAATCAAACTTACATTTACTTATATACCTACAGATTTGAACGGAACCCTCGATGCGCGAGTCCGACTCGCACTTGGCCGGTTTTTTTATTTTCAATACTTGGCTGAGGCTATGACACGACAAAATATTGGTAATCAAAAAAATCTGCATGCCTGTACTATTAACTGTTTCAATTTTTGTAATCTTTTCAGTGACCATAGTTTGTCATCACCCTCAAAAAGTAAATCACTCTTTAATCTCTGCCATAAAACTTTAAAAAATAATAGAGTTAATGTGATATGCCGTAAGGTTTCCCACTGCCTTACACCACGAGAATTGAAACACAAATACAGTTTAACGAATGTATTAATTTTCGTTCCTTATACACATCGACGCTAAATTGTACTACTTATTTTTATACTCAGTCACTTGGCTTACTTTCGATTTGTTTTATGTTCCACTTTATAGATAAACTCAATGGACGAATGGGATCGGCCCATTTATATGTCCCTCGATAGAACAGTAGTTTCTCCAAGGCAAGGAAAGACGACGAAATAGATTCAAATTTTCTTTTGCTTTTCACATCTTTGGTAAATTTGATTCCAACTGTTGAAATACCATATTCCAGGGGTAGTATAATTAAAATAGTTGTAAGTTAAAAGCTACTGAGCAAACCAACTTTCATGGAACTTTTACAATTAAATACTTCAACAAAATTTTGATTCAACTTTGTACGAGTGTGTATCACAACATTGATAAATGAACAAAGTTTCTGGGAAAATCTAGTTTCAAATGTTAATAGTTCATATTTATATATATTTCTTTTAATCACTCATATGTTAATTAATTAACGTTAACTTAATATGCTTTAATAGTAAATAAAACTTACACATTAAGGATGCCGTATATAGATACGATATATTTCTGAATTATACATATTAAATGAGGATTTTCATGCTATTTTTCACTGATCAAACAACGCGAAAGCAGTTTACAGAATTATCACTTTGTTCTTCAAGTTAAGAGTTAAAAAAACATTCAAAAGAGTTTAAAAGTGAACTACGGTTCTTATTCGGCCCTTCTAAAATAAAAAACCGAATTCGGTAGCGGCTGCAGTTGTTTGTTTATTTGTTTTACAGGGATTTTGCCACCTCAGAACGTCGAGAGTTAGTTTTTTAATGTAAAAATGATTTATGGCCGCTAAACTTACAAGTTCCGATCGTTTCAAATATTACCAAGAATTCACTAATAAATACATAATAACATAGGATGGAATAAAACTTATACATGATTTATATATTTTTCGGCACATTAGTTAAATAATATTGTTGTATTGAAATTTGATTACCGTTACGATAAGTTTTTTACGATGTTACCAATAAATAAAAATTTACATAGTAATCAAAACAAGGAAAGTACATTCGTAAATAAATGTGATAACGATTGTGCTTTCCTAACTTTTGAAGCTTTGGCCAAGTCTTATATTTACTGACCATTAAAAAAATTATAAAATAAAAGTGCCCGTACTATGAATCTGTCATCGTTAATTATGATAATTACAAACTGCGCCAAAATTGAAGACGAAATAAAACTTCAATAACAAATAAAACCAACAGCAACAAACATAATTTCCTGACTAGCCAACTGGTGAAGCAGTAACAACTTTAGAACCTTTGAAATGAACCTTCCCTTAAAATCCCTTGAAGGATCTCGCAATGACTCAAGAATCTTGGGAAACATGACATCTTAATAAACAGTTAGAGAACAACAAAAGAAACCGCCAGGATAATCTATTTTTACCAACCTTCTAGGTAAGTTTGCGGATGCTCTTTGTCAATTGCGAACAATTTAACGGACTCGCTTTCAAAATATGGTTATAGAAATGTTATACTTATTTGTCCATATTAATTACAAAAGATGCCGACTGTTGAAAGATTTGTTCCGATTTTGAAACTTCCGGTTTTAGCGTATTTAATCGACAGGATTTCAAGTAAGTAAACATTATATTAAATACATACTTTTTTAAAATTAAACATATGTTGTAATTATTATGGTTCCTTGTCTCAGAAGAATATAACGTATGTTTTATAGCTAAATAATGTGTGGACGAATTAGACTCAAAAAAATTACCTTAGAATTCCTTTCCTAACAAAAAAAAATCATTCTTACAATAAAGGTCAAGAGAGGAGAATCCCAAACCCCAAAGCGGTCTACACAAAATATGAATTTAAAAAGTTTAGAATTTTAATTCGAACTTTAAAATTAGTGCGCCTTATACTAATATGACGAGACTGATAACCTACATCTAGAGTGTAAAATACGCCCACCACTTTCAAAGAAAAGCTTTCAAAAAAGCCTGAAAAACAGTAATAAACTCCATCAACAGCGTTTTAAATAAGATCCTATGCTACTCTTCGGGCTGTGGAAATAAAGATGATGTTTATTTGTTTAATTCTATGGTATCTTAAACAATATTTTATAAAAATAAATATTTCTTACACAAACTACATAAGCTGTTAAATACAAAGCCTTCACAGAAAAATCACAGTAAATAATTCAAACAAATGTTCAGACAAAAAAAATTGACTTAACGAAATTACTATCGTAAAACCTATTGTTAGTTGCGGAGTTTTTGAAAATCTCATAGTTATTCTGTCTCTGGCATGATTGCTTGGCGTCGGATGCTGGCACCCATTGTCTTCTAAAATGTTTTCTTGATTGGAGGTTCGCCGACTGACGGACTAGAGCTTTGCCTGGGCGGTCTCCTTACCTGCAAGATTTGGAAGAAAAATAAAACCATGGGCATGTGAGTTACTTTAATATTTTGTTTTCTTATAAATTTGTAGCGTATAAAATGTTCAGCTCTTTTTAAACGCAACAAACTGAAATGGAATAATACTCGTTGGAGTTCGAAATGCGTTAATTTAAAAATATTGGTAGAAGAGCGTCTAGATTCTACTATTTTATTTTTACATGATGTCATTTTCTTAGCTCTATACTGTTGTTGATCTTAACCGGAGGCCCGCGACAACGGAATTATTTCGCATCGAGTAACTCTTAGGGGGCTTTCGACATCTTCGCGCCGGTGACACCCTAGTGTGCCTCCTGGCCGCTTTGATGAAGTCGTTGGAGCTTTTGGGCTAACGACACGCGTCGCGTCCTTAATCTGCTTCAAGCGGTTGTTTAGTGGGTGCAACTCTTACATACCCCGCGCGCTCAGGTGCGCGGAAACTGTATAATTTAATACGCCTTCCCACCGCAAGGGTAAGGGTGTGTGTTCTTGATATGAAAAGACTCTGCCAAAAGGCTACGTATATGAAATGTTCTAAGTATATTGTATCTTTTTTTATAAATAAACGTAAAAGAATGTGAAGTGTAAATAGTGTAAGATTAAAAATTCAATCCTATAAATTCAGTTTTTCTAATAGTGGTAACATGTAAACATGTCCGTATTATAAAAAAAAATAAAAACCGACTTCAAAAACATAAACTAAAAAGTTAATAATAAAATTTTCACTTTAAAGAAAGGAGCATTAACAGGCGGCATATAGTTAATGAAGTCGGTGCCTACTCACTCAGACACTTTAAATTGTGTTCTATATTTGTTATAGTTATAAATATATCATTGTTGTAATTGTTATTACCTAATAAGTACCCTTTCAAAGTGTGTGAATTGGCACCGACTTCATTAACTATATGCCGCCTGTTAATGCTCCTTTCTTTAAAGTGAAAATTTTATTTTTAACTTTTTAGTTTATGTTTTTGAAGTCGATTTTTATTTTTTTTGAAAATTATTTTATTTTTCAATTTTTAGTTGAACGCATCTGTAACTTATTTGTATTTAGTATAAATGGGGCTACTAAACGCGCTACTCTAATGAGACAGAACCGCGATTACGCAACGTAAATTCAGTGTCAAATTGACGCATCAGCATGCCTAGTAGGCAGTGGTATTCCTATGTAAAACTTCAATCTTAATTATTATTTTTGTGCGAACTGAACATTTTGGCATATTCAACCGTATGAAGGAAGCCCAACAAAAAGTAACTGCTGTAAATCGTTAAGGAATTCCCTCGACTGTTTATGGTCTTCATCATCAGACCTGTAATGGCACTTATAACCCATATGAGTGCAAAGTTCTCTTCAATAGAAATGAATTAAGTCCAAACACCAGGTAATTGCTGTAAATCGTTTAGGAGGTTCCCTCGCTTGTGTATGGTCTCCATCATCAGATCTGTAATGGTACTTATAACCCATATGGGTGCAAAGTTCTCATTAATAGAAATGATTTAAGTCCAAACGCCAGGTAATTGCTGTAAATCGTTGAGGAGTTCCCTCGTTTGTGTATGGTCTCCATCATCAGACCTGTAATGGCACTTATAATCCATATGGGTGCAAAGATCTCATCAATAGAAATGAATCAAGTCCAAACACCAGGTAATTGCTATAAATCGTTAAGGAGTTCCTTCGACTGTGTATGGTCTCCATCATCAGACCTGTAATGGTACTTATAACCTTTATGGGTGCAAAGTTCTCATTAATAGAAATGAATTAAGTCCAAACACCAGGTAATTGCTGTAAATCGTTGAGGAGTTCCCTCGATTGTGTATGGTCTCCATCATCAGACCTGTAATGGCACTTATAATCCATATGGGTGCAAAGATCTCATCAATAGAAATGAATCAAGTCCAAACACCAGGTAATTGCTGTAAGTCGTTGAGGAGTTCCCTCGACTGTCTTTTAGCTCCATCATCAGATCGACTCCCGACCTTCATTAAATAGTACTAGTAGTAGTATTTTATCAAAATACTTAAAATACGATACTTTAAAATACGATTTTCGAAGGTTGCCCTCGATTTCTCTGGGATGCCATCATCAGATCCTGGTTTCCTTATCATGGTACCATTTCGGAGATATCTCCCTTTCACAAAAAAAATATCATTCGATTCGGTTCATAAACAACGAAGTTATCCCTGAACACACATAAAAAAAAAAAAAAAAACATATATACGGTCGAATTGAGTAACCTCCTTCTTTTTTGAAGTCGCTTAAAAAGGGAATGCTTTTGATGAGTCATATTTTTCATTAGAATTTTTTTCAAGGCATCTCGAGGACATACAAAGCAGAAAACAAGAAAAATAACAGGAGAAATTAATAAAAGTAGTACCTACTTGGTCGCACTGGCCTCTTTGAGGTCATAAAAAAAATCATTGTAGACTTCACCGAGATATGATTTTAAATAGCCGTATCCGTCTAAAACCTTATAAACATTTTGTTGTGTACGTATCTGTGTTCTAATACAACCTCCACGTAATATGTTGACTCATAAAAATACAATGTTGTTCTATAACAAAGGACACGGGGGGAAAGTATTTTTTTGGAAACACAGCTATACACGAAACAGCACTTTTACTGGAACCTATATTGCGCGGGCGTAGGGCCGAGTTGGGCATCTTGGGCGTAGGCGGTGGGGGGCAGCGGGGCGTTCGGCCAACGGTGCCGGCGCACCGCACGCTCTCAGTCCTTTGGCGGTGCGCAACGGTACAACACGCGCCGCTAGACAGTTATTGTGATGATGCCCCTCTGTGATGATCTGTGACCGACTGACAGTGAACTGAGTGTAAGAGACTAACAGGGATTCAGTGTTTCTAGAAGATGCCGAAGATATTTTTGATCAAAAAACGGCTGCATGAGCAGCAACTGGGCCTACAGGAGGGCCAGGAATCGGCCAAAGATGCGCTATACCCCGGCTCGCCTCTGGACGATGCGCCTTTACCCCTACTCTCGAAGAAGGACAAGCACGGTGAGTCCGCCCACACAATGTGTCCATTCAATTACAACTTTTAGTCCTGTTCCAGTCGTCGTTATAATAAATGTATTCTTTATATTCTTCATCTTTTGTGTGTATAACGGAGGTTTAAAACAAAAACGATTAAAAAATTCAAATATTTATTTTGTAAACAGTTAACTTTTAATTGTAACTTCGGATATAGGTATACGTACATATTGTCATGCATTTCATATTATCACATATAATATACAAAACATTTTAATGAAAAACTTGAACGTGGGTAGATGGGATGACTGCTACCTGCGTATCTATTTGTGCGAATTAGTCCGTGGCTATAGAGGGTAATTTTATTGGTTTTTTTATTAACATAACAAAAAATATATTAATTTTATTGCAACATTTCGATGGTATTGTATAAAGAATTTTCTTTTTTTAATTTTGATATACAAACATTTTTGGATTACAAATTTAACATGAATTACGAAATATCAAACTATCACGTGTATTTTTTTTTTATTTCCGATTCTCGAAATATGATATTTTGATTCGTTCAGACGTCGTTGTTTTTCTATTTTACATATATTAATAACGCACTCGGTCGTCGGTCCGCGGTTGGTAACGGTCCGTCGCAGGTAGCATTTACCTCCAAGTGAATCATTGATATAACTGTCGTGTTTTTTCTCAGTTTCCTCGAATCTGTTATTTACTCGCTAAAAACTGGCCTCATCTAGGTACTAGGTGTCAATGATAGCACTATACGCATCCAGGTAGGTACATACATACAAATCGTTTTGTTAAATAGGTTACTCACTAATGTCTAGTTGCTTCCACTTTATTCACTGCAACGACACTGTTATAAGTTTGCGTGTTGTCGCCTTAACGATCCATTGGATAATTCACTCACCGGAGTGAATACCAGTAGTTAGACCATATGCGATTCATCGTCGACGTGTGCTGTGTGCATTATTCAACAGTTCGCAACAATTAATGATTTTGACGCAGTAATTATGCAGTTCACTGAATTAATTGGCCGTTTTTTTTATAACCGTGAATAGTAGCGTTGTTGATTGACATACATACATTTTTAACTGAAAATAATTTACTAAAGTATTATTCAAACATAACTCGTTTTAGTATTAATTTTATAAATGTGATATACAATTGTAACTAGTTAGTACTAATTAAAAACAAAACGTAAATAAATACTAATTAATAAATGAAACAGCAGGCAAATTGACACCGTTAAAAGGGCGCCCGCATCCGTACGTTATCGAAAGGGCGGAAAATGGTTTTAAAAATAGCACGCAACTACAGGTGAGGGCAGGTCTCGCCTTGAGAAGGCACCTGTTGTTGTTGGAGGGAGTGTATACGGAAATGCACACAATACATGCGAACACACAAAATACCGCACAATAAAATCAAGGTCATACGTATTTGTGTAACAGAGGAGTCGCTCAAGGTGTTTTAATAACATTTTCGGTTTAATCTGATACGAAAAGTAGTCTAACGTAGAATAAAGATATTTTCAAGATAAAATTGTAAAAAAAAAAAACAGAATGTAACTTAAAAAAACCTATGTTCATCAAACTCATAGCAATTAACTAAATCACATAGCTGAAACTGCAATAAATCAAATATTTATTTACTTACTCATAAAACTTAGTCGGATTTAACAATCATTTTTATTAAATAATAAACTTATATTTACATAATGTTAAATATTACGTTAAATAAGTAATTACATAAGTCGCACGGCCGATGTTCACGATTAATTCACCGCTACGTCACGGCGCGCTGGTACAAAAGACATCAACGGGGGTTCCAGGCATACATAGATAGCATCGTTTATAGTACTTTATTAAATATGTTTAAATGATATTATAGTATCATTTATAAGTATTAGTCAAAGGGTATTTGAAGGTTATTTGCTATTTTGTTTTCAATATTATAAAATTTGTACATTTTATTAATTTCAGCAAAAACGTAGTATAAAAATTCTCTATAAATTTTTCTATCGTTCTTTTATTACGAATTTTATTGTGTTTTATTACTATTTTGGCTACATAATTAAAATAAATTAAAATCACAAACTTCCTTTACATCCTGAAAGCGCTCAGAAACTAGTAATAAAAGTACTTAAAATAAATTAAAATTACAAACTTCCTTTACATCCTGAAAGCGCTCAGAAACTAGTAATAAAAGTACATAAAAAAATTTTTAATGTCCTAACAACAATGTACAACAACATGTGTAATGTATTAGTAACATCTGCATGAAAATTCTGTTTGTAAAACACGACCGCACCCCAAATTAATTGTATGATCTACCCATCATTTCCACATGAAATACTTACAAAGCCATTATTTCGACACTCTCGCGCTTTGTGCTCAGATTTGTCAAAATTTAATCCACAATCCTTCAATTCCTAACGAACTTAATTTGGCGATTTTTGAAAAAAAATATTCAAAACCATAAAATTGCCAGTCGAAAATATTCCGGAACCCCGAGTTGATACGTCTTCGAAATGCACTTGACCGGTTTATTCAAATTAAATTTCATACAATTAAAAAAAATGTAACATAGAAGTTCGACTTTACCACCACAGGACATACTGTATAGCATGAGCGAATTGCATATTGTCAGTATTATTTTTTTTTTATAATAACACACATTTTTTTTCTTTCTCTCTTTCAATTCAATTCAATAATTCTTTCAACTGATTCATTTCAGAAAAGAAGAAAGCGATAGCCAAAAAAATTTTGTCACATCAGAGCAATTTTTCTATAATTCGTTGCAGTCATTCAAATTATATCGGAGTAAAATAATTTAGATCATAACCCGTTTCATAGTTCACGAATTTTAATAATTAGTAGGTCAAGTTTTATTTAAAACATCATCAATATTTACCTAATCGCGAGTTCTAAGGTTGTTAAGTCGGCTCAAGAACACAGTCAAGGTATACTTCGAATATATATAACATTTGTTGACCTAAGTCATGAAATTTATTGTACTCGTAGTCAGAATCTGTTATAATAATAACGTACACATGACAACAACGTCTAGGCCCCAAACTAAGCCTTAGCTTGTGTTTTGGATACCAAGCGAAGACACCACATACATATAACAACCAGACCCGGTACCAGTATCAATATTCATCATATAAATACTGATCCGACCTGGGATTCGAACCCGGGACCTCCAGCTTCGTAGGCAGGGTCGCTACCCACTAGGCTAAGCGGTCGTCAATATGTATATAATATCCAGATCAACGTCGTATGTATATAATATCCAGATTGAAAAGTATAATACAGAGAGGCCTGAATTCCCTGTACTATACGAGTGCAGAAAGTGCTTTGTTTCCATTGAATTATTTAAAAAAAACAACTATTATATCATTTCAGATAAAGTGAGCCGAAGTTCTTAAAACAAGACACCATAAATGTTGATTCTGCGTCGATTATAAACTACTTTGTACAAAACTTTGTACATGTAAAAACAATGTTAAAACATCATTTTTATTTATGTGCCGATTTTAATCAAATATTGCCCGAAAGCCATGCTCGTATTACTTTACTAAAAAACATTCAAATAGTTCTAATTAATTAATTTGGATAATTTCGATGATCATAGATTGGGTAACCATTTATCAAAAATACGCCATGCAGTTAGAGACGCTTTTGACAAATTGTCTTTATTCATATTAAAGAGGTTGGGAGGCCGATTTCAACGACGAGACTGGAGACATACAAATTATTATAAAAAAAACAATTTAAAAATACTTAAAATATAATATATGAAACTATAATATACATAAGTTTGTATATGGCGAAAATAAGGCAATATTGATATCAATGGGGCTAATAAGGTTGCAAAACTACATATTTCAGAAGATTAGTTTCATGTTCGTTTTATCAACTCTGTGATCGAAGATATGGTTGAAAAACATTTTTATTCCTTAAGCCGGCATCTACATTTTATTTAACGTTACACGACCAACTCCGTATCCGACACCACCCATCAAAGTGAATTATTGTGAATGAGCGACTGTGGTTTCCCACGAAACGGTGTATAATGACAACCGCTGCGGCGACCGGACGTATAGCCTTCGAAGCGGTCATAGCAAAAACTGTTTATTTTTAAACACAGAAGCATATCTATAGACAGGGCGGACAGCGCGTTACAATGCTGCATAGAAAGCGGACCCAAAACTGAATTGTGTATCAACGTGAAGTTAGTCGTGCTTGTGACGACATGGCCTTGTATACGGACGTTGCATAATAAATTAAATATCTACAGTAATATAGTATAAAGTATAGTAATAAAGTGCATATAGTAAATTATTACAGAAACCATATTTTATAGAACTACGTTACGCGGATTATATTCCAGTAATTACGACACAATATACAATAACAAATCGTGTCGTGATAGCCCAGAGCGCAACGAACCTGTCTCAAATTTATAAAGCCATAGGGCCATGGTTCGAATCCAGGCGTGTACCAATGAGTTTTTCTGACTTAAGTACATTAACTATCACTGACTCTGTGCCTCGGAGAGGACGTTAAGCAGTCGGTCCCGGACGCTGTCAATAGATGGCGGTCGTTACAATACGCAACCCGCAGTGGAGTAGCGTGGTGGATTTAAGCTCCAAACCCCCTCCTCACCCTGGGGGAGGCTTAAGCACCTGCAGTGGGGTAAAATGGGCTGATGATGATGATACAATAACAAATACAAGTTCTAAGAGATGGCGTTAATTTTCTGTAACGGAAAACATTTAAAAAAAACGTTCAGATGTCATCTATTTACTTTTTATATAACTTTTGTAAGATATAATTCAGACGCAACTTCTATCATAGAAGTTTGAATAAGAAAATATTTCGTATATACCATACATCTAATAAACTATGTAGTATGTATTTTCAGACTATTTTGCATGTCGCCGACGCGGTTCGTCCATGAAAGGTATATTTTTAACAAAAACGTATTAAGTCTAATCCAAAACTTGAGCAAACAGCAGAATATGTTTGTTAGAAGCTGTGCGGATGTCATGCAGATAAACATAATACTGTTGTCGAGACACGATGACCTTTGTTTCAATTCATTTGCGATTATTCAAGATATTTATTTATACAGGTTGATATTTATTAATTTAACGGTTTTTCATCAAGCACAAAATAGAACACATTTCACTAAGTATCATTTTAAATGACAATATTATTTTGCCATTCATCAAAATTTTCATCCATAGCTACCTAGTGTGGTGGGGCGCAAGCAAACAGACACAAAAACCGGTAAAGTGCCAGTCGAAATTGCCCCAAGGTTTCATACTGTTTATGTAACGTATTTATCGCTATTTACTGCCACATGGTACGAAAACGCATGTAAATTGAAACAAACAAAATATTCGCAAAGATATATTTTGGTTAAAGGTCAACGGATCAACATATAGGTTTTGATGAGTGAGTTTGCAAGTATGATATTATGTGGATAAATCTCCATTGGGCCGTTCCATTCCATTCCATTCTATCAACCCATTATGCCCCACTGCAGGGGCGTAGGCCTCCCCTCAGAGTTAGAGGGCTTGGAGTTTAAACCACCAGGCTGCTCCAGTACGGACCGGATTTTAACGACTGCCATCTGTTGATGGCACCCGGGACCTACAGCTTAACGTGCTCTACGCGGCACGGAGTCAGTGATAGTGACGTACTTAAGTCATAAAAATACGAACCACGGCCGCACGGCCTTGTAAACTCGAAAGAGGTCCGCTGTACTCGGGCTATCATGACATCTACATTATAGACGAAGACGAGATTATACAGGGTCCAGAGGGCCATAAACATCAGTATGTTATTTGTTATTAATGTCAATTTCATACCTCTGTTCGTCCAACAAAGTGATCCATCCTATACAGGGTTTCGTTTTTTCTTTTTGCGGTACAAAAAGACAAAAATGGGAAAATTGACAACATCGACATGCGACGCAACCCGCATGCTACGTAAAATAGTATAAAGTAAAAAATTAAGGTTACAAATAATTGCTTCTATCTTAGAATTTATTTGAATAAAAAAATTTACAGGTAACAACAATAATTAGTGTAATGCATTCATTTAATTGTCTTTCCTATAATATATATTAACTTGCATATTGTAAAGCGTATTAACTGTTGTCAATAATGCGATTCTAATAAGTTTATTAACAGTTCAAAAAAAAAACGTAAACATCATCTTATGCCATCTGAACATGCAAAACGACAAAAATAAAAAGTATGCCAAAAAAAACACCTTATGGCCATAGCATTGTATCGGCGAGTATTGTGAGCGAATTTTTAAGCATCCTTTTTAACTGGTCAGAAAAGCCACGGATTACCGGCACAATGCCCGCAAATCCGTTCTCGGAACGATTTAGACGGCGACGCTGATAAATGTGCCCACTTCGGGAACAGGTAGTTTGTGTATGGTATGGTAATTAAACACGAAACGTTGCTTGGTAGTGTTTTAATGCGAAATATATCTTTCGCTACTAAACGGGAGAACGCAAAAAACTATTGTAACTTAATTCTAAGGCGTTGCACAGACAGACGTTCAGTAAATTTAAAAAATATTTGTTTTGCCCTATTTTGACAAATTTTCTAAATGTTTAGATTTTTAATTAGCTTATAAATAAACCCATAAGAATACATATGCAAAATGATTACAAAGCTAAAAGTAAACATAGAAACTGTTTTTTTTTTTCAAACAACCAAATATGCGATGCATGTGGTCAGACGGGGCCTATTCTAGGAATTGTCCCGTATTCGTACATATGTTGCGAAATTAGTACACTCTACAACAAATAAATATCAATAAATGATAAATTACATTAAATTTAAAAAAAAAGTTGGGTTTTACCAATATTCATTTACTTATTGTGTGAAAATGCATAAAAACTCATACATATAAAATTCATGCATTTTTTATAACCACATATCTTTAACATACCGCTACATTAGTTTTCCGTACCACCTTTAACGAATTATCGTTGACTAATTCAACGAATTCGTAGCAAAATACAGTCGGTATCGAACGTATTTGGATTTTGAATAAAATAAAAACAATATCATATAAATAAATATCAATAAAACAAGATCATATCATCTATTATATAACAAAAACACCCAGTTTCTAAACAAATACTTGTTTAATGTATATAAGTATTTACACACTAGCTTTTGAACACACTTCTGTTTCACTCATCAAACTTCCACTGCAATTAAATTTTTCGAATCTTTATAATTTTTGTATTCCTTGGAAACCTTCGACTAGGAGAAAAAAATACTAGCATAAGTTATTTACTGTACGTTAAATTATGTCCGTAGGAAAAATCACATGTTTGTTGGTGCTTTATTGTAATGTAAAATAAAGAAAATACGAACAAAGAAATAAATACACCTTTGCAATTATAATATAATGTTTTTAAAAATTACATGATATAGTACCTATTTTAAAACATCTACTATTCACAATAAGTTATAATAAATAGATAGAAATATTGTAGCCGACTGTACAACGGGGAGTGTATTGCGAGTTTTTGCAACGCTGCCCACTTTGCCCACTTGTCAAGTCAGTTTTTAATCATCGAGAGCACGTCCCTTAGCATCTGCCTTTATGTGGTACCTACCATATTAATTGCCATGTGAGTGGCCTTTGACGAGGTCTCAATTCACACTTTGTAAACGATAAAATGGAAAATGATTATAGAGCACCTAGCCTATGAAAATACTGACGTGAACGTATAATGGCGAGGTTCGGGTCAAATAAAAACCTACAAATAAAACCGTTTTTTTTTTTCAGATTTTTTAGACTTTTTTAATTCACCTGGTAGAATATTTAAACTTGTTTCCATATATAGTGAATTGAAAACATCAACCCATTTTATATTTTTACTAGCGACCGCCCGCAGCTTCGCTTGCGTAGACTACACATTCCTGTTTTTGGTAGTATTAACATTCGAAATAGTTTATACGTACTTTTTGCTGAAACTAATATTGGGTACACCCATTCAAAATTTCAATCTTCACTCCCCCCACTCCTTTAAGAAAACCGACACTCCCATACTTTTCACCTCCCGTTTCCCACCCTTAAAATGTGGAAATCCAAAACCCTTAAACACGTCATTATTTATTTAAGTTAAAATTTTTATGTTTCTAACTTTAAAGAACAAAGACTGTCATACAAAGCCCCTCCATCCCTCCCTCCTTAAATTTGAAATTTCAAAATATTCCTTTCTTAAAAATGAATACTCGCTTTATAAAATAAACCACTGTTTCAAATTTTGGCTTCCTAGACTTAGTAGTTTCGACTTTATCTACGCCGATAGATCAGTGAGGACAAACGACAGACAGCCACAAAAAGTAGCTGATGTCACTCTTGACAACCTTCTTTCACGTCTGCAAAGTTTCATTAAAATCTGTTCAGCCGTTTTGGAGATTAGTTCGAATAGACACATAGACGTACAGACAGACAGACGAACAAATCATTTTTAAACACCTCCTTTTCATACCCGTGAAATTTCATTAAAATCGGTTTAGCCGTTTTGAAAATTAGCTCGAATAGACAGATGGGCGTACATACAGACATACAAAAAGTAGTGTATGTCACTTTTGACCATTTTCTTTCCATATCTGTGAAGTTTCATCAAAATCAGTTTAGCCGTTTTGGAGATTGGCTCGAATAGACAAACAGACAGATTGTACTATCCAACACAAAAAGAATTTTTCAATTCGAACCAGTAGTTCCTGAGATTTGCGCGTTCAAACAAACAAACAAACAAACAAACAAACAAACAAACAAACAAACAAACAAACAAACAAACAAACAAACTCTTCAGCTTTATAATATTAAGTATATATTTTTTTTTTATCAGACTTTCATATTCCCCTTCAATACTGAAGTGGAGAATGCCCCAAACATGAATTGTGCATGAATTTTAACCACAAGTCCACCACGTTCGACAGGCGTGAGCTGAGGACGGACTGTCTATTAATCTCCATCATCGTAACAGAAGCGACAATGTCGGTGGAGTTGTTAATAATTTGACTTAAGTTCTTCCTCTCCCAGGGATCGAACCTATGATTTTTAATTGAAGGCTGTTTACTTAGCCAGTTAAGCTTAAAAACCGGCCAAGTACGACTTAGATTCGCACACTGAGGGTTTTTTTGGATGTATCTGTCGCTACTCACCACCAGATGACACAAAAAATGACGAGTAAACGTAAAAAAATAAATTATGTCATATAACTAAAAATTAACGACTTTCGGAATTTTTATTTTATTTGTGCTGTCTGAAGACCTTATTTTTTGTCAAATTGGATGATTACATGTCAACAGAAAGTACCTTATAGGTTATGTGACACAAATAGTCGTAGTTTTCGATTGCGTTGACATAGAAGTTTGAAATTTTTTCACCTCCGAGGAACCGTCGAATAATCGTAGCAACTTCTTATCCATTTATCTTATCAGACCGATTGGCGGACAGCAAAGTGATCCTGTGAAGCTTCCGTTTTGAGAGAAGGAACCCTGAACATGAGTTTGAATATAGTTTACTACGAATTTGGTTACTATGTCTCAAAAGCACTGTATGGCTACTTCGCCACTTAACAGGTTCTTGCAACCTATGGGTCTAACTAACACAATCTTTGTGCATGGCATGTGGTTCTACAAAGAGATAATACACATAGTGAAAATGCCATAATTTGTTATATATATATATTTGGATTTGGTGTCTTGTCTCGAATCGTATGAGTTTTGTGACCTAAAAAATCAAACTATATACTTTATGAAATTTCATAGAATTATTCGTGGATTCGTGAAAGTCGTGATAGCCCAGAGCGTAACGAACCTGTCGCAAATTTATATAAGGCCACAGACCCATGGTTCGAATCCGGGCGTGTACCAATGAGCTTTTTCTAACTTAAGTACCTACATTAACTATCACTGACTCAGTGCTTCGGAGAGCACGTTAAGCAGTCGGTCCCGGGCGCTGTCAATAGATGGCGGTCGTTACAATCCCCAACCCGCAGTAGAGCAGCGTGGTGGATATAAGCTCCAAACCCCCCTCAACCTGGGGGAGGCCTAAGCCCCTGCAGTGGAGTAAAATGGGCTGATGATGATGATGATTCGTGAATTACTGCTATCGTTCAGTTGTTACTTGGACCCACTCCCAAACGTTAAGCCCGGTTTTTGTGTGTATTCAATACTTTTGTTGAAGTCTGTCAGCCGGTTTTAAAATTCCATGAAATACTTTTAAAATGCGTCGATAGCTCTGGGTCCATTAGGATGGTCTGAGAATAGCAACACAATAGACTTCGATAAGACAGTGCAAGCTGTACCCACATCAGTCAATAAGTACTATCCAAAGTAATTGTCTAAATTCATTGTAAATTCGAACCATTCAACATAGACTTTATCTTGTTTCACCGACACCTTGGTGGTCTGATATGATTTTAAAATATCAATCACGCAATTTAAAGTGATCATTTTGTTGTTTCCGCAATATAAAATAATGAACACAACGTAGTAATTTGCGGTAACGGTAATAACAATCACTTTAATTGATATATTATTATTTATACATTATTTGAGCATATATTTTGCCGGTTTGGCCAAAGATTGCTTTTTAAATATTTCACGTGAAAACAGGCATTAAAATTTATGTTATAGTAAAAATTTTATTTCAATGGAAGTATTTTTGTACGCTTCTTGCTAATTTAAATTAAATATTTATAATCTTTGACTTGATTTTTTTGTAAAGTGTAAAGTGTAAAGTAAAAAGGATAAATGTTCAAGACATTGTTGGTTTTTTACTTTACATTAAAAACAATTCAATTCGCTTTGTTTAGTTTGGGACTAGATGGTAGCGTGTGGGATGTCCCAGGTATTATTATTATTATTAAACAAACGTGTAATGGAAAGACAAGACAAAGACAAATTATTGTGTTTAGGTACTACGTAAATGAAGTTGTATTCTTAGATTAATGATTACTATGGTTATTTAAAAAGTACAGTTCGCGAATCTTGAATCCAGTTAACACAATATTCCTGAAAGCTCACCGAGCGTGCGTGAAGCCTAACAACGTGCTTTCACTACGTTATAGTTGTGCTATTTCTTCTTTTGATTTTGTTGCGTATTTCGTTGATTTAGAATTTGTCCGTCTACAGCTATAGCTACATTGCTTCTATGGGTACGTTAGTAATTTTTCATTTGAGTTTCTACTTAGTTACATTCTTTTCTTGAAATATAAATAATATATATACATATACATTGACTGACCGACTGCCCAAATTATTTGAGACCCTTTCTGAGCAACCAAAGATCGCGGGTTCGATTCCCGCCAAAGACAAATATTCGTATGCATCAATATGTCTATTCGTTCCGTGTCTGGGTGTAAAACTATTTATTGTATATATGTAAATATTTCAAAAAATATTTAAATATGCATATCATTTGTCTAGTACCCAATAATACAAGCATAATACTTTGGGACTAGATGACGCTGAGTGCGAAGTTCCAAGTATTATTATTATATTCTATTTCTATTTGATGTTAACAAAAACACTTCTTTGAACGAAATCTAGATACACGTACATTCTCAGTCGTATAGTTTTGAAAGTAGTCATCGTGTCTGACTGGATAAAATTCAAGACAGGTTTGACGAATGTTTTAAAAAGGTAAATATTTTTATCATATGACATCATAACTATCGATTATAAAACAAGTTTACGATTCAATTACAATATAATTACTCTTGAACTATAAATTCCTCTTATCACAAACTATTAAATGAAACAAGTACTCTGTACTGCTTGTGGCTTTGCTTGGTCAATAAATATTTCCTAACATAAACTAAATACTGATCAAAATAAATCTCGTTCACTATAAAAGTGTGACAACTTTAAATAAATACAAAAAACCTTATTTTTACAACAATAAGTTAAGTATTTTCTTAGATTTTAAATTATTATTGTAGATATTAGAATAATTAAACTAATTCAACAAAGCAAATAAAATTATATAGATAAAAACTTTTAAAAAATTTCAATGTCAACTTTTTTTGAATTATTCAATGTTAAACATAAAAATATAGGTATATTCACATTGATTATTATTAAAGTAAGGCTAAGCTGTAAGGGGCGGTAGTGACGCTTTTATCTTTCCAAATAATTATGTATTTCACAAACAACACAAATAAAAATAAAAACATTTTATTTTCATTCTGAAAATATATTATGAATTATAATTCACCATGTACGAATACATACCCTATTTATTGCATGTTTCTCACAGTTTTTTTTTTTTTTTTCTTGACCACTAATAGCCTTTTTAATAGTACTAACACGCTAATCCCCCATAAATTCTTTGGACTTTGACTTATAAGTTGAAAAATCACAATAGAAAGTATGATTTATCATTGTAAACAGAATACAGTAAGAAAATTACTTAATAACTACACCACGATTAAAAGGATGTTTACGTAATTTCAGTTCGTGAGTGAGCAGCGATTGTTCCCTTAAAAACACGTCAAATAAACGTCGGTCTCATTTCATCTCCTTAAGGCCATCTCCGCTATTTTCGTCGTGAGGCAATAAAAAATAATCATTTCGTGCATTTTGGAGCACTTTAATCGTTTAAAGTGACCGCCCACTACCGAAAACTATAATAATATTTATTAGATTTTTTTTTTAATTTTAGTTTATTTATTTCTAATTAAATGATTGTCCTGATAACCAGTTTGAGAAAAGATTCAGTTTTGTCCGAGTATCACGAAAAACTGAAAACAATAATATATAATAGATTTTAATAAAGCAAACATTTATAGTAAAAACCAGCCAAGTGTGTGTCGGATCATACAAATATTATTAGGAATTTTAATTAATTAAAATTGCAAATAATAATTGTTTAAAAGTTTAAAATTAATATCTCTAAAACTATTTAATATATCTTATTCAAACCAATTTTCTTTGAAAATATTTATTACATTTTAACTTTTTTTTTCAGAATTTCGTCACCCAAAGTTCAAAAGTTAAACGAGGCACACTTATTAGAGCTTTAGGAGCGCATATCTCAACAACTATTGACTTAAATAAAAGTTATTTCGAAACTTCTATATCTTTACCCCGTACGTTAATGTGAACTAGAAATTTTCCTTTCGTCCCTCAGTTACATATGTGTATAGCGATTTATAAAACTTATTTTCCAAATCTCATCTACATAATGTCAATAGCCTCCGAGTAAAATGGCTGTGACAGACGCACAGACAAGGATACAAACAGAAGATCGAAATTATAATAGTTACGATTTTTTCCATTTGTATATATGTAAATATTTCACATTTCATTTCAATTACAACAAGTTAAATGAAATAACTGACGTCAAACAATAGGGACCGTTTTAAATAATTAAGTTTAGGGTTACAGGGTTTCTTTTTGACTTTTAGTTTTGCAATTACTATTTTGGACTTGATCGGAAGAATACTAGGTCGCGTTCTAAGGTCGTTATTCACCGGATTCCATTAAAACTTGGCAGATCTAGAAGTTCATTAAGACCTCCAATTTCACAAGTACCATTTTTTACTTGACTGAATAAATTTTGTTTTTAAAACTATCGAACTCTTAATTACCAACCAGCGGTAGTCACCAAATTCTTACATTTAACTTGTTTAGAAATGAAATACGTAATTTACAAGCTGTGATTTACCACAACAGCTACAGCACTAATACTATTACAGAACCACCAGTATGTAAGCCTCATTCGCAATTTGATCGGTTATTATTGACCAAGTAGCTGAGTGAGTGGTTAGAGGACCTAACTGCGGAGCCAAGGGTCGAAGTTCGGTTCCCGCTCAGAACAAATTTTTGTGTGCATGAACATGTCTATTTGTTCCGTGTCCGGGTGTAAAATATCTATATATTCTATCTATATATTATAAAGAATATTTAAGTACAAATATCAGTTGTCTGGTACCCATAATACAAGCTTTGCTTAGCTTGGTACTAGATGGCGCTGTGTGGGATGTTCCAGTTGTTATTATTATTATTATTATAGATCGATCGATTGATCGCAACAATAACAAAAATTACTTATCTACAAACAATAATGTTATTATAAAATATTCTAATGCTATACTGTCAGTCGAATTCGGCAAAATCGTTCGTCATGCGTCGTTTTTATTGCTATGTTAACTAAAACAAATACATTATGTTCCTAAGCGTTATTTTTTTCCAGAGAAGGCCTAATATATCTCTGTCGCTTCATCGACATATACCGTTTCATTCAGCCCCGTTGGTATCGAATACTCAAAATTTGGCACGTGTTTAATTTTTCGCTAATTTCGATAGCAGTAGCATTTATTATCGAATCAAATCGAAGTGTATGATTAAAGTAAAACAATATCGATATAAAAATACGTACATTAAAATATGCACTTATTTCATTAGTTTTAACGGCCGTTAATATTAACCACCACTTAGCCGAGGATGGATATTTCTGATGTTTTTTTACCATCTCGAAAATTTGAATAACGGTAACGCCGTTAAACGGGTAATCGCCTAATAAAATTCAAGTCGTCCTCACAGCAGCATTTGGATACCGGATATTTTTTCTCGGTTTGGCCTTGGGCGCAGACTAGGCATAAATAGGTCAATAACCCTCGCCAATTTGAGCTGTGATTCACGCCCGTGAACAAAGTAATAAAGTATTGAAGTTTTTTCTATGCATCGCAGTCGCTCGCTCATTCGCGTTAGCACCGAGGATTTTTTGTCGACATTCAAAATATCCGGAAGGTTGGTTACATTTTCGTGGGCGTCGAAATGTAGGAAGGAGGTTAGGTTGGTATGAATAGTGACGAGTACAGCATATAATTATTGTCTTTTGTTATAAATTATAATAGCTGCGCGACGGTGTACGTACTTATTGTCAATACTAGCTTTTGCTCGTGACTTGGTCCGCGTGGTATACTTTTCTTCTTACAGCTCTGCTGTTAAGAATTTCAATATATTGATTTGATACACATCTTATATATTGAACCACAATTTCATTTATTTATGCGTAACAGTTTCATCATATTTGGTTTATATTGGTTTTCTATACTAATATTATAAAGTGGAAAAATATGATTTTTTGTTTTTTTGTTACAGATACTAGTAAACTCAAAAACTACTTAACTGATTTTTAAAATTCTTTCGCCTGTAGAAAGCTACATTATCAGCGAATAACATGGGCTACATTTTAATTTCATACTAGCTTTCCGCTCGCAGCCTCGCTCGCGTGGACTACAAAGTTGTATCTGGACCGCTATAATTTTTTGTATAGATATAGTGTATAAGTTGAAAATACACATAGGCTTTTTATCCCGGAAAAGGGGGTTCCGATACGAGTGTGTAGTCCGATACGAGCGGTGTCGTGGGCGGAAAGCTAGTTCAGCGATAACACACGACACAAGAAAATTGAAAATATGTTTTTGAGTATAGGAACAGGAACGACAAGTTTAATTAATTACACAATATCATTTCACGATATTTAAATTATACTTTTCCGCTAGAAACGCACTCACGAGTGAGTTGCATATAAAAACTGATCTTATACCAGTGAAGTCGAGGACGTCCGAAAGTCACCTTCGCGAACTGTTATTACTATGCGAACGGAATACAAGTGCAAAGCAAATAATAATTATATTCCATTTACGCTCACATATGTTTTCGTTTTTACAGTTGTGTGTTATTCGCCAATATGTTATAGCTGTACACGTGTGCCCCTCCTCCACACGCCGCCCGTAGCTGCTCCTCGACGAGTGTTCAAAACAAAAAAAGTCCTTGGAACGCGACCTTTTAACCGATCCTTGGTGCTCACGTGCCCGACGACTATCGGTACTGTTTGAACAGGGTTGTCACTTTTATCGAAAACTAAAACATAATATTTTTTCTGATAATACAATATATAAATAGTGGTGTCGTATTCAGAGACCGTGTTGCAAGTGAAGTTAGTTTTGTCCGAGTTACCTTCATGGTTCAATCGTACAAATAAAGCACATTTAAATTTGAAAAATAATTTTTTTTTTATATAAAAAATCATATTTTTTCTATATAACAGTGAAATAAAACAATAATATTTTCTTACAATATTTTATACTAAGTTATAGTTTTTGTACACATACATTCACACCCTTAGTTGATTCGGTGAGACGTGATTTAACAATTTAATGAATACTTTTCGCTCAAGTCTTTATTACCGACGGTATCCTAAATTCAATTTGGCTACACCATATGTAAAATAATTCGAACTGAAAAAAACATTTTTTGAGTTTTAATATGATACATGTGTAATTGAGAATGATTTTCATTTACAAAGCGCGACATAAATGAAGCAGTTTTTATTAAAGTTGGTAAAAACCTATTTGACATTAAATTCAAAAACTCAGGTGGTGCCTTTTGCTATATTTATTACCAGAAACCTACTACTTCTCAATTGTAATGCTTTAAAACGCATTTCAGATGTTTACATGTCAAATAATACAAAATTAGAAGGGAGTAACTCTGTAACAACTTTGTCAAACCGTAACAAGCGGTAAAGATTTTAGAAAATACAAGATAACGCCCAATAAAAATTTGAAAAAATTTCACTAAACCGCATATTTTTTTCATCAGAGCTGTTTTAATTATAGCTCCTGAAAATAAAATTACAAAGATTCCTGAAAACTACGAATATTAAAAAGCAATCGAGACTATAAGTACAATAATAATATTTTTTGGAAATCGAAATAATTTTTCTCTCGTTCACAGCCCTGTAGCTATTAAAAGAAGCCTCCAACGGAATTTTATGTTCCGAAGCGGTTTCATGTAGCCGTACGTCTTAAATGCTAACAGCGACCGATAACCCCGTGCGAGGACAGCATAGTCTAGTTTTTATTATAACGTAAGCCAGTTTTGGTGATATTTTGGGTTTTTCAAACTACGCAGCGGTCGTTTAATTGCATGCCTTTAGGATTATCTGCTCCAAAAAGATAATACAAACACATTTTTATGGTAATTTATATTTAAGTATGAACGCGTACGATTAATTTTAAATGAACGGAAGTTATACTTAAAACAATGTGCCCACAAGTAACGCTTTGAAAAAATCAAAAACAAGATACTGAAATATTTTAAATTTTTCCAGGTTTTATATTATAAATAGATTAATTCCTGTAAAAACATAGATATCGAACGAATCGGCGCAAGGTAGGCAAGGTATACATGGTAGTTTAAACCCGACTACCACGAAAGATTATGTTTTTCGAGTGAATTTATGTATATTAAATATTACGTATGTATGTAAATGGCTAGATGGATTTCAATATATAAATTGTCGTAAGACCCATCTTAATTGCGGGAATGACATAGAGTATGATATTTTGAATATCAAATAAAAGCTCGTAAATATCTAATTCAAAATATATTTGATAACATAAAATTAAACGCTTTTTTTTACTATTTTGACACATACTACAAGAAAATATATTCAACTTAAGCATATTACTGTACTACTTTGTAGGGCTGTAACCGTTCAAAGCCTTCAAAGAACTGCCCTGGATCAGTTGTTGCGGTTCTTAGTTCAATATCTTTGAAAGTTTCAGTTGAAAGTGAAAAAACAATATTATAAAAAACAAGAAAAACCGACTGCGTAAAAAATAATTAACTAAAAAGATAAAAACAAGTTCTAAGATAATGTATCGAATTTCGGTTAAACCAATGTAGAACGCACGGTACAAGGTTTTTGTCCGATACCTACTAAAATAAATAATAAAATATACTAAAACATAAATTTAACTTGAAAGTTATGCTGTATTGCAGACGGGGAAAAATCTACATATAACCAAAATGTATTTGGCGGTGATTTTTAAGTAAAAATCTAATTTTAATTTTCCATTAAATTTAGATTTTCATCACTTAATATCCAGAAATTTAGATTTAGATCCATTAATTTTATTATTTTCTTAACTAGGTATTTAACAAAAACCAGGGCATGGTGCATTCATCGATGTACATAAGAGATAACGCGTTGCGTCGAGACCACAAAAATGTGAGCAAAAAAATAAACGTAGACTAAAATATTCTTATGAACTTGATGTTTTTACATAGATAGCACTATTAAGTAGAATGAAGTGTGCCGCACATGTAAAAATTATGCTTAAAAAACATAGACTATGAAATTTTTTTTTGTGAAATTTAACAAAAAATGTCAAACAAACCATGATAAATACACATGATCTCCCCAATCTCTGAGTAAGTCATTTCGATCGGATTTTCCATCATTTCGAATTGTGAGAAGCTTCATCTTTATGATTCTGTTATCTAAGGGCGCAATTCACTTCAATAATAACAATAAAACTTTTATTGCTGGCAATATAATTAATCTCAAAAAGCAAAAAAACAAAAAACTTAAAATACTAGATTTAATAATTTAAAACTCGGTATTCAGGTTGTCGTGAGATACGTCTAGATATTTTATTGAGACAAGTCCACGTTGCTGTTCCCCTTGTGTTGTCTTCTCAATGTCTTATTTGCTTTCTTCTACTTCTTTTACCGGTTTTTGGATACCATTCTGTTATTGCTACTGTTCATTTGAGTTGCTTGTTCCCTAGTAATGCCCTGTACATTGCCATTTCAGTTTTCTAATTGTTATTATCATGTTTTTTATTGTAATTCTACTTTTATATGCTCAAGCCTAACAATGACTCTCGATTTTTTCAGTAAGTGATCAAGTATAGCATCCATATGTCGGACACTGTATTAAACAAGCGTTAAAAACTCCTTTTGGGTCATTGATAGGTTTCTCTTTTACACTAATTCTTTTCACGACTAGTATCTTTTTCATGTGTTTTGGATCATTCTATATTTCTTGTCCATTGAATCGTGAAAAGATTTTGAGCATTTTTAATTGTTCAAACAAAATTCTAGATTATATAGTTTGTTATTTCTTATTTAATTTTTTTTTTTATTTCTTAAGTTTACTGTTAATAAAATGTCATTTATGGCTTTGCGTTAAAGTTCAAATAACTTAAAACAACAAATTTCGCCATATAAAGCTTCACCCCTCTCGTCAGCTGTACGCCTGACTGTGTGATTGTGTGACTGTCGAATGAACTTTAAATGAGTTATCTAGTACCCATAATACTTGCTTACTTGGGAACTAGATGGCGCTATGTGGGATGTCCCAGGTATTACTATTTGTAATAAATATTTAAATTTTGCACTTAACCTCTGAGTTTCTAAAGTGCAAAGTGTTTATTGTCCATGACCTTCAAGCTAGGGTGTTCAGAGTCATTTAGAAGTCAAATGAGCAATAGCATAAAAATAGACAAATAGCAATATTACACAAAAAGAAAATAAAAACGGGCAAATTAGTACATCTTCTCGCTAATTGGAGAGGAGTTTAGAGAACTTTTAATTGTAATTATTGGAAATTCAACTTTTTTAGATATGGTAATACCTTAAAATAATTTTCAAAGAAAACAATGCATTGTACATGTCGCAGTAAAATTGAAAATCAATAAAACTCTAATTGTACGTTTTATTGATTTATATATAAATGCTTTTCAGTAATATCAACAATTACCTAAAAAAATTGTACCCATACACACTAAGATTTTTTACTGGTGTTTAGATTTAAAGCAAATAAAAATTCGATGAATTATATCATATTTTGGTATTTGTGGGGTTTTGTACCTCTAAGGCTAAAAGAATGGAACACATATAGGACGACTTTGCTGTCCATCTGTCTATCTATTTGTCTGTCCACGCCATTTTTTCTTAGGAAGTGTAGAGGTATCCAGGTGAAACTAACATCAAATAAGAGGTCTAGGCTTCATAGCCCTGTAAAAAATACAAGTTTCTAGGCTAACGCAACGAAAAGATGTGGCCCGTATTTTCTCGGGTTATTGAAACCTATAGGATACATCAGTTGACCTTGAATCTTGAAATTTGAGTCTCGTGTTACAAGTAAACTAAAAAATCGGAAAATAACCGATTTCTAATTTTAAGTAGATTTTTTGGAGTTTTGTAGTTCAAAATAAAAATATGGAAGCCTTAAAGCTTCATTTTGTTAAATCGTTAATGCATTATCTTGAAAATTGTATTAGGTTAAGTCTCTTTTTGTACTAGAATGTGAATAAATGTCTATTATAAATAAATAAATGTTAACCGTCCGTCTGTCCGTGCGTCTGTCCTTTTTTGTCAGGAATGGGTAAAAGCATGAAATTGAAATCAAATACAACGGTATACGATCATTTGTAGATGTACAAAATTCTAAGGTCAAAAGATTTTCTTTTTTTCTGGGAAATCGCCTACCGGAGGTAGAATAGGGATAGATGGTGCATGCCAGTTCGAGGATTTTTATCAAAACTTTTTAAAGTGGCTTTCCAAGATGGCAAATTTTCCCTAGGATGAATTTTTTGAGAACCAGAACAATATTCTTTAACATTTCCACTATTTTTTTGCTTGAGATTCAAATGTCGGGGTTCGGGCAGCTTTTTTTATTTGGCTGTATAATTACAGATACTACAGACATTTGCACTGCCAATAAAGCTTAGTAAACTAAAATATTGTTAAAGACCATTACGAATTATTATATTAAAATAATTTTATATACAGACAAAAATTAAACATAAACAAAAGCTTTTTAATAATAATTTTTGACAACCCCGTGCGATTAAACTTAATATTAAAGATCGCACACCATTAATCTTTTTGACGAAGTATAATTCGACATTTAAGCACTCGAGAAACTATAAAATATTTTCAATTAATACACCTCTAATGTTCTTTGAAAAAATTTTTACATTATTGAAATCACCGTTTAATGAAATACTAAATCGAGAACTATCCATGTCGTGAGATTTAACGTAAGATAGCTTTCAATAAACATAAGCGTACACTATGTAAAATATTGATTTCAAGCGTCGATCACAGGATATTCCGTTCTAATTTCTAGCCAACTGGTAAACGACAAAAAATCCGAACATGCCATACTGAATTTTTTGCCTCGCCTCGTCCACTCACCGATACGATCGATGGAAAACGTGACTCCATCGAAGGTCTGAGTCGAGAAACCAATACATGATACAATTATTGTACTTGCACCGTAACATAATTGTGATCGTTGAGAGTTTAAGACACGTAATCAATCATTCTTTTTCGTATTAGAATAACATTTTAACAAGTGATTAATGCATCGATAATTGCTGTAAATACGAACGCCATTTTGACCGCCAAGGAGCGTATTTAAAAAGGTTCTGTTTATTATATAACCTCGTCGAAAACCGGTTCAACGTAACCGCTAAGAACGTTTTTAATATTTTTTATTTTTGTTTAGCAAGTGTAAATTGAAAATTGGTAATGATACGTATATTACCAGTGTCGTGATAGCCCAGAGCGCAACGAACCTGTCTCAAATTTATAAGGCCCCATAGGGCCATGGTTCGAATCCGGGCGTGTACCAATGAGTTTTTCTGACTTAAGTATACAATATCACTGACACTGTGCTTCGGTGGGCACATTAAGCAGTCGGTCCCGGACGCTGTCAATAGATGGCGGTCGTTACAGTTTCCAACCCGCAGTGGAGCAGCGTGGTGGACTTAAGCTCCAAGCCCCCCTCCTCACCCTGGGGGAGGCCTAAGCCCCTGCAGTGGGGTAAAAATGGGCTGATGATGATGATGATGATGACGTATAATACCACAGCTGAATCGTGTTCGAATTAATTTTCGGAATGTTCTCGGTGGCTCCGCACTATATATAACTGAAAATAAAACGAACTTCCATATTTGTTATACGAGCACGCTACAAAAGTAGAGGCAAACTTGAATCGCATCCCTAAAAAATCACAAAAAAGGCTTATATTTAACATTTTTAGGTTTATGTACCTCAAAAGCTTTACTATAAGATAACTTTTTGTCGGTCTATTTCTACGTCAATGCATTTTTTAGCAGGCAGTATAAAGGTATTTAGTTAAAAGTAAATTATATTCCGTCTGCGGACCAATAATCTTGTGAACTTGTAAACATTTGAATTTCATAGCCAATGCCATGAACTAAAGGCCTCTAAAACTAAATAGTGTATCATCAAAACTTACAAATTATTTTCTGTTCACCTAGATTCTTAAAATTAGACATAAATTAAGGACTCATAGCACAAGTCAAGGGAAAAATCTGATAATCGTCCATTTTAATATTAAATAACAATTTTAGATAGGACATCTCACACAGCGCCATCTAGCCCGATAGTAAGCAAATATTATGCTTGTGTTATGGGTTACTAAACAACTGATATACATACTTAAATATTCTGTATAATTTATACTATTACATTAAATGGATTTTGTTAGTAGTTTACGCAGTTCACAAATTCGTATTACTGTACCGCCTGGCGGTGGGTAGCGAGAAGTCATTACAAGATTCAAAAATACGTTAGAAAAGGATACGGAACTTTTATAGCGCGACTTCCATTCGCACTTGTATCGTTTTTTTCGTATTTTTCTACATTTGAAGACAAAGAGCTGTAATCACGCGTTCATTTCAATGTACCTACGTAGGTACTCACATTTCGGTTTAAAAACATCGCCGCTCTAGTGATTTCGCTCCCAAGATTCACTAATTACGGCCAAAAGTGATGCGGAGAAGGCTGCTTTTAATGGGCAAATAATGAGTGCCCGCTCTGCCCGCCGCCAAGGCCACGCTCAGGAAGGCGCTAGTAACTGAATAGATATGGACATGGTAATTATCGGACCTTGACTTACCGTTTTAGAATAAAAACTACCTGCTTTACAAACGGAACGCGGCGTGATTCGTAAAAATCCTTTTGTTGAGAGAAATGAAAAGTTAATAACTTAATAACCTGTAGCGTAAATTGTTCGTTTGGAAATTTCAAAATAATGAGTACATTAATGGTACTTATATAATATATTGTAGAGTTGTTAGATTTAAAGAAAAACCTGGTCAAAAACAAAGTATATTCTATTTTATTTATTAATATGTAACAACGTATGTATTTCTTTATTTATTGTTTCAACTTTTTCAAGAACAAATCAAAGTCTTAGAAAGTAAACAATGAAACACAATTCCGAAAATAATTAATAAACTTGAGAATTAACTATATTCAGTATCACTACAAAATATATTATAAATAATAACTCATACGATTCAATTACCCGTTGATCCGACGAATCCTTAACGTGAATTTTCCTCTTTTATTTATATATTAAAAAAAAACTTTAAAAACCCCTGTCATATTATTTAATAACATGTATATAGCTGCATGCGTCGAGTCGCGTGACCTGACGCGCCAAATGACGCAGCCGTGGTAATAACGGTGACACGGAAACTCAGTTACTCGTCCTTACTCAAAGCACTGTTCACTTACTGACTTATTATTTATATATTTCTAATAGTTTTATAAATGTTATTTATTGAACTTATTTTTTTATATTTTTCTTGCCAATTGTACAATTATTACTATTCTACTTATATTTCACGTTTTCGGATTAATTTCAACTTTTTTGTTTACTATGACCACAGCTATTACTCTCTAAAAATTATAAATATTCAATTTAAATTGTAAATATATTTCTAATATATTGTATGTCTATGTTGTATGATAGAACATAAATAACGTCGAAAAAAATATTTCGTTTTGATGTTGACTATAAGATTATGGACAACACAAGAGTTAAAATTAGTCCGAATAACACGTTAAGGACTTATATAACATATGTGTTATTTAGGCCGCAACAGACCGACGAACGGGCGACGAAGTTCTATTAAACGTTCAGTTTTACCTTTGAAGTACAGAATACTAATAAAAATTGTGGTACTCACAAACATCTAGCGTTTACGAGTAAAATAACACCAATCATGGTATTGAATTTCCAATACAGTATTTCTGAATTCTTGCACATACTAGTTTGAAAATTCTCATGAATTCCTACAATAGTATCTAAAGTAAATTATTCATAAAGTAACACCATATATACGCTTTGTGATGACATCTGTTAGTGACCTTTATTGTTTGCCGAAAATCTGCGGATTTATGAGCATGTACTATTGTTTGCATTACGGAAAAGAATACGAAAAAGAAAATATCTTTGTATTTTGAAAAAAAAAAAAAAAATTTTCATGTAATGTTTTTTAAGGTATCGTTTAGAAATATTACTTTCCACGTTATGAAATCTATACTTGTACCAAATTTTATTTGTTACTTTTAACAGTTTAAAATTCAGAGTTAAGTTGAGAACTAGACTAGCAAGTAAGGCGAGTTAGGCCGTCGATGCCAAAGCTCTACAATCAAGTTCACTTCCTGTCTCCTAGTTGGCAACCGCTTGGCCTAGTGGGTTGCAACCCTGCCTACGAATTTGGGGGTTCCGGGTTCGAATCCCAGGTCGGGTCAGTATTTATACGATATTGATACTGGTACCGGGTCTTGGTTGTTACATGAATGTGGTTTTCGCTTGTTACACAAAACACAAGCTAATGCTTAGTTTGGGGCCTAGACGTTATTTTGATGTATATATAAAAAAATGTGGTACGAAATCTTACAAAATAGGTATATAACATAGTTAAAAATGGCCGACAACTGAAAGTCTACTAAAATAATAATATAATAATAGCATCTGGAACATCTCACGGCCACGGCTGTATTATGGCCGCTAAGTAACTGGTACACAGATTTAAATATTTTGTATAACACATAGATATGTTACACCCAAATATGGACAACTAGACATATTCATGTACATAAATATTTATTTATTTGTTAGTAGGAAACGAACACATGACTTTTCGTTTTGCAGTTAGGGTCTCTAAACCACTCGACCAATCGATTAGTCAAAACAATGTTTGATAGATAATTGCATAGATAAATAAGGAATTTTAATCATGTTAATTGATTGTTAAGATATCGTGATACTGAAAATAAGTACCGTCGTCAGAAGCATAATATTATTATCACTTTATAGCACAACATTTTCGTAACTCGTATTATAATAATAATAATAATACATGGGACTTCCCACACAGCGCCATCTAGTCCCAAAGTAAGCAAGTATTATGCTTGTGTTATGGGTTACTAGACAACTGATATACATACTTAAATATTCTTTATAATATATACATATATAAATATATATATATACTTTTTTTATGTATATAACAACCAAGACCCGGTACCAGTATCAATATTCATCATATTAATACTGACCCGACCTGGGATTCGAACCCGGGACCTCTAGCTTCGTAGGCAGGGTCGCTACCCACTAGGCTAAGCGGTCGTATATTAATACATTGGCTGGATATTGATGGCTACATTTCGTTCTAAACTGTTGTTTAGCGAAATACAAGTGTAAAGAAATTATCTTGCGTTTTACTCAGCGTCACACAAAATTTAAGATCACAACAATTTTCGTAACTCGTATATTAATACATTGTCATCAATACTCCAGCTAAAAATCAAATTAATCATTAACAAATAAAAATAATACACACAATTTACGAGTATGTCCAGTCACACACACACAAAAAGTTTAAATGATTTTTTTTAGTTTACACCTAACGACAAAGCGGTACGCCTTTGTCATATCAAGCCACACAAGAACGTCCTTGGTTAAACCAGCCCACCACGTTAAGTTCACACGATAGTAATTGACTTAGATACAGTTGTATCAAAAATCAAGGTGACCGTTGTCTTGAGGGCAAGTAATAAACGTTTAAATCCAAGACCATTATAATTTTTTCTCTACAATTGTTGCAACAATTGAGATATTAAACTTGGCAATGAAAGAGTTGTAACTAGTTTTAAATTTTTGTGCAATATGTTTCGTTAGCACATTACGTACTCAAATTAAGTTTCGATCATCAATCATTTAAAATAACTTTAGTTAATAATGAACACAAAAAGTACTGTAGACAAAAAAATTAACAAAATAAAAAAACGCGACTGTACGGAAAAGGGACAGAAAAGATGTAAATAAAGACGTATTTTTTTAAATAACAACATACAGGCGAAACTACTTAACTATGTGATTCACAAACTGAGCAGAAACATTTGTAGCCTCTGACTGTTTGTTATGATTTATAAATACGTCTCGTTTACATTTTTAACCGACAAAAAAGAGGTGGTACTCAATTCAACTGTATTTTTTTTTTGTATATATTACTCGATATCTTCGCTGACTGTGAACCGATTTGATTTATTCCTTAAATTGATTTATTAAATAGGGCACATCTCGCGTTTAGACTCATTCAAATCTGAAGAACATATTCCACCTTTCCACCGTGTTCTATTGATATGTGAAATAAAACGCTGTTTGTTTCCCAATAAATAAAAAAAAAATTAAATAAAAATATAAGTATAGAATATTTGGGGATGAATCTCGATTATCAAAATATGATCCACTTCCCGTCGACCGATCTTAATAAAATTTTACGCTTGAGTGTAATTCCATAGAATATAAAATATTATGGTGACATAGAGCTGGTCTGATGATGGAAAGGGCAGGCGAACGAGCACAACAATTTAATTGTGTACAACAGCTACCTCGTGTTTGGGCTCATATGATTCATTTTGGCATGGACTTCCATTTGGGTTTGGACTGTCAGCAAGAAGACCGCGTCTACGAGCGCAGCGGAAACGAGCCGGGAGCAGTAACAAAGATTGTATGCGTTTGTGTGGAGACGTCATTTGTTTCTGTTATTGCCACTATTGCTCAGTTCACATTGTATTCCATAGCTGCAGCCGAGCACTTAACCTACATATTATTACATTTTTTGTCCTATTTTTTTGAATCGTCCCTTTCGTCACAAATTTCCTCTAAACGGCGTGTTCATTTAAGCAGCGCGTTTAGAAGGCCTATCCATAGTAAATGCAAATAAACTACAGTCACTTACCATTAAAATAGAAAAATAAAGTAATTTTTTTACAAAAAAATGAAAACCGACTTCAAAACTTTGCCTGTATGTATAAACTTCAACTAAAAAGTTGAAAACAAGGCGTACGTACTTAGTTCCTGAAGTTAGTGTTAATTTAGACGCTTTGAATGCGTTACTCACCAGGTAACAACAATTAAATAATTATAATATTTTAATCTAATACTGTACTATAACAAACTATTATTACAAATGTACAAAAGAATATAAAGTTTGGCACCGCCTTCATGAATTATATGCATGCAATCAATACACTTTTCTCTAAAGTAAAAATATCATTTTTAACTTTTTATACAGACGAAGTTTGAAGTCTGTTTTTCTAATCACTTTGTATGTCGTCGGATGTTTTGGTTTTTTTTTTAATTAAATATTTCAATTCAAAAGTATTATTATTAATTTCGATCAGTTAATAACTTTTTTATAGATGCTACTTATAGATAATTTTTTTGATAAATATTTCATAGGTACTCCAAAGGGTTTTAGTCCGAAATACTGACAAAGACCAAATATTGGGTGCTCTACTGGATCCGCATAATTACGTTAAAGCATTCAAGCTGCAGGAGCTAACAATAATACAGACATCGGATGCATACTCCAAAATATATTATTGAAAACTCTTCTGAAGTAGTCGGGTAAAAACAAGCGACAACAAATTTTACTAGAGAGAGATTTCGGAAAGCGCTAGGACATATGAACATTCCAATTTAAAGGAACGAATTGTCACTCTGATTTGAAATGGATTCGAAGAAAACAATAAACTCATTGTGAATGGCTGGATATTGATGGCTACATTTCGTTCTAAACTGTTGTTTAGCGAAATAAAAGTGTAAAGAAATTACCTTGCGTTTTACTCAGCGTCACACAAAATTTAAGATCACAACAATAATTTGGCAAAATAGAATATTTTAGAGCGTATACGAGTATATACATATATAATACATACTCAAATCATTTTGCCGTTGAAAATGTATTTCAAATCGCCTCAAGGTATAATATAATTATAATAATAATATCTGTAACATCTCATATACGGGCATTTAGTTCCAAATGAAGCATTATTTCGCCTCGAGTAACCCTTAGGGGTTACCCGATAACTTCATGCCCCGGCAACACCCTAGTGTGCCGCCTGGCCGCTCCGATGAAGTCGTTAGAGCTTTCGGGCTAACGACACGCGTCCTTTATTCTGCTTCAGGCGGTTGTTTAGTGGATGCAACTCCTACATACCCCGCGCACTCGGGCGCGAAAGCTGTAGAGTTTAATCCGCCTTCCCATCGCAAGGGTAAAACAAATGAAGCAGAGCCTGTAGGTATTATGGGTACTAGATAAGTGATATGAATACTTAAATATCTTTTTAATACATACATATACAAGATATTTTAGATCCAGACACAGAACAAATAGACATGTTTAGTTTATGTAAACAAATGATTGTCCCGGGCGAGGATCGAACCCGGAATATCTACAGTGCGCGTCTCCGATTACTAGACCAATAGATCAGTCAAGTAGTAAGTAAAAGCGCCTGCTTCGATGAAAGTGAGAAATGGTGATTTTTCCAAAATTGTTGAGACTACGGACACTTATGTAGGTAGTGTCATAATTTGTAAAATCAAAAGGAGTACGAGACTGTAATTTTTTTGTAACGCCAGAAAATTTTAAAAAACATTGTAAAAAGGATAAAAAGTGACTAACATTTGGAAGTTTGTGTGATATGTTTTTACGGAATAGTGACTCGTTTGTGCTAAAAGTGTTTTTTGAATCTCTGAAATATGATCTATTCATATAAGTCATTTTCTTTAGAATATGAAGAGCGGTTTATAACTACAGGAAAAATGGTGCCTCAACTTTAGGACTGTCATTTTTCTGTGAGTGACACTTGATAATGTTCCCTAATGTACTGAAACTTTGTAGACGTATGAAGTGTTATGATTCCGTTCCACCAGCTTATTATCCCACACTGCAGGGGCTTAGGCCTCCCCTTATGGTAAGGGGGATTTGGAGCTTAATCCAACACGCCGCTTCAGTGCGGGTTGGTGGAGTTTATCGATTGCCATCTATTAATGGCACCCGGGACCGACAGCTTAATGTGCTCTACGAGGCACGGAGTCAGCGATAGTTATGTACTTAAGTCAGAAAAACTCATTGGTACATTTGTTGGATGGTATTGTTGGTATCATGATGCGTAGAATAAAAAAGACTACAAAACTGGGTAAATATTTTCTTGGCGAAATCAAGTTTTTTGTAAAATGATTGTTGAAAATGTGGTAAAATTAATAAAATATTTGTTACGTTTTTGGTCAAAACTTTCGATAACTTTTTGAGCGGACTAATTATATAGAGCAGTTTTTTTTTTAATTATGGAAATCACTTCATAAATACAGGAGATAGATCAGTGGACTAGTGAGTCCACTGATCAATGCTGTACAATAGTTGCGCAGCGTGCAATATCTATGGATTTTTTCTTCTTTTATGATCGTTATAGGACTATTATAGGAGTTACGTTCACGTATCGGTTTACTTGAATAGTGCCGCAATTTGCATTCTGTCGTATAAGGCACAGGCCATATAGCAACGTCTCGAACGACGTGCCAAGCCTTTGCAGTCGTTGTTATTCCACTTTCGTAAAATATTTCAAAGGCAAAGTGATTTTTTTCCAAGCATAAGATTTATGTAAGCTATTTACCTGTACAGTTAGAAGCAAATAAAAAAAGTTTTTGGTCTAGAGAGTAGTTGTCACTGATGTTTTCATTTTATATATAAATATAATTAACTATATATATAATATAATAAATATAATATAAATACAATATTTTCTTGAAATTATAAAATTCTTGTAAAGACAAATCAATCAATACAAAAATATACAATTTTACACAAAATGCCTCAGTAAATGTCTGATAACGCGTTGTTTCATAGAACAGAACGACACAAAAAAACAACTGATAATACCACGTATATATTAACATCCATGTACGGAACATGTGCAACAAATTTTTAGTAAAAATCACGTAATATTGACATGTAGGTAAATGAAATACAAATTCCTTTTGTTTTTTTATAAAATTCTGAATATAAACAACGGAAGTGCGTCATGTAAGACGGCGGAGAAAATTAATACCTGTAACACATTGAAATGTGAAAAAAAAAGTGCGTGAAAATGAAAATTTCAATTTAATGCGTGTAATTTGTAATTGCGTTTAATGTGACAAGGTCAATTAAATTCACGAAAAATGGGCACGTCATACAAATTCATGAAACATGACCACACCAATAAATTGTGCGAAATGAAACGTAAATATTGCATGATAAATAATAATACAAATCAAATACAATAATATAAAGTAAGAAATTAAATATAAGTATATTTTCAATATTCGTCAAAGATGCAATTACTTTTTTAAGAAAGAAAAACTTAATACGAAAAATAAACATCTATAGTTTAAATATCAAAGCTCCTAAACGCATGTACAGATCTATCAGAAAAGCAATGTGACTGGACTCACCTGCAATTTGCAAGACAATTTGAACCAAATGTATTTAGTAATCAATTTTTTTTCAGTATTTTCGTTATAGTTTGTAACTTGTTCTTTTTAAAATGATTTCTTGGATAACTTTGGGCAAACCTGCGCGTCCGATGTTAACGGATTCCTATACTTTCCTGATACAAATGTTTGATACAAAGTAAAAATTAGTTACATTAGGTTAGAAGTTTAAAAATAAAAAAGGTTCATTTTTGTTTATCAGCATCTTCTGTCGTTGGTTTAATTTTTGTTAAATATATTTTTATTTTCTTTTCCGTGGTTTGATTAAATATTCGTTACCTCTTAGGTGTAATTCATCCAATAAAGAAAATCATCCAAATCGGACTACACTCTAAATTTAAAATTTAAAAAACCCTACCCTTTAAAAGAAATTGCTGGAGTAGTGAAAAAATATGAAATCCGCCATTTTGTGGCGGCGGCCATCTTGGACTGATTTTCATCAAACATAACTAAAAACACTCCCAACTAATTCACCTTTCATATAAAAAAATTCGCATCCAAATCGGTTTATCCGTTTGGGAGCTACGATGCCACGGACAGATACACAGATACACACACGTCAAACTTATAAACATCCTTTTTCTTGCGTCGGGGATTAAAAATCATGCTCGAACACACATAAAAAAAAAATAAGAACAAAAAGAAATGATTTGAGAACCTCTTCTTTTTCTTGGTCAGTTAAAAACAAATACAATTTTCAGTCACAAAAGTATATTTATACGTATCTTAAAATCGACCAACAACGTCGATCGTATAAAAGATTTAATCTTTTAAAATTTAAGTTACTCCAGAATAATTTATACCATTGACCTTTGCAAATAACAATGAGTATACTCGAGTTGTCTGATGAGGAAGTTCCATTTTGTCTCCAAGTAAGTACAATGAGCAAGATGTCCTTACTAAGAACAAGCTATGATCGCGCATCTGATTTATTCTCATGCGACGAGATTTAAATACACTGTAAACATTTTTAAATACGTATCACGTATTGCGTAGGAAAAATGTTGTTATTTACCACCGAATAAGTGTGAAAATTAAAATATATCACGTGATTTCTCTTAACATGTCTTTAATATTTATAAAATAATTAAATTCACTATACAAAAGACTTCAACGAGCGTCATCCCATCTCAAGCATCTTAACGTAGGTAGTGATTTTTTTTAAATTTTGTTCTGTAATATATTACAATAACTTAATTTTATATTTATGTACGATAAAGAAAATACGTGAATAAACAAAGTCAACGTGCATATCTGCGCAAGGATAATTATCGATTTTATTAATAAAATTGATTAATTATCTTGAGTCCAAGGCTTTAGGTTAACCCTAAAACATGAGACTAAAATATGGACGGTGCCCCGGCATGAATAAATGCATGTAAATTATATGCAAATCGGTTATTGATCCATCGTATTCAGAATATGATATATGAACGCTCGAAGTCGTACGAATAAACAGTGTTTTAAAACTAAACTGATGTAAATAAATGTTTTTATTTTTAATGTCCAGTAACGAGTGGCGGAGGTGGCGGAAGAAAAGTGAGAAAAATAATTCATCACTAGATACTCGTAACATTCTATTCCGTATATTAAGGAACAGTAATACAGCATCATTATTATTATTATCATAATAATGTTATAATTAACACGCTTAATCCCCTTTAAAATAATGTCACTCTTATTACACACAATAAAAACAGCTAGAAAATAAATTATTTTACTTAAATAAAATAATAGACTGGTAGGTAAAAGGGGGGGGAGGGGGGCAGCTTCAGAGGTTTTCCACTTACTCGTGGCATTTTTATATACTAAATGTTGTATTATTAAAGAATTAGTTTCAAGGGAGTTTTATATTTTTCAGTTAACTATTATAGACATAATTATAGTTTTATTTTTGTCCAAAACTAACTTCACCGCTTAGGATAACTTTAAGATAGATCACAATTTCATTCATACTCGTAACAAACCGTTTGATTTTCGAATGGATATACTAAAAACCTAGTTCAAATATTATGATTTTTTTACAATTAGTACACAATTCATATAGAAAACTGTTATCCAATGAACTATTAGTCGTCTAAAATTGCTATTAATGATTAGATGTTGTATAAATAAAAGAAACAGAACTATAGCAATATATTTAGACGTAAAAATACACAAACAATATAACGTGAGCGTGAGAAATCCAAAACATCTGTGACAAAAATATATTCAACGTAGAAAATTCTACGGCAAAGCTAGCGTCACACAATATTGACCCACGAGCGGTCACTTCCAAGAAATGCCGGAGAGGGATATTTAAAAACCAAACATAAAACGTTTACAGCATTCGTTCGGCCTAAAGTGCTGCTATAAACCTTGTCAACGGACGTGCATTGGTACTATTCGAGAAAAAGGCTCATAACCGTACGCTACGAGAGCGGACACTGCTACACTTCAGAATGTGTGATAGTAAAGATTAACTTCTAGAAGTCTGTATTCTAATCTCGTCAAACATCGACTATCCGATCGCACACGTACATGAAAATGCCGCTCATTTTATTGCCAAGAATAATCAAATCTACTCAATACTGTAAACGCGCAAGTGTGTTTGTTTGTCCTTTCTTCGCGTCGTAACGGATTTACCTACAAAATGAAATGATTTTTTACCCTGAGTTAAACGCGTCACAAACGATGAATATTCCCATCTCTCAATATCTTAAGACAAAATTTACTGTATAAAAAGATACTGTCAGATGAAAACATATATATTTTTAGCCATGTGTGAGATTCCATTGGATTGTATAGCGAACCATATTTTATTATCGTCTATTACGTGCTTTAGTCAAAAAAAAAAACGGAAAATAACAAAAGCTGCTGCGTACTATGGTTGAAAGTTTCCAAAGACAAAACTAATGAAAATTTAAAATTAATGACGAACAAAGCTTCGAGTTGTATAATACTGGAATCAAACTCAAGTGAAAAAGAAGAATTTCTACGCTAAAAAAAACGCAAGGACATGTTTGTATTCTAAAAGGAAATACATATGGTTTACTTGTCCATCACTTAACACTTTACGAGTGAAACTTATAGCACACAATATTAAAAATGTCGCAAATAAAATGAACGGAACGTCGTCACGCCTGCCGCCTGCGCTTACTATTACATGAACAAAAAAAAAAGGAAGAACAATACAACGTTCGTCCTTACATCCCGACCGAAACCCAAGAAAGGGCAACGGAACCCGTTTCGACAACCTTGGGACTTTCACTGCCACTCCGACACGGTACAATTATGCATATTTGAACGCGTCTAACGATAATTTATCTTTGTTTTGTCAGTTCACAGGAAGTTCTATAAACTATTGTAAGCAAAGAATATAGAATACACTTAAAAATTTTAAGACGTACGTACGTATGAAAGCGAATGATGCCGATTTCATACCAACGGAAATTATCTGAGACATACTAAGAATGGCGAATATTTACTAACATAATTTTATTACAGTTGATGACATCTTTATGCTCCGTTCACTTTGTTTCATCTTCTTTTTTTTTGTCCTTTCAACACTTTCTTAACTGCTAAACTAAAGTGGTAAAATCACGATAAATTGTAACGATTCTTAAGATTATTTTATACACTGCCATGACGCGAGCTTCTTAGAATAACCTAAGCTTTTTACCCACCCCATTATCTCTATAATAATTCATAGTAAAAAAAACCTTATGCTCTAATATAATATATAAAAGTATGTACTTAATACGGCTATAAATTTTTGTAGAAATACATTTCATCTCCTAAATCCTTTTTGTTCTTAATTTCTGACTAATAAATATTCTGAAAGTATCACAATCAATCCGTTTGCTTACTAGTTGATGTGATATTATTATTTTCATTATTCGCTTTTATCACGTGAATAACGATGGAAACAAATCAGTGTCGAAAATGACGCTAGCGAGCGGAAACTGCATTATTGTGCCCCACGCGAAACCAGCAGCGGTGTCAATGGATGGCAGATTTAGGTCGAGATTGGATCTGTCATTTACGGCGCGACAATGACAACACACACACGTAGACAACATATAACACACATTAACATACAAATATCCCCCCACCATCCCCACCACTCTCCCCGCTGCCTGTAGCTCGTTGCGGAGGCGAATGTTACCGTTATGGAGGCACATACCGGTGACGTCAACGCGGCCTCAAATAAGCTACGCTGTTGGAATATTTTAGTTATAACTCGAGGGTGACTAGTATACGCCTGAGTGTTCGACTTGGATTAGATAATGATTTGTTCCTTTTTACTAGCTCTTATATATTAGCAAATACGACCTTTCCAAGGCTTCCGTGTACAGTAAAGTTTTGACGGAATCATTTTCAAGTTCAATGAGAAATTGCGTGTGATTCAACTCGGGGCGAATTGGTAATTGTTAACTTTTCGATATTCAAAATTTTGTCGTGTTTTATATTTATTGTAAATGTTTGAAGTAACAGTATTTGATAGATTTATTAAGTAATTTACATGATAAATAAATATTTCAAAGCGATTTTTTCATCCTTCGTAAAAAAAATTAAGATGTTAGGTTATAATACAAACACTCAAATTTCGAATTAAGAACAATAGGAAGATAAAATTTCGATACAACGTGGTTACAAATCGAACATAAAAACTACGCATGGAAAAGGTGCGATCGCGGGTAAAACGTGGAGACGCAATTGTCAGTCGCCTGCGCATCGCTACGTTATTTGATAACTGTAGAACCATACATCATATTATAATACTGTGTAATACTAAAAGAATAAGAATGATATTTGGTTATTTTCACGAAACGTCATAAATATTAAAATTTTGCAAGTGATAAAAAAATCGCCTGCTATAAATATGTTCAATCAATAAATATTAGTAAATGGTATTTATTTGCTTGTGATAATTGTACTATACTAGTAAGTAAATGAAAATCAATACGAAACTCAATTTCAACTACGTATTAAATAAAAAAGTACAGATACAATACTTTAAAATAATTTTTTAAAAACTGATTTTTTTTTTTTATTGACTTTCACTATTTCATAATGTTGACGCATACGAGTTGAAATAAGAAAAGGACCATGTTTACTATTACCAGCATAAAACCGACCTTTATGGAAACGATATCTCTATGTTCACTATAGCATATAAAATAAAAATTTGTTTTCGCAAAAGCAAATATTAAAAAAAATATTAAGCAGAATGTCTAGTAGATCAAAAAAAGTGAAAATAATTCCTAGTAAGTGTAGTATACCTGTGTCAGGAGGCCCCGCTCTTCCATAGTAAAACAATTACAAATTCTAAAATAAAAAATCTAAATAAAGATACATCTTATTTATCTATACACGAATTTATTGTGCTTATATAATATTTCATTCAACTTATTGCCTGAGAAATCCCTAATTTCGAATTAAACGTTAAATTCAAATAAATAGAACAAGTGTTTGAATCTATTTAACGTTATAGAATTACACAATTCTGCACATCGTACATCGTTCTTATACAAAATATTCACAAATTATTTTTTTCTGTTCCAGATCGAGATGTATTTGGAGAAAGCAATGCATCAAAAACTTTTGATAAACACACAAAGGAACCCATTAGGTTTATTTCTTCTATATTAGGCGGTGATGTACCGTACGGCAGTCATCGAGGACATGTACTCACCCAGGCAGAGAGAAAACTATATTTGCCAGTGGTATCGGAAACAGCAAAGAAAATTGAAGAGAAACCTTCGAAAACGCCTTTGATCAAAGAAGAAAAAGATCTAATAGATAATGAACCAGTAGTACTGCCTCCAAGAACCTCACCTTCCCCCGGGGCCACCCCTTCTCCAGGAATAGACCACAGTATACGATGCCAAAAAGTCTCAGTAATTCAAAGAACACCTTCGCAATCACAATTCCGTGACAACAAAAAAGAATTATCCGAAGTAAGCCTGCCCGCAACATTACCCACTACAGAACCAGAGCAAGATCAACCTATAGACTATGTCATCGCCAAAAAACGTGGCGAAGGCGAAGATGAAGAGGAAGAAAAGAGAATTAGGGAACAGAGAAAAACGAGTAGCTCAAAAATAGCTAATAGCATCCTGGCGAGGCCTGTTTTGGTTTTAAGAAATTGTCCTGCCAATAAAATCCCGGGAATTATGAACGCCGCGGCTGGCCACGGCAGATCTACGGGAGGCGGGTCTAGTGGAAACACCCAAGGCAGCACTGGATCGGGCAGCTTTAGTTCAGGAGGAACTGGTGGCACCCCTACTTCCGGAGGGGGAGGAGCCATGGGCGGTGGCTCGGGAAATGGCGGGAATGGACGCGACGGGCGCTCTAACTACGGACCTAACAGTCCACCCACTGGAAGCCTTCCGCCGTTCTATGAAACTCTGGGACCTTCAACGAAAGGCGGACAGAACGGATTCAATGCAAACGGTAGCTTTTCTAACGAATTTAATATCATCAATGGACACTTTAATATGGACTGTGATGGAAACGAAAACGCGACAAATTTTCCAGAACAAAGTAAACAGTATTCCGTAATGCAAAATGCGCACTATGGACTTGCACTAAAAGACGAAGATATTGACTATGAAAATAAATTGGACAATCTTGGACCAAATTTAGGTAACTACGGCGGAAACTTTGACGACTCGATGGTTGTGGATATGGCAGAAGAAGTTATAGACAATTATCAGTTTTCGACGACATTAACTTTTTCAGGAACTAACGAAAATATTTTGAGTAGCCTTTCAGACTCAACAGAAGATTTTGCGAGCCTGTTGAACAACCACGTCGAGTCTATCACAGATTCAGATTTACGAGAGTCCACTTCGATTACACCTGATTCCGTGCACAATCCTGTGGAGGCGATAGAATCATTAGCGGAGGTGAGCAGGCAGTATTACGAAAAAGCAAACTATTTGGCTTTTGCCAATCAAGAACAGAGTTCATCGTACAGTTTTACGAAGGATCGGCCGGACTTATTGATGCAACTGCCCCCGGCTCTTCTCCAGCACAATGAAGGTCAGATGCAGCAGCTGCAGATCCACGTGCAACTGCAACAGCGGCAACAGATCTTATCCCCAGGCTTCCCGTTCGCTAGTCATTCGCTGGACCTGGACTCGCCGACGGGCGTGTCGCTGCCATCACCCGGCGGCAACAGTTCTCTCGACGGGCCGCCGCACGCTGATGGTTCGGCGCTCAGCCCCGCCGCTGTAAGTGTGAAGAAAGGCTCTGGCGCCGATACCAAAGTGCAAATCTTGCAGCAAAGGGTAAGCATTACTTGATTTTAAGGCGAAGCTTTGGTATTACGTACATTTGATGTCGTCGCATAATTATTAAATGCAAAAAATTAACAAGACGACATTCAAGTTCATACGTTGAACATACGTAATGCTGAGCCTGAATCAAATTATGCTTTAACTTGTGCACATTAGTAATTATTTATAAATATACCACACTATTTGACAGCAGTAATTAATTTCACTGAGCTATAAATGTTATGTTATTACGAAGTCATTGCAACGTAACAGTAGCTACATTGTAGATGTTTTTATCCATTTCCTACTTTCATCTACATTTTGAAATCTTTGCTTTTATTACAATACGTATATTTTGTTGTTTCAGCTGGGTCTACCAGCGGAACTTCCGTTGGAATTCATCAATGGCGGTCATGGCGTGAAAAATCCTCTCGCGACTGAAGCTAACGCCAGGCAACGGGAAGAAGAGAAAAACAAGCAAGTATTGGTTAGCGAAGATGACCCCACCAAGTTCGTTTGCCGAGTGTGCTCGAAGAACTTCACCTTGCAGAGGCTTCTTAACAGGCATATGAAATGTCACTCTGATGTGAAGCGATACCTTTGCACGTTCTGCGGCAAAGGGTTCAACGACACCTTCGATTTGAAACGGCACACACGAACACACACCGGCGTTCGCCCATATAAGTGCAAACTCTGCGAGAAGTCCTTTACGCAAAGATGCTCCCTGGAGTCCCATTGCCTTAAAGTACATGGAGTACAACATACCTACGCTTACAAAGAGAGAAGAACTAAGGTGGGCACTTTTACATTTTGTATATTAGCTGTAACTGTCAAAATTGATCTGGTCCAGATATTCTTGGCCATATGATTTGACAAATAAAATTTATAGATTAACTGATTTGGGCTAACTATTTTTAGTTATTGCGCTATTCGCAATAGATGCGTGTCACAAATCTATAATTAAAATCTTTGTAACATCTGAACACTGATTATAACTGAACATTTAATCAGATGATTAGGTTTATTTACATTGATTGGCTACAAATATTTTTACAATTTTGGTGGAAATTAATGAAGGGATTTAAAATAAGTGGACTTAGCAGAAAACCATTTACAATATGAATTATTTCTACCATGTTTCATATGTCACTTTCATGTTTCCAGATGTACGTATGCGAGGAATGTGGTCACACGACTTCCGAGCCGGAGGAACACTACATGCATCTCAAAAAACAACATCCATACTCGCCGGCGCTACTAAAATTTTACGATAAACGACATTTTAAATTTAACAACACAACTTTCGCCAATCAATTACTAGGACAACTTCCTATGCCTGTACACAATTAGATATATAACTAAATGAATTTCGACAAAAATATTTATGATATTTTATAAAAGTCCGTCCAAAACGATTACAAAATATAGTTTCCTTCTGGATTTGTAATTTCTGAACCCAGTGTTTTTTTTTTTAAATTGAAACAACTGAGATCACTCAAGTCTTCCATGTGTTCGACATTTTGTGATTTATATTTAAAAAAAATCGCGACAAAACGCGTATTCTGCGATTAAAATACCTTGTTTTTTAACAGTCAGCGAAGAGAATTACATTAATGCCACGAAAGGCATGACTGCAATTAAAAAATCAAAGTATCGGGTATTATGTGCAATCTTGGTGATGGTACGGGGATAGGTTTAAGTTTAGGATATTTAGCATGTACTTAACTAGTATTATTTTTTAATAATGAACAGGCCGTTTCATTTCAAAACAGCAGGATTGTACTAAAAAGAATTTGGGAAAGGTTAACATTAGTCTCGATGAGTGATGGGGCACTATGCGCAGCCACCATAATCGTTATAGTTAAAAAAATATACAATATATTATTAGTTAAAACCGCATTCACAGGTTGAAAGATTAAAATATTCCATAGGATACTGAACTCTTAGAAAAAGCAAAATAATTCACATATACACAAAAACTATCATAGGCGTCATCGTATCGCGAAATTTTTGCAATGCTAAAGAGACAACTTGGCCTGTACACTGTACTACGGACAGATAATGCCTGATTAAAAATAAAAAAAATTTAAAAATAAAAACAATCAGCCTTTCGGTCCCAACATGTCGGAATATCTTATTCGTTGCATTACAAAAGTTTACTGATACAACTGACTTCTTATTTTTGTTAAACTCAGCCTGTACTATTGAATATTTTGTTCCTTATACGAAAGAGAGTTTGGTGTAAATAAAAACAGTAATTGTTATTTGTACTTGTACATTTTTTTTCAAAATCTCATTTAAAATTCCCACCTTCTGAATCGCTGTCTTGAATTGAAACGCTAATGGGCTGGATGACTTTCCTTGTCCAGTTCATAAATTTCCACGTTTCCGTGTTTCAAATGAAATTCGTTCACAATCGTTTAGGAAATGATTTTTTCCTCGTTGTAGTGATACTAGCTTCTAATCTGTCTAACACAATTTTATGTCACAACTTGTATGTATGTACGTATAAGAGATGTTTAATTGTTTTTACTTAATTATTAGTGATGTCTAAATTTTAACTTGTTTGGAGCCGCCCACCCCGGGCCCGGCGTAGGTCGTACCGAGTTGAAATGCATTTCTAGATATATTTATATTATTTAATTTAAAATTGAAAAATAAAACATATTGATCGGATTTATTGTGCTGTGTGTGCGTGTGATTGAGTCTTTATTTTTAACGTGTATCTGAATTATTTAATGTGTCGATTGTTATATTAGGTTTAAGTCGTTATAACTCGAGATGGAATATTGCGAAGCGCTTCGAACATATTTAAAAGTATTTTAGATGAATTTGAATGCTCAATGTACTCGTGCGCTCTCACTGGAAAATAATTGAAAATCCATTGGTTCGTTATGTTGTAAATATGTCTAAATTAGTAAATAATTTGTAGATTACAATTGGAAAAAAATTAAATACTTATCGTATTAGTACCTAATTAGAAATATGAGATTCTATAATGAAAATTTTTTGTTAGTTATTCCGATCTGTTTGTTCAGAGAAATCAGTTTGTGTAAATCTATTGGCTAAGTGAAAATATTTTTATTGTGATAGCGCAACGCCTCAGTTTTAGTTGTCTGTTGCATTTAATAGCATTTGATCCACTCAAATCTGTGGAATCTTATTATTGTAATTATAAAAAACAAATCTTTTTGTTACTATGTATTAAGTGATAAGCAATATATCATGATTAAAACATTGATGATGATATTTCATTCCTTTTTCCCAGCGCAAATTGCTTAATTTACATAGAAAAAAAAACAATATTTATTTCAGTTAAATCAAAATATATTGATTTCATTTATGTGTCCATATTGGAGACATACAGTTCTAAATAGATGAATTGATGCATACAACTAAAAAGCTAAGTGTATGTAATTTCAAAGCTTTTATAAAAATTAAAAAAAAAAACACTTTTCGTATTGTGTGAGATTTTTTTTATTATATATTGCTTCTTAAATAACCAAAGTGATATGCAAAATAATAAAAATAAATACTAAATATTTGAGGAAAATCAAAAATATAATATTTTGTTTAAACTACAGGACTATACAGGTTGTTTGGTGCATGGACCGACAAAATTTTTTGGTGAATTTATAGGGTCGTGACCTAGTTTTTACCCATACCAATCTGTGTCTCAAGTGTTACCGTAATTGGGACATTTTTTTTGTCTTTCGAAATCTCGCCTTTTAATCGTCATATTTCTATTGTTTGTAGTACTAAGAGCACAAAATATCTTTTGTTATATTTTGGGACCCAAAAAGGTACCTACTGTAATTTCTTCAAAAAAATTTTAAACATAGGTTGTATGTATCCGTACTACATAGGTACGTAATATAACATTTATTTGACCATAACTAAGAAACTACACGTCATATTAATTTTAACATTTTAATAAGTAAAAAAATTCCTACATATTTAAATCGAAAGTTATGAACTTTAAAAACTAAATTGGTATTGTTTCATTCACGGACTCTAGAAGTTGTGTAAGACTATGTCTATTTAGGACAGACTGTCCAGTTAGGCAAACACAACTTCAACAAAGAGGCCGACCGAAGAATTCAGCTGAGCTGGGCTGCTTTCGGGAAGCTTCATCTGTTCTCGTCGCCACTACCACAATGTCTGAAGACCAAGGTCTTCAACCAATGCCTCCTACCTACAATGACGTATGGTGCCGAAACATGGATTCTCACGGCAGGACTGATCCCCAAATTTAAAGTCGCTCAGCGTGCTATGGAGCGGGCTATGTTCGGTGTTTCTTTGATGGATAAAATCAGAAACACTGAAATCCGTCAAAAAACTAAAGTTGTCAACATAGCCGAAGCGATCAGCAAGCTGAAGTGGCAATGAGCCGGTCACATTTGCCGTAGAACTGATACCCGATGGGGTAGACGAGTTCTCGAATGGAGGCCACGTATCGGAAAGCGAAGCATTGGACGCCCCCGGCCAGGTGGACAGATGACCTAAAGCACCATACCGGGGGCAGTTGGATGCGAAAGGCGGAGGACCGTGTGTGGTGGCGAGCCTTGGGAGAGGCCCATATCCTGCAGTGGAGAGACAAGGGCTGATGATGATGATGATGATGTACTGTTTCATATTAGAAAGTACACATCCAAAAAGTTTCTTACTTTTGGTACAATATTTTTTTTATAGCGGTACGGTATCGCTAATTTCTACGCAAAATTTTACCTCAACCTTAAGTGTGACATAATGGCAATCACATATAGACACTTTTGATTGTATATAAAGACATACAACTCTTCTTCAACAAAGACGTGAAACTCTTACTTTACGTTTATAACGTGTTTTGATTCGTATACCTACCTATCATATAACTTGAGTACATAAGTCGATTTATATTGAATCGACTTTTTTCTTATTACTGACATGAAGACATTACTAACAAACACTGTTTAAACAATATTTAAGAGTATGTCGGTGCGGAAATCTATAACAATTCCAATCATTAGATGCAAGACAAGCGTTACAGTTTTGTGATTATACTTACGTGTTTATAATTATACACGTACTTTCGTGGCGCATTTTGTCGCTCATAGGGCATCTCTTTCCAACATTATAACAACAACAACATGTTTACCGCCTAATCATGTCGCCGATGCCGCTCCGAGTAAATCGGTTAATTAACACTTCGTCATTTTTAACTATGTAAAAGTAATTACATAAATTGATTTTCAATATATGCCGACTTAAATAGATATGTAATTAGTTAAATAACTAGTTTTTCTGGTAATACTCATATATAAAACCTTTGCCTATTTTAGCTTATTATGAGTTCAAGTTTGGTAGGACTTATCACAAAGATAATATGAATTTACTGAACATATTGTTCCCAAGTCCAAGTTCCCAAGAAGCGACGTATATGTGAAAGAGAAAAGACCTTTTTTTTTCAAAAATACATTCCTTCAAAAATAGTTACCTACTAGAATGAGAACATTTCATCTCAAACTATTGCTATCTCAATCGCATGGCGTATTTGTATGATTATATGTGAATAAATTCTATTTAGCAGTTTTAATGACAATTTATATTGTTTTTTTAATGTAACTTGGGAACCTGGTAAAAAGCAATCACCAAAATTTTTTTATGAATTATAATTGTTTGATCAGTAAAAATATGCAAAATGTACATGTTCTGCTACTGGGTACTAAATAAACAAGATTTTAATAAACACTTGTTGGCCTGGAACTTAGAAAAACATCAAAATGAAATTTCACATACTTCGAAACCATCGATAATAACAGACCACAGACCATAATAGTTCATTGTCATTGTTAGATTTAAACATTTTTCTTAAATTACCAATGAAAAGTACTTTCAGCTGTAATAATATCCATAATAGGCCATCACTTTTATTGTATTCTATTGTATTCGAAGAGTTTACGGTTTAGTTAATGTAGTGATAGCCCAAAGCGCAACGAACCTGTCTCAAATTTATAAAGCCTTAGGGCCTTGGTTCGAATCTGGGCGTGTACCAATAAGTTTTTTGACTGAAGTACATTAACTATCACTGACTCCGTGCCTCGAAGAGGACGTTAAGCAGTCGGTCCCGGGCGCTATCAATAGATGGCGGTCGTTACAATCCCCAACTCGCAGTGGAGTACCGTGGTGGATTTAAGCTCCAAGCCCCCCTCACCCCGGGAGAGGCCTAAGTCCCTGCAGTGGGGTAAAAATGGGCTGCTGAAGTGAAGTGAAGACGGTTTAGTTTTAAAACATTCCATAATAAGAGCTAATTCTGCGTATGTTATCAGAAGTTCTTAAAATATTATTTCATGATTATGAGGTATCGGTACCCAAAATTGAATTAATTTTGACAGAACTAAGCGCCACGAAATTATGAGTCCAAGAAAACGAACATCGTGTATAAAAAGGTTCGGTTTTCTGTCCACTTATAAATAATATATTCCAAGCATCGATTCTTTACTTGTGATTTACGTGATAATCCATTCTTGGATATTCGAGAAGGTGACCGACTCACAAACATATACTCGTTTTCCAGAATCCTTGTGGAATTACTTGTCAGTTGTTTATCCGAGGAGCAGAGTAACTGACCGTATATATTAAGCTATTGCATAGCTTCTATCGCGGGCCTTTGAGCGCGGGGAGCGAATCGAGAAATTCCGTAACGAAAAAAACCTCACGCTCATAATCAGTGCAAGAAAATAGGAGTGCATAAATCGTTAAGAGTGATTATTACGTCACTTCATGCACGTCGACCGAACTACCTATAATTTGGGCGATCCTGTTACTGCGCTTATTATTATAAGCGCAGTAACAGTGATATTTCACTACGCACGGAATCGCGCCATTGTCATTGCCCCAGTCACAGACAAAATTGTCTGTGACTGGGGACCCACATAATTTATTAATATAATCTCCACGTGCTTGCTGTTCTCCTAGTACAAGGTGGCAATATGAATGAGTCTTTGTCCGAATCAAACTTGAACGACTCGATTATGCTTGAACTAACTATTACCCCACCAAACTAGGTCTTCGTTCGTGCGAAAAAGAGAAAAGAACACGACAGTCCCTCTGATTTATCGCAGCCTAGCACTAGTACTGGTAACAATGAGTTGTCCGCATTTAAGGAAGAAATGCGTGGGATGTTTGCATCGTTACTTACTGCCCAACGACAAGAATTTAATAAAAAAAAGACGTGTGGCACTCGAGGACTGCCGCAGTAAAGCTATTGCATACGTTTTGTATCAACTTATGCAATTATAATTATTTATTTATTAAGCTATTGCATAGCTTCTATCGCGGGCCTTTGAACGCGGGGACCAAATCGAAAAATTCCGTAACGAAAAAAACCTTACGCTCATAATCAGTGCAAGAAAATAGGAGTGCATAAATCGTTAAGAGTGATTATTACGTCACTTCATGCACGTCGACCGAACTACCTCTAATTTAGGCGATCCTGTTACTGCGCTTATAATACCACTACGCACGGAATCGGGCCATTGTCGCGCTGGACCACAGACAAAATTGTCTATCACTAGGACCCACATGATTTATTAATTTTTTTTAATTTGAAGTCGTAATAACAAAATAAGTAATTTTTAGTAAGCCTATTTTAGTTTTTATAGTAAGTAGTTTTGAAATAGTTTGAATTGGTATTAAATGACCAGGAGGACAGACATATAAATGTCTGTTGAGGTTAATTAGAACTTTATACTTCAAGCCATTCCTGAGTTCCTGGTTTTTGATGTACAGATAGACAACGAAAATCTTGTAAACCGTTTTTTTAAATATTTTGATCGTAATAAAAATATAATTTAGTATTTTTTTAGTTAATAATTCCTTTTTTTTATACTAGCTAGTTTGAATTGGCATTAAATGACCAGGAGGACAGACATTTAGTGTTTTGATTTATTAGAACTTTATACCTCAAGCCATCCCTGAGTTCCTGGTTTTTTATTTAGTCGGACAACGAAAATTGGTCGGACAACGAAATGTCTTTTTAGGGTTCAGTTTTTTTTTTAATTTGAAGTTTTAAATAAGTAATTTTTATAAGCCTTTAGTATTAAATGACCAGGAGGACAGACAGTGTTTGTCCCTGAGTTTCTGGTTTTTGATGCACAGATAATTCGACAACGAAATCAACCTTTTAGGGCTTTGTTTTTATTTATTTTTTATTTTTTTTTATTTTGAAGTACAGAATCATAACAAAATAAGTTATTTAGAAAAAGACTAGTTAAGTTTTTAGTTAGACTTTTTTTGAAAGCCTTGTTTTTATTACAATGAGCTAGTTTGAACTGGTATTAAATGACCAGGAGCACAAACACTTAGTGTTTTGATTAATTAGAACTTTATGTCTCAAGCCATTCCTGATGTCCTGGTTTTGATTCACAGATAGTCTGACAACGAAATCAACCTTTTAGGGCTTCGTTTTATTTTATGTTATTTTTTTTTTCATTTTGAATCATAACAAAATAATTTTGCCTAGTTAAGCTTATTTTTAGTTAGACTTTTTTGAAAGCCTTGTTTTTGAGCTAGTTTGAATTGGTATTACATGACCAGGAGGACAGACATTTATTGTTTAGATTAATTAGAACTTTATACTTTAAGCCATTCCTGAGTTCCTGGTTTTTGATGTACAGATAGACAACGAAAATCTTTTAAGGGTTCCGTTTTTTTTTTCATTTTGAAGTACAGAATCGTAACAAAATAAATAGGTTTAGAAAAGCCTAGTTAAGTTTTTATAAGCTTTTTTTATGCTAGTTTGAATTGGTAATAAATGACCAGGAGGACAGACATATAAATGTCTGTTGAGGTTAATTAGAACTTTATACTTCAAGCCATTCCTGAGTTCCTGGTTTTTGTTGTACAGATAGTTAGACAACGAAAATCTTTTAGGGTTCCGTTTTTTTTTAATATTTTGAATGAAAGTACGAATCGTAATAAAAAATAAAAGTTTTTAGCTATTTTGAAATGGTTTTAATACTGAGCTAGTTTGAGTTGGCATTAAATGACCAGAAGGACAGACATTTAGTGTTTCGATTAATTACAACTTTATACCTCAAGCCATTCCTGAGTTCCTGGTTTTTGATGTACAGGTAGTTAGTTAGACAACGAAAATCTTTTAGGGTTCCGTTTTTAAGCTATTGCATAGCTTCTATCGCGGGCCTTTGAGCGCGGGGACCGAATTGAAAAATTCCGTAACGAAAAAAACCTCACGCTCATAATCAGTGCAAGAAAATAGGAGTGCATAAATCGTTAAGAGTGATTACGTCACTTCATGCACGTCGACCGAACTACCTCTAATTTATGCGATCCTGGTACTTACTGCGCTTATAATACCACTACGCATGGAATCGCGCCATTGTCGCGCTGGACCACAGACAAAATTGTCTGTGACTGGGACCCACATTATTTATTAACGTCAAATAATATACTTCCATTGTGACCATAAAGGTATATATACCAGCGTAAGAGAGGAACACAGTGTGCGAATGACAACCAGCTCTTTGCAGAAATCCTACATGCGAGAAAGAAATGCAAGAAAATCTGTCATAAAACCTCTTTGAACACATTTAGTCTTCATTAGTCACTTGTCAAAATAAGGTCCAGCTTTGTTTTCTATTTTGTGTTATAATCGTTTTGAATTCTACAAAAATTAATTCTTGTGATAAAAATGGTGTCGTGTTCAGTTTTAAATTGCATTGTAACATATGTTATTAATCCAAATAAAGAGACATTTCACATATAAGTACTGCCAATAACATACTGTTATCATAATGCTTATTTTTATAAAAAGCAATCCTAAATTTACTTGGTTATACATCAATAGTATATGGTAAATACTCTATTTTGTAAATAATTTGTTATTTTAAACAATTATGTGTAAGACACAAAAATATTGTGTAAAATTACAATCAAACAATTTAGCATAGGGATTGCACAAAATCTATCGATATGTCGATATTTACAAAAATAAATATTTTGTATATTTAATATTACCTAATTGCACCAGTTCCACTGGAAGGATGTCGTTAATTGTTTTTAAACATATTGGGAGGTTTATTTAGCCTGGCAGCACATTGTAAGAGAAAGTATGACATCTATACATACATACTACACATAGGATATATATAAATACAAGAATTGCTCATATAAAAATATAAGATATATACACAAATAATTTTAATCGTTATTTATTTATGATTTAAAGCCTGACGTTCTATCTGCTCTCTGATTAAGAACGTCGTAAATAATTTAACTTTGAATGACGAAGTTACTGTATACAATAATTTAACCTCATTTTCCTCCAAGAAACTGCGGTGTTAAAAAATGCTTCCTGATAATGATGACTATTTCATAATATCCAGGTTTCTTGTAAACGCGGTTAGCAGAGAACAATGGATAAGAATGTTAAATAGAACAGATGGGACGCCTCGAAAACATTTTTTGGTATGCAGTAGACATTATAAAGAAAACTGTTTTGTCCAACTAAATCACCGACGACTTTTGAAGGAAGGATCTATACCTACTGAATTTCTTTCTTTTTCATATGTGCTTACTTAGTATATTAAGTATTATACTAACCCGTATATACATAATATCTTAAGTCAAAGAATCTATGCCAACTGTAATTTCTGTACAGGTCAATCTGAAGCCTAAGCGATCGGTGTCAGCGTACGTTTACCGGGATATATCACCAGAACCATCAACTTAATAGCCTAAACCTTTATTTCAGCACTAATATAAGACGGATTTAAAGAAAAAAGTCTATCACAGTGAAAATATCAATTTTAGGCAAATTATCACTTTGTCTTTTACAAAAAATTTTTCCTTCATTATCAAATAAAACTTAACTACCTATTACATAAAGAAACAAAAGATATTATAGACTTGGATGAAATATAGGAATTTCATCCAAGGCATAATTTGTGGGGCAGTGAGACGACGCGACACTCGATCGAGTAGGCAATGTGACGTCACGGGCAGTATTTTATATTATTATATTATTTATAGTATTTAATATTTTATCTATGCAGTATTTCTTTTTCTGTGTTTTTGAAGTAAAACTTCTTTAGGCACGACTAGGAGTTACTCAGATTTAATACTGCATAAATAAAATAAATAAATAATTATAATTGCATAAGTTGATACAAAATGTATGCAATAGCTTTACCGCGGCAGTCCTCGAGTGCCACACGTCTTTTTTTTTTAATATTTTGAGTGAATTACAAGAATCGTAATAAAAATAAGTAAATTTAAAAAAAGCCTTTGAAATGGTTATCTCAGCTAGTTTGAATTGGCATTAAATGACCAGGAGGACAGACATTTAGTGTTTTGATTTATTAGAACTTTATACCTCAAGCCATTCCTGAGTTCCTGGTTATTGGTGTACAGGTTAGTTAGACAACGAAAATCTTTTAGGGTTCCGTTTTTTTTTTTTTAATTTTTGTGAATGAATTACAAGAAATAAAAATAAGTAAATTTAAAAAAAAGCCTTTGAAATGGATAATCTCAGCTAGTTTGAATTGGCATTATGACCAGGAGGAGTTTGAAATGACCAGGAGGACAGACATTTAGTGTTTTGATTTATTAGAACTTTATACCTCAAGCCATTCCTGAGTTCCTGGTTTTTGATGTAGTCGGACAACGAAAATTGGTCGTACAACGATTTGTCTTTTAGGGTTCCTTTTTTTTTAATTTGAAGTGTAACAAAATATAATTTATAACGCCATTTTTTTAGTTTTTTTTAGGTAAGTAAATAGTTTGAATTAGTAATAACCAAGAGGACAGACACTTAGTGTTTTGATTAATTACAACTTTATACCTCAAGCCATTCCTGAGTTCCTGGTTTGTGATGTACAGATAGGCAACGAAAATCTTTTCTTTTAGAGTTCCGTTTTTTTTTATTTTGAAGAAGTAATTATTTTTTAGGAAGCCCTATTTTAGTTTTTAAGTATATCTTTTGAAATAATTAGAATTGGTAGGAAGACAGAAACTGTGTTTTGATTAATTAGAACTTTATACCTCAAGCCATTCCTGACTTCCTGGTTTTTGATGTAGAGATAGTCGAACAACGAAGTATTTCCGTTTTTTTAAGCTATTGATTGCATAGCTTCTATCGCGGGCCTTTGAGCGCGGGGACCGAATCGAAAAATTCCGTAACGAAAAAAACCTTACGCTCATAATCAGTGCAAGAAAATAGGAGTGCATAAATCGTTAAGAGTGATTATTACGTCACTTCATGCACGTCGACCGAACTACCTCTAATTTAGGCGATCCTGTTACTGCGCTTATAATACCACTACGCATGGAATCGCGCCATTGTCGCGCTGGACCACAGACAAAATCTGGGGGCACGGCCGTGCCCCCACCAAGTCGAGCGAAAAAGCGTCACGGCCGTACCATCCTTTTCTCGAAGCAATTCAGACCATTTTCGACCCCCTGTAACTTCGTTGTGGATAACACTAGAAGACTGAAATTTTCAGTAACCATGCAGGCATATTATATAAGCATATTTTCAAATTTCATTCAATTTGAACCAGTATTTTTAAGAAATTATAACGGGTCAAATTTCTTAATTTTGTCAATCACTGACTCACCGATCATCAAAATTCTAAGGCACTTCTAGCAGACCTAGAAGCTTCAAATTTGGAATATAAGTAGTGTTTGGTGTATGAATCAAGGAAAAACTAAAAAATCTAGAAAAGACCGCAAAAAAAAAAATTAAGCCCATACAGCCAAGTCTTCAGTTAAATTTTTCAATATTGGCTTTATTCGTAACGATGTTTTATTACGGCAGTTATTATTATATTGCGTGCGAAGCCGCGGGTTTAAGCTAGTCCCATATAAATATAGGCGCATGGTAGTGCCCCTGCCAAATCGAGCAAAAAATGGGTATTCCCGTCATGAAAACACGTGTACTAAATTATTTATTAATGCAAAAAACGTACCTACGTGCGTATTCGTACTTATTACGAGTGCGTAAGGTTGTATAATATATCTTAGAAAAACTATATACATATAGATATACATATATACAATAAGTAGAAGGTACCGAAAAGGAAAAAAATAAAACTGTCTACAAAATACAAAAAGAAATGAGATCCCATCAAAAACAATACTTGTCAAAAAAACCAAGTCTCGCAACTCAGTTGTTCTGCGGTAAAAAGTTGTGAGATCCATGTATTACCAAGTCGGTTATTAATTTATTCGGTTATAAATATATTGAGACTTGGCCATCGCACTAAATAATTGAATTTACATGTGTTTTCAGGCGATTGAATTTACACGTGTTTTCAGGCGATGGCCAAGTCTCAATATATTTATAACCGAATAAATTAATAACCGACTTGGTATTACATGGATCTCACAACTTTTTACCGCAGAACAACTGAGTTGCGAGACTTGGTTTTTTTGACAAGTATTGTTTTTGATGGGATTGTCTGTGACTGGGACCCACATTATTTATTAACGTCAAATAGTATACTTCCATTGTGACCATAAAGGTATATATACCAGCGTAAGAGAGGAACACAGTGTGCGAATGACAACCAGCTCTTTGCAGAAATCCTACATGCGAGAAAGAAATGCAAGAAAATCTGTCATAAAACCTCTTTGAACACATTTAGTCTTCATTAGTCACTTGTCAAAATAAGGTCCAGCTTTGTTTTCTATTTTGTGTTATAATCGTTTTGAATTCTACAAAAATTAATTCTTGTGATAAAAATGGTGTCGTGTTCAGTTTTAAATTGCATTGTAACATATGTTATTAATCCAAATAAAGAGACATTTCACATATAAGTACTGCCAATAACATACTGTTATCATAATGCTTATTTTTATAAAAAGCAATCCTAAATTTACTTGGTTATACATCAATAGTATATGGTAAATACTCTATTTTGTAAATAATTTGTTATTTTAAACAATTATGTGTAAGATACAAAAATATTGTGTAAAATTACAATCAAACAATTTAGCATAGGGATTGCACAAAATCTATCGATATGTCGATATTTACAAATATAAATATTTTGTATATTTAATATTACCTAATTGCACCAGTTCCACTGGAAGGATGTCGTTAATTGTTTTTAAACATATTGGGAGGTTTATTTAGCCTGGCAGCACATTGTAAGAGAAAGTATGACATCTATACATATATACTACACATAGGATATATATAAATACAAGAATTGCTCATATAAAAATATAAGATATATACACAAATAATTTTAATCGTTATTTATTTATGATTTAAAGTCTGACGTTCTATCTGCTCTCTGATTTTTCTTTCATTTTAAGTCGTAACAAATAATGTAAGTATTGCAAGCCTATTATTAGTATATCTTTTCAAATAGTTCTTAATTGGCATTAAATGACCAGGAGGACAGACATATAAATGTCTGTCCTGGTGATTAATTAGAACTTTATATCTCAAGCCATTCCTGAGTTCCTGGTTTTTAATGTACAGATAGACAACGAAAACCTTGGGTTTCGTTTTTTTTTTCATTTTGAAGTACAGAATCGTTTTTATTTAGAAAAAGAATATTTTCTGTTTTTAGTTAGTTTATGCTTTTTTTTTGAAAAATGTTTTTATTACATTGAGCTAGTTTTAATTGGTACTTTAATTGGTCCTCGAGTGCCACACGTCTTTTTTTCATTTAAAGTACATAATTGTAACAAATAAGTTATTTAGAAAAAGCGTAGTTAAGTTTTTAATTAGACTTTTTTTGAAAGCCTTGTTTTATTTACATTGAGCTAGTTTGAACTGGTATTACATGACCAGGAGGACAGACATTTATTGTTTAGATTAATTAGAACTTTATACCTTAAGCCATTCTTGAGTTCCTGGATTTTGATGTACAGATAGTCAGACAACGAAAATCTTTTAAGGGTTCCGTTTTTTTAAGCTATTGCATAGCTTCTATCGCGGGCCTTTGAGCGCGGAGACCGAATCGAAAAATTCCGTAACGAAAAAAACCTCACGCTCATAATCAGAGCAAGAAAATAGGAGTGCATAAATCGTTAAGAGTGATTACGTCTCTTCATGCACGTCGACCGAACTACCTCTAATTTATGCGATCCTGGTAGGTACTGCGCTTATAATACCACTACGCACGGAATCGCGCCATTGTCGCGCTGGACCACAGACAAAATTGTCTGTGACTGGGACCCACATAATTTATTAACGTCAAATAATATACTTTTTGTGTATAAAGTGTTTTGAATATGAATAAACAAAGTGCATTTATTATTAATGAAGAAAGTCACGAAAAAATAGTGAAAGAAAATGAGTGAGTAATTTATATACATACATTTTATTATTATCACAAATGCAGTATTAATTTTGAATTGAAAATATAATACTGCTATAAAGATAACCTAAATTTTTGATATTAAAATGAGCGATATTAAAAGTAGCCCTCTTTTATACACACAAACACAGACACGCGTATAGTTTAAATTCTCAATTTAGATTCTCAATATATATATATATATATATATATAATAAATAAATAAATTCATTCTTCATTATGTATATAACAGAAAGCATCAAACCAAGCACGTGTACTACTCAGTACCTTTGTTTTTGGTGTATAGATAATGCACATGAATGCCGCGCAGAGAAAGTATATATGATATTATATCTATATAAATGTACATCGCGCGAAATTCGATAATCACTTCTTAATATCGTTATTTTTTTTTTAATGAATAATTTTGTTTTGGTGTGTCATTACACTATTTATACCTAATTATTTATATCTATTATTTATACCTAGATATTTTCGTTTTATAGAGAAGAAAAGTGTAAAGAGCTAAAAAGAAAAAAAAAGACGTGTGGCACTCGAGGACTGCCGCGGTAAAGCCATTGCAGAGCATTTTGTATCAACTTATGCAATTATAATTATTTATTTATTCTATTTATGCAGTATTTTTTTTCTTTGTTTTTAAAATAAAACTTCTTTAGGCGCGACTAGGAGTAACTCAGATTTAATACTGCATAAATAAAATAAAGAAATAATTATAATTGCATAAGTTGATACAAAATGTATGCAATAGCTTTACCGCGGCAGTCCTCGAGTGCCACACGTCTTTTTTTTATTTTTTTTTTGTTAAGGCAGTATTAAATCTGAGTTACTCCTAGTCGCGCCTAAAGAAGTTTTAATTTAAAAACAAAGAAAAAAAAATACTGCATAAATAAAATAAATAAATAATTATGATTGCATAAGTTGATACAAAATGCTATGCAATAGCTTTACCGCGGCAGTCCTCGAGTGCCACACGTCTTTTTTTTTCTTTTTAGCTCTTTACGCTTTTCTTCTTTATAAAACGAAAATATCTAGGTATAAATAATATGTATAAATAATTAATAATAAATAGTGTAATGACACACCAAAACAAAATTATTCATTTAAAAAAAATAACGATATTAAGAAGTGATTATCGAATTTCGCGCGATGTACATTTATATAGATATAATATCATATATACTTTCTCTGCGCGGCATTCATGTG
>OX453246.1:6323367-6368414 GCA_949709985.1 Luffia ferchaultella
TCTCCTAGTACAAGGTGGCAATATGAATAGTTTGTCCGAATCAAACTTGAACGACTCGATTATGCTTGATCAACCCTTATAATTTCTTTTTTTGAAATGGTTTTAATACTGAGCTAGTTTGAATTAGCATTAAATGACCAGGAGGACAGACATTTAGTGTTTTGATTAATTACAACTTTATACCTCAAGCCATTCCTGAGTTCCTGGTTTTTGATGTAGTCGGACAACGAAAATTGGTCGGACAACATGTCTTTTAGAATTCCGTTTTTTTTTTAAATTTGAAGCCGTAACAAAATATAATTTTTAGTAAGAAAAGTTTTTATTTAACAAAAAATAGTTTGAATTAGTATTAAATGACCAGAAGGACAGACACTTAGTGTTTTGATTAATTTAAACTTTATACCTCAAGCCATTCCTGAGTTCCTGGTTTTTGATGCACAGACACGTGTTTTGATTAATTAGAATTTTATGCCTCAAGCCATTTCTGAGGTCCTGGTTTGATTCACAGATAGTCTGACAACGAAATCAACCTTTTAGGGCTTCGTTTTTATTTATTTTATTTTTTTGACAGATTATTGTTTAGATTAATTAGAACTTTATACCTTAAGCCATTCCTGAGTTCCTGGTTTTTGATGTACAGGTAGTTAGACAACGAAAATCTGTTAAGGTTCCGTTTTTTTTAATATTTTGATTGATGAAGTGTTCAGATAATATACTAATTTAGAAAAAGCCTATTATTTTTTTAGTTTATTTTCTTTTTAAATGGTTTTAATACATAGCTAGTTTGAATTTGCATTAAATGACCAGGAGAACAGAGTTAGTGTTTTGATTAATTACAACTTTATACCTCAAGCCATTCCTGAGTTTCTGGTTTTTGATGCACAGATAGTTCGACAACGAAATCAACCTTTTAGGGCTGCGTTTTTTTTTCATTTTTAAGTACAGAAGACAAAATAAGTTATTTAGAAAAGCCACTGTTACGTTTTTAGTTAAGCTAAAAGCCATTTTTAAGCTATTGCATAGCTTCTATCGCGGGCCTTGAACGCGGGGAACGAATCGAGAAATTCCGTAACGAAAAAAAACCAGGAACTCAGGAATGGCTTGAAGTATAAAGTTCTAATTAACCTCAACAGACATTTACATGTCTGTCCTCTTGGTCATTTAATACCAATTCAAACTAGCATAAAAAATGGCTTTAAGCTTATAAAAACTTAACTAGACTTTTCTAAATAACCTATTTTGTTTCGATTCGTTCATGAAAAAAAAACGGAACCCTTAAAAGATTTTCGTGTCTATCTGCACATCAAAAACCAGGAACTCAGGAATGGCTTAAAGTATAAAGTTCTTATTAATCTAAACAATAAATGTCTGTCCTCCTGGTCATGTAATACCATTCAAACTAGCTCAGTAATAAAAAACAAGGCTTTCAAAAAAAGTTTAACTAAAACTAGGCTTTTTTAATATTTTTGTTATGATTCTGTACTTCAAAATGAAAAAAAAATAGAATAAATAAAAACGAAGCCCTAAAAGGTTGATTTCGTTGTCAGACTATCTGTGAATCAAAACCAGGACATCAGGAATGGCTTGAGGCATAAAGTTCTAATTAACCAAAACACTAAGTGTCTGTACTCCTGGTCATTTAATACTAATTCAAACTATTTAAAAAAATAGGCTTACTAAAAATTACATTTTGTTACGACTTCAAATTTAAAAAAAAACGGAACCCTTAAAAGACATTTCGTTGTCCGACCAATTTTCGTTGTCCGACTACATCAAAAACCAGGAACTCAGGAATGGCTTGAGGTATTAAGTTCTAATAAATCAAAACACTAAATGTCTGTCCTCCTGGTCATTTAATACCAGTTCAAACTAGCTCAATGTAATAAAAACAAGGCTTTCAAAAAAAGTCTAACTAAAAACTTAACTAGTCTTTTTCTAAACTTATTTTGTTATGATTCTGTACTTCAAAATGAAAAAAATAAAATAAAAGAAATAAAAACAAAGCCCTAAAAGGTTGATTTCGTTGTCGAACTATCTGTGCATCAAAAACCAGAAACTCAGGAATAGCTTGAGGTATAAAGTTGTAATTAATCAAAACACTAATTGTCTGTCCTCCTGGTCATTTAATACTAATTCAAACTATTTCAAAAGTATATTTAGCTTACTAAAAATTAATTTTGTTAAGATTTCAAATTAAAAGAAAAAACGGAACCCTAAAAAGACGTTGTCCGACCAATTTTCGTTGTCCGACTAAATAAAAAACCAGGAACTCAGGAATGGCTTGAGGTATAAAGTTCTAATAAATCTTAACACTAAATGTCTGTCCTCCTGGTCATTTAATGCCAATTAAAACTAGCTAGTATAAACCATAAAAAAAAAAAATTAACTAAAAAAATACTACTAAATTTACTTATTATTATAACGATTTCGTACTTCATTCAAAATATTAAAAAAAACGGCCTAAAAGATTTTCGTTGTCTAACTATCTGTACATCAAAAACCAGGATCTCAGGAATGGCTTGAAGTATAAAGTTCTAATTAACCTCAACAGACATTTATATGTCTGTCCTCCTGGTCATTTAATACCAATTCAAACTATTTCAAAAGTACTTACTATAAAATAATACTTACTAAAAATTACTGTTACGACTTCAAATTTAAAAAAAAAACGGAACCCTAAAAGACATTTCGTTGTCCGACCAATTTTCGTTGTCCGACTACATCAAAAACCAGGAACTCAGGAATGGCTTGAGGTATAAAGTTCTAATAAATCAAAACACTAAATGTCTGTCCTCCTGGTCATTTAATACCAGTTCAAACTAGCTCAATGTAATAAAAACAAGGCTTTCAAAAAAAGTCTAACTAAAAACTTAACTAGTCTTTTTCTAAACTTATTTTGTTATGATTCTGTACTTCAAAATGAAAAAAAAATAAATAAAATAAATAAAAACAAAGCCCTAAAAGGTTGATTTCGTTGTCGAACTATCTGTGCATCAAAAACCAGAAACTCAGGAATAGCTTGAGGTATAAAGTTGTAATTAATCAAAACACTAATTGTCTGTCCTTCTGGCCATTTAATACTAATTCAAACTATTTCAAAAGTACTTTATTTAGGCTTACTAAAAATTAATTTTGTTAAGATTTCAAATTAAAAGAAAAAACGGAACCCTAAAAAGACGTTGTCCGACCAATTTTCGTTGTCCGACTAAATAAAATACCAGGAACTCAGGAATGGCTTGAGGTATAAAGTTCTAATAAATCTTAACACTAAATGTCTGTCCTCCTGGTCATTTAATGCCAATTAAAACTAGCTAGTATAAACCATTAAAAAAAATTAACTAAAAAAATACTACTAAATTTACTTATTAAGCTATTGCATAGCTTCTATCGCGGGCCTTTGAGCGCGGGGACCGAATCGAAAAATTCCGTAACGAAAAAAACCTCAATAATCAGTGCAAGAAAATAGGAGTGCATAAATCGTTAAGAGTGATTACGTCACTTCATGCACGTCGACCGAACTACCTCTAATTTATGCGATCCTGGTAGGTACTGAGCTTATAATACCACTACGCACGGAATCGCGCCATTGTCGCGCTGGACCACAGACAAAATTGTCTGTGACTGCAACCCACATAATTTATTAACGTCAAATAATATACTTTTTGTGTATAAAGTGTTTTGAATATGAATGAACAAAGTGCATTTATTATTAATGAAGAAAGTCACGAAAAAATAGTGAAAGAAAATGAGTGAGTAATTTATATACATACATTTAATTATTATCACAAATGCAGTATTAATTTTGAATTGAAAATATAATACTGCTATAAAGATAACCTAAATTTTTTATATTAAAATGAGCGATATTAAAAGTAGCCCTCTTTTATACACACAAACACACACACGCGTATAGTTTAAATTCTGAATTTAGATTCTCAAAATATATATATATATATAAATAAATTAATTTATTTTTCATTATGTATATAACAGAAACCATCAAACCAAGCACGTGTACTATTCAGTACCTTTGTTTTTGGTGTATAGATAATGCACATGAATGCCGCGCAGAGAAAGTATATATGATATTATATCTATATAAATGTACATCGCGCGAAATTCGATAATCACTTCTTATTAAATCGTCGTTATCGTTATTTTTTTTTAAATGAATAATTTTGTTTTGGTGTGTCATTACACTATTTATATTTTTTATTATATTTATGCAGTATTAAATCTGAGTTACTCCTAGTCGCGCCTAAAGAAGATTTACTTCAAAAACAAAGAAAAAGAAATACTGCATAAATAAAATAAATAAATAAATTGCATAAAATGATACAAAATGTATGCAATAGCTTTACCGCGGCAGTCCTCGAGTGCCACACGTCTTTTTTATTTATGCAGTATTTTTTTTTCTTTGTTTTTAAATTAAAACTTCTTTAGGCGCGACTAGGAGTAACTCAGATTTAATACTGCATAAATAAAAAAAATAAAAAAAAGACGTGTGGCACTCGAGGACTGCCGCGGTAAAGCTATTGCATACATTTTGTATCAACTTATGCAATTATAATTATTTATTTATTTTATTTATGCAGTATTTCTTTTTCTTTGTTTTTTTTTTCATTTTGAAGTACAGAATCATAACAAAATAAGTTATTTAGCAAAACCCTAGTTAAGTTTTTAGTTAGACTTTTTTTGAAAGCCTTGTTTTTATTACATTGAGCTAGTTTGAACTGGTATTAAATGACCAGGAGGACAGAAACTTAGTGTTTTGATTAATTAGAACTTTATACCTCAAGCCATTCCTGAGGTCCTGGTTTTGAGTCACAGATAGTCTGACAACGAAATCAACCTTTTTAGGGCTTCGTTTTTTTTTTCATTTTGAAGTACAGATTCGTTTTTATTTAGAAAAAGAATATTTTCAGTTTTTAGTTAGTTAGAGTTAATGCTTTTTTTGAAAAATGTTTTTATTACATTGAGCTTGTTTTAATTCGTATTAAATGACCAGGAGGACAGACATTTATTGTTTTAATTAATTAGAACTTTATACCTTAAGCCATTACTGAGTTCCTGGTTTTTGATGTACAGATAGGCAACGAAAATCTTTTAGGGTTCCGTTTTTTTTTATTTTGAACAAGTAATAATTATTTTTTAGTAAGCCTTCTTTTGAAATTATTTGAATTGGTATTAAATGACCAGGAGGACAGAAACTTAGTGTTTTGATTAATTAGAACTTCATACCTCAAGCCATTTCTGAGTTCCTGGTTTTTATTGTACAGATAGTTCGTTTTTATTTATTATATTTTTTTTTTCATTTTGAAGTACAGAATCATAACAAAATAAGTTATTTAGAAAAAGCCTAGTTAAGTTTTTAGTTAGACTTTTTTTGAAAGCCTTGTTTGTTCATATTACATCGAGCTAGTTTGAACTGGTATTAAATGACCAGGAGCACAGACACTTAGTGTTTTGATTAATTAGAACTTTATGCCTCAAGCCATTCCTGAGGTCCTGGTTTTGATTCACAGATAGTCTGACAACGTAATCAACCTTTTAGGGCTTCGTTTTTATTTTTATTTTTTTTTCATTTTGAAGTGGAGAATCATAACAAATAAGTTATTTAGAAAAAGCCTAGTTAAGTTTTTATTTGAAAGCCTTGTTTTTTATTTATTACATTGAGCTAGTTTTAATTGGTACTAAATGACCATGAGGACAGACATTTGTTGTTTTGATTAATTAGAACTTTATATTTCAAGCCATTCCTGTATTCCTGGTTTTTGATGTACAGATAGGCAACGAAAATCTTTTAGGGTTCCGTTTTTTAAGCTTATATAGCTTCTATCGCGGGCCTTTGAGCGCGGGGAGCGAATCGAGAAATTCCGCAACGAAAAAAACCTCACGCTCATAATCAGTGTAGGAAAATAGGAGTGCATAAATCGTTATTTTTAAGCTATTTGCATAGCTCCTATCGCGGGCCTTTGAGCGCGGGGACTGAATCGAGAAATTCCGTAACGAAAAAAACCTCACGCTCATAATCAGTGCAAGAAAATAGGAGTGCATAAATCGTTAAGAGTGATTTCGTCACTTCGTGCTCGGTGCGTGTGCATACGCCTATTGCCGCCTTCTCGCCGTGTGCGTCTCCTACTTCCGTGAGTGTGCTTCGACCGAACTACTTCTAATTTATGCGATCCTGGCACTGCGTTTATAATACCACTACGCACGGAATCGCGCCATTGTCGCGCTGGACCACAGACAAAATTGTCTGTGACTGGGACCCACATAATTTATTAATATAATCTCCACGTGCTTGTTGTTCTCCTAGTACAAGGTGGCAATATGAATAGTTTATCCGAATCAAACTTGAACGACTCGATTATGCTTGAACCAACTATTACCCCACCAAACTAGGTCTTCGTTCGTGCGAAAAAAAGAATACACGACAGTCCCTCTGATTTTTTTATTTATGCAGTATTAAATCTGAGTTACTCCTAGTCGCGCCTAAAGAAATTTTACTTCAAAAACAAAGAAAAAGAAATACTGCATAAATAAAATAAATAAATAATTATAATTGCATAAGTTGATACAAAATGTATGCAATAGCTTTACCGCGGCAGTCCTCGAGTGCCACACGTCTTTTTTTTTTTATTTACAAGGATAGTCACTTGTTACCATTAATAAAGTTATCAGTAAGAGACAACGATGTTCTTTAACCGGTAAAATTTCGACATGATTATTCGGTAATATACCTACCTATCTAGATTATTATACAGTTTGAAACAAGAAAAAGTTCGGTAAACGCTTATTTCTAAGCTTATTCAAAACTTAAGACATTTTGTACCGTCAATGAAACTACAGCAGCGCCACTTGTATTTGATTCGACACAACAACAAAAAGAGTGCGTTTTTGTATTGCTAGATGGAGCTACATATAACATTCACAAATTCAAACACAAAATATACCCACAGGGTATTAACGGGAACCTTATTACCTGTTATTACTAAGCTTCCGCTGTCCGTCCATCCGTTCGTCACAGGGCTGTATCGTGTGAACCATAGGTATATAGAATAGGTAGACACTTGAAATTTACACAGGGTGTATTACAATGTCGTGATAGAACAGAGCGCAACGAACCTGTTTCAAATTTATAAGGCTCCATGGGGCCATGGTTCGAATCCGGGCGTGTACCAATGAGTTTTTTTAACTTAAGTACACAATATCACTGACACCGTGCTTCGGAGGGCACGTTAAGCAGACGGTCCCGGACGCTGTCAATAGATAGCGGTCGTTACAGTTCCCAACCCGCAGTGGAGCAGCGTGGTGGACTTAAGCTCCAAGCCCCCCTCCTCACCCTCACCCTAAGCCCCTGCAGTGGGGTAAAAATGGGCTGATGATGATGATGATGTATTACTGTGACCGCTATGACAACAAATGATAAAATATTATAAAATTAAACATCTTCTTCTCATCATCTTCCCATACAAGAAACGTATTTTTTCGACTTTTTTGGTAATTGGTGGTTTTTTTTTTATTTAAATACTAGCTTTCCGCCCGAGGCTTCGCCCACGTGAACTACAGTTGTACCGGCACAGGTAAATGGACGAGACGCTCCACAATATTGTGACACTTTTTAGAAAATTCTGCAGCTTAACTACCTAAGAAATCTCTATAGGTACCTAATTTCATCAGAATCCATTTAGTCATTTTAGCATATAGAATAGCTATCCCATGAGTCGGTGAAAAATCGGTCAGCCGTTTTCGAGATAAATCGGAACAGACAGACATGCAAACACTACAATTTTATTAATATATAAAAAAAATACTTTTGACTTCTTAGACCGCCCTCTTCATTTTTGCCAAACTTAAGTAAAATCTGACCAGTAAATACGTCGATTAGCCCGATCAAACGAACAGACAAAAACCAACTTATGTCACTTTTGATAACCTTCTTTTTATGTCTGCAAAGATTCACTGAAATGGTTTAGTCGTTTTGGAAATTAGCCGGAACAAAAAGACAGACAGACGTCTATAATTTCATCAATAACTTCAGCGTTTTATTGCTAAAATTTTACGGACTTTGATGTAAATACGCCTGAATTACAATTGACGTAGCTATCCGTATGTTGAAAAGAATAACATAGCATGAATCATTCGATTTAATTTTTCGAATAATACGTCAACGAGAAACCACGGGGCGATTCCAATGATATCGTCTGTTTACCGAATATTATTCAATTAGACAATATAGTATAGGAAGCAGTGAATAAAAAGGCAAGTGATTTTGTCATGAAAATTTTCTGCTTCTCAATGAGCGCTTCCTCTTAAAAAATATTATACATCATACGTTATTTCACAGGCTAGAGTATAACATACTGATGACTATAAATTTTGAATTTCGAGAAAATACTTATTACCAGAGATACAACAAATCAAAGTTTGCGTTTTTACGACCCGCCCGTGACGTCTTTCGGTGCCGCTACGTATAAATGGTCTACGTTAGCCCATAGTTATGTAACCGAGTGACATCATGGCACGATTGACATGAAAAATTTGTATCTTTGGCATTTTTACAGATATCACTAAAATTCTTTCACTCATTAGTTTATATTAAGAAATATGACATATATCTATGAAATGCAAAAATTACAAGACGCGCTCATTATCTGAATCTACTTTTAGTTACGTAAAGGTCTGGCTAGCGATAGCGGTTGCGTTCCATATAAATACAGAACCAAAGATCGCGGGGTTTGATTCCCGCCCTGGACAAACATTTGTGTACATGAACATGTCTATTTAAGTATACATCATGAACATATCTATTTAAGCGCATCAGTTGTTTAATGCCAATAATACCAACTCTGCATAGTTTAGGACTAGATGGCGTTGTGTGGGATGCCCCAAATATTATTTTTATTATTAAGTAAATATCAGAAAAAAAACAAGGGATTATTAAGTGATAATGACAAGGAAATAATAGGTGTTAGTTAATATATATTTTTTATATATTACTATATAAACTTAAGGTAATGTCACAGTGTATAGAACATATTATTAATATTGCAAGATAAGACAGTTGTTAATTAAATCAGACCTATGTGAAGTCGAAAGATAATTTGACATCATTCAAATTATAATGACGTGCCTGATTATGTTATATGTCGTTATACTCTCACTAAATATATTCCATACTTACCAACTTCAAATATCCATGTACGGAACAGTTGAGATATTTTGACTGTCGACACGATAACAGAGTAAATGTAAAGAAGCGTATATATTAGAAGCATGGATCTACATAGAAACACCACCACTTCGTGACCACAAAGTGGTGAAAACTGTACTCCACAGACAAAACATACGCCACTTGATGTTTTCACCCACTGTAATGTAGAATTTCGAGTGACTCACGTGTAAAATTCGTAGTGGAAACCAAATTAAGATTGTGGATTTATATTTCATGTTCAATTTAAAAAAATATCTAAACCGAACGATGATACTAACATAAGGTGTGTCTATTCTCTGGTCATTTTGCTCACGCTTTCGACCGTTTCGAAATATAAGATGCTTCATCTTCATGATTCTGCTATCTAAGGTTATAGTGTCTGCTACATAAGGCCATGTGGCCGTGGTTCAAATCCGGACATGTACCAATGAGTTTTTTCTAACTTAAGTACACAAACTATCACTGCCTCCGCGCCGAGAGCACGTTAAGCAGTTGGTCCCGGTTGTTGTCAATTGGAGGCGATCGTTACAATCCGCTAACCCGCATTGAAGCAGCGTGGTGGATTTAAGCTTCAAGCCCCCTTATCTTCAGGGGAGGCCTAAGCCCCTGCAGTGGAGTATAAAAAAGGGCTGATGGAGTGGAATGGAAGGATATAAGTAGTCAATGTAGATAAATGCACACGAGTTAAAACTATAGGTCACCAAAGCATCCAAACGAATCAACAGAACTGCTGACGCAGTATATAAATTATTTGGTACGAAAGACGGTTTTATATTTACACAGATGCAACGGGATGACGACAAAATGTTTGCATGGCATTTCCGTATTACTTTCGTATATATATAACTTCTGAAAGTCTTTGAGGCGACAGTTTTCGTTATATCTTACGTTCATTTAAAATCTGGATTAAAATGAGGGTTACAATTTGCTTAATAATTTTGGTAGCCTTTTTCGTGCAGAATGTGAGTGATTGTACATTTAACTATTAATTAGTGATTTTTTTTTTTAATTTCAGTGTACCTAAAGTGACACTAATTGCATTTGCAGTTCATTTATTGATTAAGTATTAAGTTTATTTATTTATGTACGAGTTCTACACTAAAATGTTTTTTATTCACAAAAGCTGCAATGATAATAAAAGTTCGACAGAGAAGAAAATGACGGTTTCTAGTACGATTTCCTTGAAAATTAACAATGGAACATAAAAAAAATTAGGAGTTTATTCTCTGGGAATTCAAAAATATTATAAACGTTTAATTTAATAACACGGCATGGCATGGTTACTTTATCTATACATTATGAGTAATTTGTTCAAATTCAAGTTAAAATTACTAATTGTGATGAATTCTCAAAAAAAAATGTTAAATTCAAAATTGAATAAATATGAGAAAAGTATGTTATTACAAAATAATAAAACCGATTTCAAAACTTTGTCTTTATAATACAAACCTAAACTAAAATTTACATTAAAAGTAATATTTTTACTTTAAGAGTATAAATGGGCGCCATATAGTTTTTGAATGGGCCTGTACCAAATTTTTTAACACACTGTATTTGTATTTTTTTCCGTAACTATAGACCAATCTATATCTTCCTCTTAAAATAATAAAAAATTTAAATCAGTAATTTTCTTAGTAATTTTTCCCCATACTTGATTATTAACCTATCGCTGTGACGTCATCCGGACAGATGTTTACTATTTGCATTATCTTAGACTAAATAGAGTCTTATTATTTTCATTGATTAACAAGGATTACGCTTTCATTTGATATAGTGACCTTGCACCAATTTTTCTATTTAGTTTTAGTTTTTTTACTGTGGGGAGCTTATCCGCCCAGATGTCACAGGGATAATTTCAACATCAGATGCATTTTCACAAATATCTGCGAACGTCGTATAAACAAAAAAAAATATTTTGAGAGGTTATCCTTGAACCTTATTCCTTTTAATTTTTTACACTACCAGCGCAACTTTAAAATTTTGTTTCAAGCCCATTCGGTGCCAACTTAAATGAATCATTTTATATTATGTTCTATATTTGTTAAAATAGTATGTCATAGTTGTAAATATTATCATTGTTTTGTTATTACATAGTAAGTATCCATTTAAATTGTCTGAGTTGCCACCGACTTCAAAGACTATATTCCGCCCACTAATGCTCTTTTCTTAAAAGTAAATATATTATTTTAACTTCGTATTTTAAAGTACATATAAGTATAGTTTTAAAATCATTATTAATTTCTTTTTTGGAATAATTTACTTTATTTTAAATTTTGTGTGGTTAAGTAACTGTAGCTTATTAATATTTAATATGGGTGAACCAGGGTAGCAGGGTAGCCAGCCCCTGTAAACGAAACGAAAGGGACGAAAAAAATAGGAAGAAAATGCAACAATTTGTAATATGATGACCCCATCATCATCAGCCCATTTTACCCCACTGTAGGGGCTTAGACCTCCCCTGGGGTAAGGAGGAGGTTTGGAGCTTAAATCCACCACGCTACTCCACTGCGGGTTGGGGATTGTAACGACCGCCATCTATTGACAGCGTCTGGGACCGACTGCTTAACGTGCTCTCCGAGGCACGGAGGCAGTGATAGTTAACGTACTTAAGTCAGAAAAACTCATTATATGATGACCTAGTTAGCTCATATTATATTCTTAAAGACAACATTATTTTGTGTAGATTTATATTATTAGTAATGACTGAAGCATTAATGTGATGTATTTACCTTTCCAGGATGCTTTTCCAAGTCTATTTGGTACGTATACAGTAAGGTTTTCCAATAATTTTGGTCATTTTGTTAATACATAGGTCACTATATAAGTTTTGTGATAGTCGAAATTTAAAAATGAAACGCCTCTATATTCTATGTCTACATATCATTGTAATAGTTGTAAACATTTTAAAATAAAAAAAAAAAGAATTAAGTAAACATATATTTAAATAAAATAAACAGGATGTAGTTTCTTGTCGGTTCTTCACCTTTTAGTTTTCTTAACCGGTACCTAAACAATTCTTTTTGACTTTCAATAAGTGTTTGTAAACATTTTATTAAATACTAGCGGTCGTACCCGGCTCCGCCCGGGTGGACTGCAGAAACGTTCCACTTCCTATTCCATCATCTCCACCTCCATATTCCACCACCCTTTCTACCTTCTAGCCACTTACTCTCCCCTGCCCTCCCTTGCCCACCTTTTCCCAATCAACCCTCCCTCTATACTCACTAAAAAGTCCTTTTTATGCCAATGAAAGTCTTATCTAAATTGGTTCAGCCATTCCGGCGATTAGCCCGGAAACAAACAAACATAAAATTTTTACATTTTTATAATAATATAGCTTTCCGTCCGCGGCTCCGCTCGCGTGTACTACACAGTTGTACCTAGCCTAAAAGCCTAAAAAGTAGCCTATGTCACTATTCAGCTTATAAACTACAAGCTGATACGGCACTACGACAGAAAAAACACTACGGCATAATATTGCATTGCTGCCTGTGCAAAGCCGGGGCGGGTCGCTAGTTATTGATATGTTCTTTAATATTGTACAACATACTTTTGTTTTATCATCAATAGTTTCCGCAGCGCATGCCACGAAAGATGTTTTATGGCATTTTTTTTTGCACTTTAGGTTACGTTACTAAAGTTTTAGTAAGGATCCCTAATCTTTTCTAGCAATAAATATAGCCTATGTTACTCAGGGTGAATGTAGCTTTCTAATGGTGAAAAGAATTTTTTAATCGGCACAGTAGTTTTTGAGTTTATTCATCACAAACATACAAACACACTAAAATACAAATCTTTCCTCTTTAGAATATTAGCGTAGATAATTTTTTTGATTGCATTTGATATAAATTGCAAAGAATACCCGCCAAAGCTGCCTAGAAAAACCGAATGTAAACGGAATAGTCACAGCAATGCTTAATTTTTGGTAAACGAGTTATATACCTACATGGTAACAATAAATAATACAATTACAGTTTTGATTTCTATAATGGGGTTTCTTTAATAGTTGTCATGTCAATCATGAATTTCAGATGAAATGAATGAATGAATTTCATATTTTTTTTTTTCAAATATCTATAAAACCCCACGTTATATATTGTTGTTATAATTAGATTATTTCTTTATGAGAACCAGTATTTCATACGCATCAGTTGGTCCATCGCCCTCACTAAACCATTGAACCCATCACTGAACCATTTTGACAACGCCAAAATAGTAAAGTGGTTCACATTCTTTATTTAAAACTGGAACGTGAAAGCCCAATTACAATTTAAAATATATATATATATATATAAATAAATATATATATAAAGAGTAAAGAAATTGATCTCTGACATGTACGAACAGTTTGTATGGGAAAATGAAGTAGTTGTTTTTACTATATTGTTGTTTTTCATTGCAACTTTTTCTCATTTTCTCACCTTTTAAACCTTCCTTGACCTTCCAGAAATATTTCAAAAGCAAAATTTGCCTAACCGGTCCAACCGTTTTTGAGTTTTAGCGAGACATGTAAAAAGCTTCATTACATTTTTATATATAAGATCACCGATTTTGAGAATTTTTGCTATGCCGCTTTTCCAAAACTTTCTATTAATTTACACCTTCTCATAGTAAAGAGCACGATACTGGCATAGAAACAAAATGGAAGCTTTTCAAGTGATTCATTAGTCGCCGTCAAAAGTGCACTAAAATATTAACAGTACAAACGATCACGTGCCACTCGGAACTTCCATCAACCGCAATTTCGCAACGTCTCATAATGCGGCTTGTGCTTACTCACCGAAGTCACCGCCGTTCAGCAAGCGAGTATAGGATGCGGTAGGAAATAGCTACGTACTAAAAACCTATATTATATATATATTATATAACCTATAAAAAACAAAATTTTATACCATAAAGTTAATAAGTAAAGATGTTTTCTGCCATGTAAACTATACTGATCACATATTTATTTTTTAAGCGACTTACTGAGGACTTTAACAAGCCTAGATGCGTAATTTTAATTTTCTACATTGACTTTTACACTTTTTAGATACTGGTACAGACATGCTAAATGAAGGAGAGAAAGTTATGAAACACGACGGTTTGGATAGTTTGTTTGGTGGACATGGAAAAAAAGACAAAGAAGACGATGACAGCAAGAATAAACCCAAAACCGACAAACCGTCAGGTTTACCTAGTTTGACATCAAAACCTACAAAGTCCACTGTGACACCTAAACCTACCGAGCCCACTGTGACACCCAAACCTACTACACCCATTGCCAAGCCCAAACCTACCAAACCCACTGTGACACTTAAACCTACTGCGACACCTAAACCTACTGCGGCACCTAAACCTACTGCGGCACCTAAACCTACTGCGACACCTGAACCCACTGCGACACCTAAACCTACTGCGACACATAAACCTACTGCGACATCTAAACCTACTGCGACACATAAACCTACTGCGACACCTAAACCTACTGCGGCACCTAAACCTACTGCGACACCTAAACCTACTGCGACACCTAAACCTACTGCGACACCTAAACCTACTGCGACACATAAACCTACTGCGACACCTAAACCTACTGCGACACATAAACCTACTGCGACACCTAAACCTACTGCGACACATAAACCTACTGCGACACCTAAACCTACTGCGACACCTAAACCTACTGCGACACCTAAACCTACTGCGAGACCCAAATCTACCAAACCTCCTGTGACACCCAAATCACATAAGCACGACAAGAAAGACAAGCATCTATTTGATTTACCGAAAACTGCAACCAAATCACCTGAAAAAAAAGAGGATACGATGGAAGATGCCCTGAAAAATGAAATGGGTAGGTTTTATTAAATTCTTAATGTAGAATTTATTTTGGTGTAAATTTTTTAAATTAAAAAAAATTGCAAGTGTATGTATTTAATTATGAACACGCGTTACAAGTTATCTTCATTGCCATGATTGAAAAATATATTTCTTCCAAAACTTATGTTTTTGATAGTTTTGTCGAAACTAGTTCTGTTTACGAATTATTCGGCTTTAAAGTAGCCTTTTTTAAACGTTGCATGCCCCCCCCCCCCCTTCGAAGTCTTGAGTTTGAGATTTTCAATTGACTACGAAACTCTAGTTCATGCGTTACCCGACACACACTTGATCGGTCTTTTTTTCGTGCGCCAAAACTTCACGTAGCACAGTGGACTACTTTGACCGCTCGCGACAATACAAACACATTTTGCCGATATGTGGAAATTTTTTTATATATTTGGCTACAATTTTACATTCACGGGCATTTGAATGGGCTACGTGCTGAGTGCCAAGTATGAGTTTTTTACTATTAACTGTGTCGTATGCGTATTCCGTAATTTGTATGGAAATTCGTAAAGCACATCTAGTGGTCGCTTTAGGTAACTACGAATTTCCATACAAATCACGGAAAACGCATACGACACAGTTAATAGTAAAAAAAATCGCACTTGGCCCTCTGGTAAACTAAGAAACAGCCGTAACAATATACGTAATAAATTTTATTCAGTTCTGAAAATTTTGTTACAGATAAAAGTGCAGTAGCAGCGGAGAAAATGCTAGATGATTTATGCAATATGTAACCCTTGTAACACTGCCTGCGAGTTACTAACCAAGGACCTAGCAATTAGCGACGCTAATATAAGTGAAATCGCAGAATTATATGGACTTCTTTTTCGTTCGCTTTTACATATCATTCTAGCTTTCTTATCGATTTTTTTCTACAGATTCTCATAATGATTTCAATAAACAATAATTACACTATATAAAAATAGTACCTAATTAACAATCTGTTTGAAATTAGTCCAATGAGCACTGTTCAATATTTTGCAACATGGTTCAAAATAAGATTATTTTATTATTTATAGAAATAGCTCTCCTTATTCAACCAAAATATATAGAATTGTTGGGGGCGTACATAATAACGTGAATTTAAAAAAAAACCGTTAATATAAAATGTTAACACCCCGACTGCATGAAAAATAAATAACTGAAAAAAAGAAAAACAAGCACCATAACTACAGAATTTTGTTTGAGCGATATTCTTTTCCTCGATACCTACTAATTCAACTAAAATATACTATCATATAAAATGTAACTTGAATTTTTGCAGGTACTCCGAAAACGTTCAAGTTGCATAAAATACTTTAAAATAATTACAACCTTGTCATAGCGCCATAAACAGAGGTTTTTGACTTGTCGATATTTTTGGAGGGAAATTATGTCCGTTTTCGCTCCGGCGCTGCAGCTCTGACATATCCATCGCTGTTTAACTGTAATGCGCATTTTAAGATGGTACTAGTTCTACTTTAACTTTCAATTTCCATTAGTTATTTGAAATTGCCATTCAATTTCATGGAAATGGTATTCAGACTTTTCAATTATCTTGACTGTAATGAAATTGAGCATTTAATTGAACCCAAGCTATACAAACAAGTGTAATACGTCGAACATTGTCTCTATAATTAGTACGTGTTGGCGTCATCAGCGTTATAAAAATTTTAACGATCAAGTATTATTCTTAAACTCTTTTTTAAATAAAGAAATACTAAAATACCCCATTTAATCTATATTTTTATAAAAAAATATTAAAAGTTAACTAAGATCAAAATAATAATAATAATAACACACAATCACAACAACGTCTACGTCCCAAACTAAGCATTAGCTTGTATTTTGGGTACCAAGCGAAGACACCACATACATATAACAACCAAGACCCGGTGCCAGTATTAAAATTCATCATATAAATACTGACCCGACCTGGGATTCGAACCCGGACCTCCAGCTTCGCAGGCTGATTCTTGATCAATGTCGGTTAGTCATAAGTGAAACAATAATATTTTTGTTTCAATTAGCATACTATGCGGCGAGTTAAACAAACGAGTCTTAGAGGAAAAGAACCACGAAAATTGTAGACAGAAATTTTTCCTCAAGGAAAACTTTATTTCATTTTAGGGTTCCGTACCCAAAGGGTAAAACGGGACCCTATTACTAAGACTCCGCTGTCCGTCCGTCTGTTCGTCCGTCTGTCACCAGGCGGTATCTCATGAACCGTGCAATAGTTAGACAGCTGAAATTTTCATAGATGATGTATTTCTGTTGCCGCTATAACAACAAAAACTAAAAAACAGAATAAAATAAATATTTAAGGGGGCTTCCATACAACAAACGTGATTTTTTTGCTCGTTTTTAGTCGATATTGATAACGGCAACACGTATACACGTATAAAAATTCACAGAATATTTAATTATATATATATATTCACTTTAAAAATAAATAATTAAATGAAAATAAAACAAATATTTAAGTGGGGCTCCCATACAACAAACGCGATTTTTTATATATATTATATGGTGGTACGGAACCCTTCGTGTGCGAATTCGACTCGTACTTGACCGGTTTTTATTAAAGATGAGATACTTTGCATTCATGGAAATATGAAAAATCGCTTGATGAAGCCGGAAAACAAAACTAGACAAATAAAAAAAAATAACCTGTTTTGGTAATCCATTTAAATCATAAAGGGTTAAAATCAGAGGAAGACTTATAAAAAAAAAACATTTTTATTGGAGATTTGATGCTTTCTTCTCGATTTGACTCTCGATTGATACAATGAAAACAGAGGACGTTTATTTTTATGAAAATAAAGAAGTTTTTCTTAGTTCGATTCCCGACTTGGTTATGTAACTTTTCAGTGCAGCTACCTTTGGGTAAAATTCAAGATATTTTTATTACCTACATTATGTAAAAGATGGCACCAGGTGAATTTTCACTGAGTTTATTTCCATCCCAAACGTGATCTGCATTCTAGTAATTGCTTTATAAAATTATTTATCAATATCATAAGCAATCAATTTTTCTGAAGATAGCAACCCTGTCGTTAGTGAAGCCACACAACTACCAACAGCTCGAGTGAAGCGCCAGTCTTCTCCAGCATGGCCGCCGCAACTTCTCTCGCACCCTTGGTCTTGACCATTTGACACAACGTGTTCATTCTCGTCCAGTTTATTCGAATCATTCATTTTAATAATTTGAAATATTTAACTGATTCATAAACTTGGTATCGTGGAGTGGTTTTGTTTCTTTTTATTGCATTTCTACGGTCATCCTTAATATACGGAACATTAATCAAATTCATTACAATTAATCTTTTTGAATTCCGCATATCTTGAGGCAGCCGACCTCTGTCTGTTATTATTCAGTTGAGATAGATCACATCAAATAATAATTGTGGATCTAGTTTTCTTATCCGACTCTTTAAAGGCAAGAAAGCGGGACTTTCATTGAATTCAAGCGGGAAGTGTGAAATACCTACTGCATGGTATGCATTTAATACTGATATCAAAGAATTACGCGAGAGTTCTCTTCGCGTATCAATACAAAATAATTTCACTACGTCGTTCTGTAGCGGTTTATACATTACATCTCTTCCAAATTTCATCTATATATTGCCAATTGTTTCAGAGAAAAACCACAGACAGATAGATAGACAGACGGACGGACATGGCGAAACTATAAGGGTTCCTTTTTTGCCATTTGGCTACGGAACCTTAAAAAGACAAATGATACAAACACAGGCAAGGTACACAGATAGGTCAGGCGTCCGTCACTCGCCCAAGAGCGCGTGTTAAGTGCCTACGCACATATACAGCTTATGCCTAGGCATACAAGTAACAATAGGATATCGCACGCACGCCTGATCATCCCGAACCTCGAATTGCCACGTTCAGACACTATCAGCAGAGGCCTAAGGACGAAATTGACTACCGTTTTAAATTGTCTGCCGAAAAACCTTAACTTATCTGGCGAGATATTTACTATATCTATATGTAGTAAAAACATAAGTGCACTAAATTAAAAATGTACCGAATGCTATTTACAAGGAAAACCTAATATTGAACGACACTAAATTGTATACCATAAGCATTATGCATCACCAAGCGAACATCGTACGATAATTCTAATACGAGTACTCTATGGCATTCACTATCGCCATTTAATTTAAAAGTTTTCTCCATATTGCTTCCCCCAAAAATATACTGCTTTGCTGCGCATTATTTCCAGAGTAATTTTTTATTTACCCAATACATATTAGAATTAGTCACAGAATGGCATTTGTGTAAAAAAAAAACGCACGCACAGTATAACTAATTTATTAAGAAAAAAATAATTATATGCTATAAATCTAAATGGCTATCTATTGTTGGCTAATACTATGCTCTATATTACAATATACATACATACTTTTATGATAGCGACTATTAGCAAAATTATTCGTTGTATTTTTTTTTATTACAAATTGTCTGTGAATTAAATGTACTATCACCAATCACCATTGATGTTATATGTTAAGGAAGATGCACAGTTGCTAGTAAAAAAACGCCGCTAAAAGTTTACAAGGAATTATATACAATCCTATCTCTATTCAGTTACACTGCTACAAAACAATAAAAGAATAGTTCTATTTAACCGTATTATTTTACACTCAATTTTCAAAATAAAATAAAGAAGAAATGGATCGCTTTGGTAACAACACTGCACAAAATAAGTGCTATCTAGCGTCTTTTGACACTTTTTTTTTATAGACTTTTTGCGTGACTATGCATCTTCTTTAATTTATACATCAACGACTACCACACATTTTACAACTAAAACTATTACTAACTAAATTACAAAAACACAATTTAGTTTATACACTTAATAATTATTACACAGCATTATTTTTATACATAAATAGATAATTCGTCTTCATGATATACGTTATTTTTCGTATACGAAAACTTCAAACCTAAACTTGGGGTAAGCATAAATTATCTGAAATTCCAATTACATCGAAGTTACAGATAATGCGACTTTTAAGGTAAGTTAAGCAGTAAATTATATTAAAGTAGTAAATTACATGTTTCCTGAATATATATGTTTACTGTGTCACAGCTTATTCGCATGCCAATGGCAAAAGCTATGCAAGTGTGTGAATCACGTAGTGTGTAAGATGTCTAAACTATAATAAAAGTAAAATTTTCTTAATAAACAATTAACTTAGTCTAGAAATAGAAATAAATTCTACAAGCGATAAAGGATAAAGTTTTGTTTATATGCAAGAATACGTAAAATAACGTTGTATATTTGGCAACAAAAAAACTGATACACTTAAATAATCAACTGAATTCCTAAATAATTTATTTTACACGAAATATAAGACACACATACAAAAAAAATATTGTAGAATGAATTAAAATAATCCAAAATTACTACTAGCATACACATAAAAAAATGGAATAAAAATATTTTAAAATCAGTCAACATTTATTATATGTGCTGTTAATAATTCTAACACATACTAAGTGAGTACCAAAAAATATTCATGTAAAAGAAAAGCCAACCAGTCGAAATAAACAATGTAAACAAACTTTTGAAATTTTTTGCAAGAAGTGAATAATATAATTAAAGGTGTAGTTATTGTCATACTTATATTACAATTAAAATTTCGAAGCTAGGCCAAAAAATTATAAATTAATTAATAAACTTAAATATTTGTTCGAAAATGTTACCAAATCAAGTGTCAGCACTGTCCTGTACCACGGCCTGTATTATGTATAACCAAGCGATATCGTATTTATGTCGTTACGGCCGCAAAATATAAGAAGTGCGGTACGTTATTTGAAATCACAAAATAACTTGGTGAGAATCGGATTTTTGACATGCTTGCCTCGACAGAGTTGGCTTTGCTCTAAATCGATAAAACTAAATAAAAAAACCTAGCGCGAGTCGGACACCTGCGTCAAGGGATCCGTATTACCACACAGTATATTTTTATAATGTATTTTTTACAAAAAAAAGCGTACATAACACAGGTACCTAGATGCTTACTAACCATACTTACCTAAAATATATTTGTAATCTACTTAATGCGCTCTAGACAACGACACCCTAAAAGCTCGTAAACAATAAAAAAAAATTCGTCAACTTTGACTTTTATAGAATCCCTCAAAAGAATAGCCTTATTATATTTTGTAATTGAATATTTGGTTTCGGGTCAATACATTACATAAAAAATCTAAATTTTGTGATGAAATATTTCGTTTTCAAGCTTGGATACCGCAATTTTGCTTGTTTTGGTTACAGTTTACAAACTACATTATGAATTGGCGTTTTCAGTATTAGTTATTTCAAAAACAGTATACCTATGGCACATCCCTAATACACAAATCCCAAGTTCCTAAGTATAGTTTAGTTTTAGCCATATACCCCGTATCAAAAATGTTTTTAAACCTAATTACTTTAACGCTTTCGTTGTTTTCGGAAACAAAAAAAAAATTGTTAACAGCAGTAAGACTCCGTTTCGCCCTTTGGGTACAGAACCCCAAATTTCAGAAATCATGGTGGTATATTTTGTTAAAACAAAACTATTCAAAAAGGAACTGTTAGTCTAATCTCAACGTACAGTCTAATGCTTGATGTAGTATGTCATGGGCAAGCCATCTGGATTGCATATTGCACACGTTCGAATAATTTCAGTAATATATACGAAAAATGTATGCCACGACATTACCTTTATTTAATTTTTTTAGTTTTAGGATTCTAAATTAAATAAAACTGTACAATATAAATTCAATGAAGCCGTATTAGTCGTACTATGATTTCGTATATCAATATTACTGAATATTAAAAAAAAAAAGAAAAGTTGACGATGACCTAGAATTCAAAAAGGCGGACCAGATAACTTAAAATTTTCAAGACTATTTCTCAATTTCAACAACTGTTTTATGTACAAACCTAAATTAAAAATTTGTATGAATGGTTTCAATTTATGAGTTTTATAAATAACATTTAATGTTTCATTAAGTGTTCTTGTTTGTACTGTAAATGTGTAGAAGTGTTCATACTGAAATAGTTTAGTGTGTAGAATTTAATGTATTTTACCGAAGCATTATTTTAGAAATTTAAAATGGGCAAACTGAAATTATGAGAAAGCGTTGTTATATCACAGATTTAAATATCGACAAAGGAACATTTACGACCCTGCCAGTATTAAATAACGCTATATATTTACGCTAGTAATGTAGTAACTAGTGGTAATGCTAGTTGCTAGTAATGTATATGCATAGTGCGTTCATTAATTCTTGATCACAGACAAGTCAACCTTATAGACCACGCTTTGACAGGGAGTAGCATTCGCCAAGGCTATGTAGTGACACTACATAACTACGTCACTAGTGAGCCGTCAGTTGGAAGCACGTCGGAAGCCATTAAATTGTCAATTTTGAACGAGCCAATGAAAACTAGCCGACCTCTCCCCGCACCCCGCCACTTTTTGGCGATTTCGCTTTCGTACTGACGTTTATTAAAGTGTGGTCTATAGGTTGACTGGTCTGTGTTCTTGATTTAACCATTTTAAAAAACACATGGAGGTTTAAAAGTAGGCCAACAAAAGTACAAAATAGAAAATATACGTATTACAATATATGTTAAGCAGTCATTATACTATGTCGCTTAGACATATCTATGTACGTTAGACACTCGAGATTAGTTAACCCTGTAGTCCGTTTTCTGAAGTATTAATACACTGTTATGATTATCATGCACGCCAACGGTGAGGCCGCCAAAAGGGCGGTAATATGTTTCGCTTCTATGTATTAAGAAGGTAAGAAAGTCTTATTATATTTTATATAGAAATACAAAACTTTTTTTTTTCGATAACTCGTTGCTTTCTTGTAAGTAGTGACATAGGTTTATTTTATAACATGAGCATCTGTTAAGAAAAGATTATTTGTCAATGTCAACTTTAGGGGGAGAGGGTGCGAAAATATGCTTCTCGATACATTTTGTGTAAGTACTATTCGTACGTGTGTATGCATATGTGCACGTACATATGCACCTGTGTAAACATATAGGTATTAATAATTTATATTTATGTGCGCGTGTAGGAAGCCTAGCCCGTGTGTATTAATGAGACATAACTACATCTATTTCTCTCTCTGTCTCTCTCTTTCTCAATAACGTACATATGTACCTACGTATAACGAATACTTCATTATTCATATATAATATTAGGTCGGGGAAAAAGTTTCTTCGCATTTTATATGAAAACTCAAGATTATTTTTTTCTTAGTTTATTTACATTTAATTACAATATATCATCATCATCATCATCAGCCTGTGTCTCTCCATTGCAGGATACAGGCCTCTCCCAAGGCCTTCCGCATCCAATTACCCCCGATATGATGCTTCAGGTCATCACTCCACCTTGCCGGGGGGCGTCCAACACTTCGCTTCCCAATACGTGGCCTCCACTCGAGAACCCGTCTACCCCGTCTACCGTGTGGGGACGGCAAAGAATACTATTCCCCACCGCCACCGGGAAGCGTGTTGTAAGAGGCGACTAACCCAGGTTAGCAGAAGATGGGCAGTAGCATCTCTCTGTGAAACTATATACTGCGATCACTAACCCGCCTGCCAAGCATGGGATTATCAAACCCTCCCAATGGTATACACAATTACAATATATATGTGCCATTTTGTTCGACGACTTTCTGCCATTTTGTAGGTAGTGACATGATACCGTTGCTGTACAAATTTTGGGACTTCTGATCAAAAAATCGTGACAAGTAGTTTTGGCAGTCCTCTCTTGATGTCAATCTGATACTGTCTAAAGAATTTTGAAGAGACCGAAACAGGTGGAAATCTGAAGGTGCAAGGTCAGGGCTATATGGCGGATGCATTGACAACTCTCAACCAAACTCTCTTATTTTTTTCCGAGTGACTAAAGATGTGTGAGCTCCAGCGTTATCGTGACAGACCCCACCCTTTCTATTGATTAATCCCGGCCGCTTTCTCTTAATTTCTTGCTTTAATCTCATCAGTTGTTCGCAGTAGAGATCCGAATCGATGGTTATGCCCGGCGGTAAAAGCTCATAACGAACAATACCCTTCCAAACCCACCATACACACAACATTACCTTATTGCGAGTTAGCCCGGATTTTGCCACAGTCTGTGAAGCCTAACCGACATTAGATCACGTTCTTTTCGCACGATCTTATCATACTTGATCCACTTTTCAACACCAGTTATAAATCTCTTCAAAAACGGATCGGATTCATTAAGTCTTAATGAATAATCGCAAATGAGTACACGGTTTATTAGGTTTCTTTCAGTGAGCTCATGTGGCACCCAAATATCGACCTTTTTTGTTTGTATATACCCAGCTCTTTTTTAAATGGGTCAAAACTGTTTTGTGGTCAATTCCCAGATTTTCAGTTATATCGTAACTACTGATATGCCGATCTTGCTCTACTTTTTCAAAAATGGCGTCCATTTTAGCCATGACAGGGCAACCACAGCGAGGCGCATCTTTGACATCAAAATTACCGGATTGAAAACGTTTGAAACAACTTTGTGCTACTCTTACTGACACCGCATTAGGGCCATAAACGTCACAAATTTTTTTCGCAGCATCCGTTGCATTTTTTCCTTTTTTATAATAAAATGTTTCGAATTTCTTCATTAGATTTACTCATTTTGATAGAAAGAAAACAAATGAAAACCGGCGGGCAACAATATTTTACTAAATTGTTTTGTATCAAAACCAGCCAGATACAACTAGTACAGCCAAAGAGATTTTCTTAAAAGTATATACAAACAATATACGAAAATAATTTTTCCCTGACCTAATATTATTGTGGATTGGTACTAAAAGGGCCAAAGTCGTTTTTTTTTTTGACGAATCAACACTTGCGTATGAAATTATTCATAATTTCTAATATTTGTTCAACAACAACAACAGTAGTTTCCTGAAAATCTTTGATCGTAAAGAAAGCCCTCATGAAAATAAAATTCACATAAACTTTCACTATATAAGCACTCCCTTTCTCTCACCGACCCGTGCGTTAAAATTAGCGGGAGTGGTGGAAATAGATGAACCACTAGCGGCTACGTTTTGAACTTTACTGAGTACCTGGTTGCCACGGTCTGAGTCCCGTGAAGAGCTTCTTCTATCTTTAGTCATACAGGTGACCTGAAATAATTGATTGAATATTTTTTAGAAGGCAAGTATAAGAAAACGGACGTGGTATTAGTTACTATATAATATAAAACAATTAAATAAATGATTGAGGTTAACCATCGCGGGTTACACTATGAGTCACGGACGATGGATAATCAAAATCATTCCTATAAATAAAATTTGAAAATTAAGTTCATACTTGATACTTGAGGACGGGCTCTTTTTCCGCAACTCGACGTCAAAGCGCCTATTTTGCGTAAAAAATTAAGTTATATACATGTTAATATCTATTTATAAAATATGTTCCTGAAAATTGAGGGATTGATTCCCAGACAAATTAAAACTTTACTAAAATCAATATAAGTAAAGCCTCGAGAGTGGCCTTCATTTAAAATTTATTCCTTTAACTGCACTGAAATAAAGGTTATTTTGAAGAAAAAATCTAGAACATGCACCACAAAAAAAATTTATGTTATAATTACTTACGGCGTCGTCTATAGCTTTAAACTGCCAGTTCCAATGCACGCGATAGAGAAAAGGCCGGTGGTCGAACCTATTGTCATCCGGGCTGTAAGTCTCGGCGTGGTACGACGGTGTCAGAACTGTCATCTTGTGTCGGTTGATAGCGTAACAACGAAAGAAATGCTTCACTTTTTCCGCTACCTAAAATAATTACTATATATAATAATAATAATACATGGGACTTCCCACACAGCGCCATCTAGTCCCAAAGTAAGTAAGTATTATGCTTGTGTTATGAGTTACTAGACAACTGATATACATACTTAAATATTCTTTATAATATATACATAAATATTTTTTTGCAAAGACACCACATACATATAACAACCAAGACCCGGTACCAGTATCAATATTCATCATATAAATACTGACCTGACCTGGGATTCGAACCCGGACCACCAGCTTCGTAGACAGGGTCGCTACCCACTAGGCTAAGCGGTCGTCAACTATATTTTAATATTGTCTATTTCGACTACCGTCTATGGGTGACTGGATGCTTAAACAACGAAATTGTTTTTGTATGACATCCACTCATAAGTGATACAGACAGAATCTTTGCGTCCAAAGATCGCCTTTGTTTCTAAGGGCCTAGACGGTGTTTAACAATCCAGTCGCTTGAGCAACTGTAGTTATTTGTCGCTCCATCCACGTCCTATGAGGCGTGCAAATTATTTAGTCGTTTACACGTCTAGTCACCCATGAACGGTAGGTAGCCCTTAATACTATGCGTTGGACGTATGCCTATGGAGAATCGGCACAGACTGACTGAAAGTAACGGAATGTCATATAACAATGATAATTAACAATGAAATTATATATAAGACATTAATTATTTGCATGGAGTCGTTTGCTAAATAATAATTTCTACAACCTCATTATATGAAAAAGAATTTGTATTGAAAGATGAACGTACGAGTATTAGCGATTTTTTACAAATATTTAACAATACTCTCTATAATGACAAGTTGCCTGGCCCAAATTTATCACACAGTTTTGTGATGCCAACTATTCTTCTATTTTGGCATCACAAAACTGTGATGCCAAACTGCAGAAACAAAAGTCGCTGGGTCTATTCCCGCCCGCGACAAATATTTGTATGCATATGTCTATTTGTTCCGGTCATTAGTTGCCTAGTACCCTTAATTTGCTTAGTTTGGGACTAGATGGCGCTGTGTGGGATTATTATTATTGATATTATTATAAATTACTTATAAATTTAGATAGATTATTAGTTTTGATTAGTTCTCTATAAATAGTCAGTAGATAATTGGCGTCGTGATAGCCCGAACGCAACGAACCTGTTTCAAATCTATAAGGCTATGGTTCGAATCCGGGCGTGTACCGATGAGTTTTGTCTGACTTAAGTACATTAACTATCACTGACTCCGTGCCTCGGAGAACACGTTAAGCAGTCGGTCCCGGTTGCTGTCAATAGATGGCGGTCATTACAATCCGCCAACCCACATTGGAGTAGCGTGGATTTAAGTTCCAAGCCTCTCATGTTGAGGGTGGCCTAAGCCCCTGCAGTGGGGTATAAAAAGGGCTAATGAAAAAAAGGTGATTAGTGTTTGTTTTACCTTTTTTTTGACATGCAAAAAAATATTGATTACCTCTTGCGGAGTACATTTATCGCTCCATGTATGCACTAATTTCTGAAACATACTGAACGGGCCGCAGTTGTAAGTCTTCCGGAGACGACCGAATTCTGATAATTCCGCATAAGTCATGCCCATGTCTTGCTCATCCGTTTGAGTAATTTGACCATCTGTCAGAGGCTCTAGTTCTGCTGTCGGCGGCGCTTGAAGGATTTCCGATAAAGATGGCAAGAAGAATCTGAAAATTAAATACATTATTTAAGAACTGCTGAGATCTGCACTTTTCTCAAACTTACACGTCTTATTGATTATACAACCAGGAAGAATGAAAAGACTCAATCATTTGAGCAATAAATACGCTTATAATGTTACACTAGAAGTACATTGAGTAAGGTGTTCTTTATAAAACATGATGGTTCACCATCAGTAAAGCAATTGATGATCGATCATAAATACGAGGAAACCGAGGAAGAATAACTACACTTCATCATAATTACAGCATATACTGGCTATACGCAAAGAAAGAAAAACAACACAACACTGGCTGCACTACTATAGAAAAAAGAAGATAGAAGTTCGAATTTCGAAACATAGAAGAAAATAGTTGAAAAAAAGTTACAATCACGTTCGATAAACATAAGAGTGTTTTCCCGTGTACATATATACAAAATATCCGCCAAAAACGTTGTATAATTACGCTCCCAGATGTAAAACCTTTACAATTACGTTACAGGAACAATAATTTTTGGGACGCATATTATTTTCTTTTTCGAATTCTTCGTTTTTTTATTACGGGGATCATCCATCGCTCGAATGATGATGAACACTTTTCTCAGGGTACACATTTCATCAGTAAATCGCAACATCGCAAAATCAACGTCGAAAGGTACCTTTGGAGTCAACCTAATTCATTTTAGTGCTGCATTACGTTCACTGCATTAGAATGAGCAAAAAATAGTTTCCCAAACCCCATCTTTTATATTAGATTCGGACATAAAAACTGGCATTTCTTTCATACTCGAACTGGTACAAGATTGTTTCATTACTTTATTGCCATAAAAGATAAACGTAACAAATAACGAATAAACTAGAATATATTTTTACACAAAAAAATTACATTTCTGTATAACTCACCGACTCTTAGCGTACTGTAGGAACGATTTGAGATCTGTTTTCGATATGCCACCGATGGGATTAACGTCGGCACTGGAACAATCATATTTTGTCATATAACCTCTCAATGCTTCATCTACGTTTGCTGAACCTAAGACTAATAGTCCACCAGGTCTACCACGCACCCATAGCATCAACTGAGCGAATAAATATGACAACACCATGCGTATCCTGGCCTAGAAATAAAAAAGAATGTATGTAACAACAATTTACTTGTTACTATCGGTGATTTAGAGGTTTAAATATGGTCAAAGCAACATTTAACTCTCAGTCATAATGCCATAATTCAGTAAGCAATTTTTTTTAAGTATGATAAATCCAAAACCATTGTGGTAAAAAGGTCTCTGATGCTAGACTTTCTTGTTTTTGAGTAAAAAATCTAATTATTTTCTTTTCTCCAAATACCAATGACCTTCAATTAGCACCTTAGTGAATCGCTATATAAATATAATTATCTTTGTAAAAAAAAAGCTAAAACATCAACTGGTGTATATTTGGTCTACGAAGTGTATTTCGCTCACGTTTTTGTTGTCACAATACGTGATTTCTATGAACATGCATGATTACTATATAACCTATCACCGAGGTCGTATATCGCCTACCTGTATATTTTGAAGTGCTAAGTTTTGTCTAGGACATCCACCTTTACTTCTGAACTTCGGGACAAGGCCAGTAGCGGCTGTGAAAATTCCTATCACGGCACTAATAGCAGCATCGATCAGCGTCGAGAAATGATAGCTGCCGATCTCGCTTGACAACTGTAAAAGAAGAAAAATCTATTTAGTTACATTTAGTTAACTGGCACCCTTTGGATACCAAACCCTAGCAATGATGAATATCCTATTTTATAGTTACTGAATTGATTTATCAAGATATAAATATGTTTTTAATTTTTTAAGAATTGACTGACATGATATAGCTTTTTGATAAATAAAACAATCAAATATAGGTATTACTCATATAGATACACATATATATTACTATGTATAGATCGGTTGTCAGCATACCTAGATATTATAGGCTAAATTTCATTCAAACAAGTTCAAATGAAGAGATCACACTATAAAATTTTAGCGTGCTAGAGAGAGACCGCGGTATACGGCTTCGGTCAAGCTCGTGTCTTCGGGAATTCCCGGAATCAGGTGGCCATATAGCTATCTTTTTTTACACATCAATCTGTTGCATAATGTTTTCTCTTTTACACGAACTCATTCATAAATACCACTCCGAGAATATCACAGAACAGACATAGCATAATATTATCAAATGTCAATCACAGACAATGCACAGATATTATTCTGCGGCACAGACCTCATTGGCTCAGAGAAAAATAAAATGGCTCATTCAAATTTACAATGGGGTCCTCATGTTATGAGGGTGGCTGGTAAACTGAGCTCTGCTGTTTTTGCAATTAGGCAAATAAGAAAACTAACCGATGTGCCTACAGGGAGGCTGGTTTATTTTAGCTACTTTCAAAGCATAATGTCGTGATAGCCCAGAGCGCAACGAACCTGTCTCAAATTTATAAGGCCATGGTTCAAATCTGGGCGTGTACCAATGAGTTTTTCTGACTTAAGTACACAATATCACTGACACCGTGCTTCGGAGGGCACGTTAAGCAGTCGGTCCCGGACGCTGTCAATAGATGGCGGTCGTTACAGTTCCCAACCCGCAGTAGAGTAGCGTGGTGGACTTAAGCTCCAAGCCCCCCTCCTCACCCTGGGGGAGGCCTAAGCCCCTGCAGTGGGGTAAAAATGGGCTGATGATGATGATGATAATGAAAGCATAATGTCATATGGCATTCTGCTATGGGGCAAGGCCGCTGACATTCAAACAATATTTGTTCTGCAGAAAAGGGCTATTCGAGCTATATATAAATTAAAATCTAGAGATAGTGTAAAGGCTCACTTTAGAGAAAGTAACATTTTGACAGTTCCTTGTCAGTACATTTATGAAAACATAATTTATGTACATAAAAACTTAAATGCTTTCTCTAGGGTGGGTAATGGCCACAACTTAAATACAAGACATAAGCATATGTTGTCAATTCCCAGGTTCAGGCTCTCAAAGGTTAATAATTCTTTCATGGGAAATTGTATCCGTTTTTATAATAGAATTCCAAAGGAAATGTTATACTTGAATTCTAATCAATTTATAAAGCGAGTTAAAGTACAACTCATGAAAAAAGCTTACTATTGTATTAGCGAGTATTTAAATGATAAGTGCGCTTGGACATCATTGCAATAGTTGCAAGCACTTTAAATTATAAAAAAAAAACAACAATGAAGTAAAACATATATTTAAATAAAATAAACAGGGAGGAGTTTCTTGCCGGTTCTTCTCCTTCTAGTTTATGAACCGGTAACTAATCAATTTATTTTGACTTTCAATAAGTGTGTGTAAACATCTTACATTGAATAAAAACTTTTTGAATTTGAATTTGAATTCAAATTATTAAATTAATGTATATTCATAGTGTAAAAATATTTTTTTAATTCTTATCCGTCAATAAAGTTTTTACTGGTTGGCATGCAATGTCAACGGCGAATACATCTCTCACCTCCGGTTTGCTGACGACATAGTCAACATGGCATAGTCGCCGGAGGAGCTCAGTAGAATGGTAAACGGCCTCAATTCCGCCTTTCGGCGGGTAGGACTCGGGATGAATTTGGACAAGACGAAAGTCATGTTCAATGAACATATTCTACCGACACCGGTAACCGTAGAGAGTGCAACTCTTGAGGTTGTGCAAGACTATATCTAGGACTGACTATCCAATTAGGCAAACACAACTTCAACAAAGAGGCCGACCGAAGAATTCAGCTGGGCTGGGCTGATTTCGGGAAGCTCCGTCGTATGTTCTCGTCGCCACTACCACAATGTCTGAAGATCAAAGTCTTCAACCAATGCGTCCTGTCTACAATGACATACCTACGGTGCCGACACATGGACTCTCACAGCAGGACTGGTCCACAAATATAAAGTCGCTCAGCGCGCTATTAAACGGGCTACGCTCAGTATTTCTTTGATGGACAAAATCAGGAATATTGAAATCCGTCGAAGAACTAAAGTTGTCGACATAGCCGAAGTAATTAGCAAGCTGAAGGGGCTATGGGCTAGTCACATTTGCAGTAGAACCGACAACCGACGACTTCTCGAGTGTAGGCCACGTACCGGCAAGCGAAGCGCTGGAGGCCCCCTGGGCAGGTGGGCTGATGATCTGAAGCACCATACCGGGGGTAATTGGATGCGGAAGGCGGAGGACCGTGGTGGCAAGCCTTTGGAGAGGCATACATCCTGCATTGGAGAGACGCGGGCTGATAATGATGATGATGACACATTATGCCCATTGGAAAAGGTATAACAAATGTAAAAAATAAATTTCATACGACACACACTATTCGGCTGCCAAAGAGCGACTATGAAGTGACTATGTATCTTGTGGCGATCCGTCGCAAGGTTGTCACTAACTTAGACCTCCTTCTTAATTGACATATTCTAAATCAGATGTGACCCTGATGCCTGCCCATACTGAAATCACATCCTGTATAGAAACAAAAGATTAGGGGCAATCGCCACAAGATGAACAATAAATACCAATCGGTGGGATTATCTGAAATCGGTAGAATTTAACTAATCTGGATAACTTACTTGCACTGCCCTTTGTTTGGTCTCTTGACTAGAGTTCTCTGTTGCCATATAACATGTGACCAATAACCGATTGCACAGCTCCATGGGATCTGAAGGTGAGTAATCTGACTGGCATAGAATTTTGCGAACATCGTATAATACCTGGCTTTCTGAAGAAACAAAAAAAAACTATATATAGGTAAAAGATCTCACATCTACTGAATTATATAATTAAAAATACCAACATATTTTATATCGAGTTTCGAATTAGGTATTCATATTGTTAGTTTTATCGACATTGTTATAAATGTAGTATATGCTCTATTCTGTTATATATTATTCTATTCTATTATTATATATTATCTATTCTATTATATATTACATATTATCTATCTATTATATATTATAACAAAATTATTTGTGTGTGTCCGTGACCATTTAACTAATTTCGCATAACGGATTGCGCATTCCCTAGCCATTATCATACCCAGTTATGGCGGGGCCGCCAGGCCGGTGACTTGGAGCCTTTTTTTCTGTGTATCATTTGGTTTGGCTAATAAAGGTCGGTGATTACAGTGGTGCAGACCAATTTTTACTCAGATGGACGCCGCTGCGCGTCTTTGTCCAGAAACAAAGATAGATATATACGATCAACCTAAACAAAACTGTTTAAAGAGTACGTCGAATTTGGTTTTGCGTGTTCGTCTTTTGTTTTTTATTCTTATAATCATATGCACGTGTTTATTTTTGTGATATACCAAATAATTCAAATCTTCAACAACCGTACGTAACATAGACAAATCAAATAGTTATGATGAAATAGTAAATACATAGCATTGTTAAAAAATGTGATGTACTGGATGGAAAAGAACCTTGCTGGCGGCTTTGATGTTTCGATCCTATGCCAGAAGTACTTTCAGTTTAAAAAAAAATATGTTAGCAATTTGAAATCAATCGAGCAGAAGCCGCTACCAGGCTATTTTTCCACGTTATCAATGCAGTTGAAATTCAAATAATTCTGTTGTAATCATAGACACAACTGCCACCGACGTTTTTATATACGGGATCATTTTGTCGGAAATCTACTGTTTAAATCTAGTCTAATTACATTTTCCGTATTAATTTCATTAATGGCAAATGATGATAGAAAGAACGTTCCTTGGACCCTTCTCTCCGATTACAACACAAGTGTCATTGTGAGGTGTATTTTAATAATTATTGATAAGATACTAAATCGTATTTTACAAAAACAAAACATATTGCAATATTCAAGTTACCTCCTTTGTGTATAGCGTCACATATTTGTGTGCACATCGAAAACACAATGCAAGCGGTGCTCGTGGAATCCACACCACCACTCAGCGGTAAGAAGAATCCACCTTGACCTGATCTCCGAAGATAATCCCACAACCAACATGCTGGACCTGGACAACAAAATAAAAAACTGATGGGGGCTAAGTTTACCAATGGGCGACGTTAATACGAAATATGGTCAGGATATGTCAAATATCGACTGATGCAATTGTTAGTTAGCCGAGTATCCCCACGGTTATACGATAACTTGTATTGCCATATCTCAGTATTTTAGTACTAAATGATACTAAAATAATAAACACGTATTTTATTATTTTAACCAAAGGTTTACAATAATAAGTTTACAACAATAAATTGAAAACTTTTTGTAATGCGATTGTTGTGTACCATATTGGGTTAACTGATCTACAATGTTCTAACATTGATGTCGCAAGATGTCCACTCAATGAAAAAAAGTGGCCATTATGTTTTTGCAAATGTTTCGCGGCCTTCTCAATTTTGTTGCCAACTGACCATTTTAAAACACTCATACCGACGAACGTTTCTTGCTTTCCGGGTTGTAGTGACATTTCCATGCTTCGTCGCTAGTAATTTCAGAAACACGCCTTCATGTCCACTTTTTGAAACGTAGTCGCATTTGTGGGCACCAATTCACACGGGATTCTTTTTCCATTCAGGAGAGTACACGTGGAACAAAGTTTCTTAACGCCAAGATGTTCATGTCAGATGGTATGACTGACGCCACTAACCGCCGAACTAATAACTAAGATTCTCTCTATGTCCTTATATATGATTTGTGTGTCTTCTCGCACCAGCATTTCAGTAGTTCACACACTTTTTGCAGTAAGTGACGATATCCACTTCTGTCTTCACTTTCAAGGTTAGTTTTGCCCATTTTAAACTCGTTAAAGGATTTTAAAAACGTTGGCTGATGAGCAGATTTGCGTAACGCTAATTTTAAGCATTCAAATAAATTTAAAATTATAAATAACTTCATACAAATCAAATTTAAAATCATAATAGACAATAACACGCAAATATTTTCGCTGGGAATCCACCGTAGGAGATAAAAAGGCAGAAAGCGATGGCAGAATGTATACCAAAAAAATTATGTTTTTTTTGTCTTCGTTGTAAAAGGCTTTTCACGTTCGATATTTAAATAAATTTGCTATTTAAAAACATACGATATAGATCCGTTCCAATTTTAAATTTTGAATATCTCAAAACTTATATAGTGATTTGTGTATTTGGTATTTACGTACAAAGCAACAGTTGGTAGTCAATGCCAACAATGAATATCGTGAAATAATATATACTGAGCATAAACGGTAAAGCACAAGCACATTAAATCAGAGCCACGCCGCCGTAGACTTAAACGTTTTAATTTGTTCCCATGGTAATTAATTGTTATATAATTTACGTCTAATAAAAAAAAGCTATTTTTAAGTTAAAAAATATATATGTATTCATTTAAAAAAATATTTGTGAATATCGTGATTTATGCCTGTTATTTCATAAAATGTTAATATTTTCAAAATTTTAGGTATTACCTTGTTAAAAACACTAATTCATTTTTTTTAATAGAAAGGAATAACGTTAATAATATTAAAGAAAATATGTTAATTTTTCCGTTAATTCATAAATTTATTTATTTTTTCCTCAGCTCTACATACCTGCGCCTGTTCGAGACTTCACGGTCAGTATGGGAAATCAGTAACATGTACAATTTTAATAAGTTATTTGTCAACCGCGATGATAGTAAATTTTGAGTTTGCACATACAAGAGAATTGATCCAAAGCATTGTCTATTAAATTATTTAGAGCATATACCGCTTAACGCTGGCACGCCTTGCGAAAGCTGCGTGGTACCGGAGCGGAGGGCTAATTCCCCGCTATTATTGGTCCAATAAACAATATAAGCGCAGATATCACAAAGAAGGCTAAAATTAAGCGACCTTTACGTACTACATTCTATCATAGAAAATAATAAAACCTAGTTCTATTTCCTCCTCTGGTGACAAATACTTCCATTCGATGGGCTTGCTAGTTGTCAGATTAATGTCCTCGTCATCTGATAAAGCGAAATCTACATTTATCCTCGGAAAAGGTTGATTCGAAGCTGCTAAATGTGTCCTTGACCTTATTTGAGTTCTATACGATCTGATATCTTCTAAATCGATGGTCGCCGTTATTACTTCCTGAAATATTAATATTAAATTGATGTATTTAAATAAAAAAAACAACAAAATTATTGTACATAATGATCTATAGTCCGACAACTCTAATCTGGCGGATCCAGTGTAATTGCGGGAAGCAAGGGGTGGGGTTATTATCGGCTGATAAAAGATTAAAAAAAATCAAAAATTAAAAACAAGAACTCAAGATATGACATTTCTTTACAGATACTTTATTTATATAAAGACTAGAACGGAGTCTCGGAGTATTAAATCGGGATCGGTGACGAAATGTTATCGATTTCACATTACAAACGCAACGAGTTCAGGTAAGGTTTAGTAAAAGCCTAAAGTAATACCTTTCTTTTTTCAAATAATTTCTCAGCACGCCATTTCGACTCCGCCGCTATGTAGCTATTGAGCATTTTTATTCCATTACATTAGAATACAAAACAATATCATTGGTAACGAATATATTTTGTTTTGATAATTCATCATCAGCCCATTTTTTACCCCACTGCAGGGGCTTAGGCCTCCCCCAGGGTGAGGAGGGGGGCTTGAAGCTTAAGTCCACCACGCTGCTCCACTGCGGGTTGGGAACTGTAACGACCGCCATCTATTGACAGCGTCCGGGACCGACTGCTTAACGTGCCCTCCGAAGCACGATGTCAGTGATATTGTGTACTTAAGTCAGAAAAACTCATTGGTACACGCCCGGATTCGAACCATGGCCCGATGGGGCCAAATTTGAAACAGGCTCGTTGCGCTCTGGGCTATCACGACACATAACACGTTTTGATAATTGTAAGACATTAAATGACATTTCTACAGTCGTGACGAAATAAAAAAAATCATTAGAGTGCAGTAATTTATTTATTCGGTGACAGATAAACAATGTTGAAAATGAATCATTTCGGGCCAGATCTAGTATTTCGAGAATAAAACTGCTATTGAGGGGATAAATTAAAATTATAATTTTCACTAAGTTTTTGCTAATTCGGTCCATTTTAAACAAAGACATAAAACACTGTAATCGTTAATCTTTTTCAATATCCCATTTCAAGTCGCAAAACATGGATAAAGCAAATAGGACTATGAGATAGGTGTGCAGAAGAACACAAAGAAGATTATGCAATCGTTGTAACCGTTGCACCGGCTGTTATATATAAGCGAAGATATTCTTCTATGTGATCGACTGTACCTAAAAGAAGAAAAAAACAACAAACCACATCGTGCAGCGCAAACTGCAGTCCTCGGCTGACTATCTCCCCGTTCACGGCGACGCAAGAACATCCGTTGAAGTAAACTCTCTGTCCGTCGCATCCTCTGAGATTACTGAACAGATATGCACCGCCGCTCTTGAACGTAGCACTTTTCACCAAATCCACGGTGACATAAGCTTTCCTCAGCTCCATGTAACTGCCCGATCCGTTCGCAATTATCTCCACGCCGTCTAAGCTCAGTGGAATGTGACGACTAAAATATTTTAATTAAATTAGTTCATTTGATTAAATATTTATCATCAATTTTATAACATAATACCTGGGACCACAGAGAAATACCTGGGACATTTCAGACACGGTCATCTAGTCCCGAATTAAGCAAAACCTATACTTACTGTGGGTACTAGACAACTGACACACTTAAATATATTTCATAATACATACAACGAAACACGGAACAAAGAGACATGTTCATGCACACAATATTTGTCCCGGGCGGGAATCGAACCCGCAATCTTTGAGTCTGTTGTTAGGCGTCTCCAACCACTAGACTAATAGATCAATCATGTCATTAATGTATGTTTCCTCAATCTACAGCACTCACAAAAAAGGCGGTAAAGAGCGAGACGATGATGAATGTCTTTACGATAGAATTCCGAGAAATAAGACTCAACGAGAAGGCAAATTTTACTGCTTCTTAGGAACAACAATACCTTTTTTTCAATGAAGTACGTAGTTCAAATTGTAAAAAATTGTATTCGATATGAGCCAAGTGCAGAAAGTGCAGAGGGTGTCGGAGAGTTTCTAAGTGTAAATCCTGTAGCGTTAAAACAGTTAATCGTGCAGTGCAGTGCAGTAAACGCAATCATAATTAATTATCATAATAATCAATGATGGTAAAGATCAGTACACAAGTCGGGACCTATTTTCCTACTAGTTTACCATCATAGTTCGAAGTTTTTGACTGTAGACCTCAGGACCTCAGCTGTGATTTATCTGAGGAAGCCATAGTGGATGACACCCGACTGAATCACCACACAATTAACATTATCTTTCTGTAGTAGTCTTTTATTATTCCATTAAAGAATTATTTACTTAATGCAATTCACCTCTGCGGATTCCATAGTTCTTCGCATATTTCAAAACCTATGCAAGTATCCCTGGTAGCTATAACCGCATCACCTATGGGAACTGTCCTCTGATTCGTTACGGCTGTGATCATTCTCGGCAAGTAATATTCTTCTGTTTGTCTTTCCTATATGGAAATCATAATATTTTAGTGATTTATACTACGCTCAAAGCATCGATTTATTAATTATAATAGATGCACAGTTCGTTACACAAAAATGTGCAAAAAATACCTAAGCGCTAAAAGATGCTCGATAGTACTTATTTCGCACAGTGTTAACCAAGCGATACATTTGTGGCATATTTTATATTTAAAATGAGTCTTATGTCTAGGATGATACAATTGAAATTACTAGACTAATAAATAGAATATAGTCTTTCATGCTTTTGTATCAGTGTTTCAGTTGTTTTCAAAACTAATATCTGCTGCGGGTCAGTTATACTAACGTACGTAAAACGATCTTGATATGGAAATGATTTAGAAAACAACCAATATATCGTTTCTACATCGTTTCTATATCGTTTCTATATTGAGATCGTATTACGTTCACACGCAGTATGTTATCCGATCGTAGTTATTGACTAAAATTCGCTTTTTAACAAACAGATCGAATATTGCATATGCATTGAAATTTGTGTGAAATAAGACATTTTAATAAAATAAATTATAGTTTAAATATAGAATATATAAAGAACAAAAAATGCCAAATGTTACTAACTTTGGTCCAGGGCGAGAACCATCTTGACTCTCTATAGTTGCCGTCTTCGCACATCATCATCTTTGGTCTAATCAGCAGTATACTCTTGTTATAGAAAGCCACGCGACAGTTATACGACACATTTCTATGTTGAACTGGCATGCCAACATCGATAAGCATGTCTTTGCATGTCGGCGATTTCAAAAGTTCGGCCAGAACTTGCCAACTATGCAGATAAGTGTCTGGTTCATGGAAGTGGTCTTCGCAGCTGTAGCCACTGAAAATATATAAATTATTCTAATACTATTTTTGTGTAAAACTGATTCTGCTTGCGATACTTCCTGCATGGTCGTGACAATTCAAAATATTCCGGTTTTAAACATGTTTCATATTTTAACGCATATTTATTTAAACTGTTGGTGTCGCCAATTTTATATTTTATTTTAATTTATATATTAAAAGTAATTTTTATATTCTATATGGCAACATTTAAAAGATGATACATTCATCATCTCTTTCACACTCTCTGTTTATACCATCCCTTCATTCCTTTTCTTTTTTTGACCTAACGTTATTTTACTACCTCGTGGTCGTTTCACGCAAGACATTACAATACGCGCCACCAATGTAAGAGGCCGCCTGCTGCACACTTCTCTTTTACCCGTATAGCGCTGCCTCTGACAATTTTGAATTTTGAACTTGCCTCCGATCGACGACTGTGTACAGCCGATGGCTTTTTACGTGGGTGGCGCGTATTATACACGCAAAATAACCGCTCACATAAAAACTCATAATATAAAACAAACGCACATGAAACCATCGAAAAGGTCAGTACCTATCATTTATTCCCGCCTCTCTAACTGTTTTTGTACATCTGAGTACAAATTACCATTTTATGTGCAAATAAATTATCTCCCTAACTTTAACATCAATTACATTAAAATTTTTGCACAAGTTATTTAATAATAATGGTGAGGCACCAGTCATTGTAAAGCGAGTGACTATTTTTATCGCCCAAAAATGCAAACAATTACGTTAAGTTTATTTACAAACATTTTAAGAACTATTCAATATATCCTATTCTAACCAATTTTATGTTGAAAGTTTTTAAATTGTAATAATTTTTTTACAAATTTTCCACCTTATAGTTGGCATGTTAGGGAAAGGAGGACATAATTAAAAAGTTAGGACTTAGGAATAACTCAACAACCATTGACTTAAATAAAAAAGTAAATTTTGAACCTCTTTATAATTTTTAAAGTCCTGTCTATAGATACTCCACACATTAATGTGTGCTGCAAATTCTTTTTTTGGTTTTTCAGTTACATGTAAACATATTTTTTTCATGATTTCGCTACATCATTGTACAGTGATTCACAGCTTACACCTAATTTCCAAATGTCATCTACATAGTGCCAATAATCCTAGTAAAATGGCTGTAACAGACGGATAGACAGAAAAACAGGACTAAATGGAAGGTTCCAATTTTTGCCATTTACCTACGGAACCTTAGTAGCAACCAGATGATACACCCCTATATGTTGGATCATAATTTCATCGATTCACATTTGAAAGTTTTATCAAAATCAAGTTGTTGTGTAAAATAGTGACGACCGCTTAGCCTAGTGGGCATCGACCCTGCCTGCGAAGCTGGAGGTCCCGGGTTCGAATCCCAGGTCGGGTCAGTATTTATATGATGAATATTAATACTGGCACCGGGTCTTGGTTGTTATATGTATGTGTTGTCTTCGCTTGGTACCCAAAATACAAGCTAATGCTTAGTTTGGGACCTAGACGTTGTTGTGATTGTGTGTTTATTATTATTATTGGATTACCATATTTCCAGTTCTGGTCCAGTTCGATAGAGCGCACCCATTTCCTTTGCCTCTTGTATTGACTGTAGTATCCTGTTCATGTTGCCTTCAAAATCCAACGCCCACTGGTTTAAAGTGCAAACCGCGACCGTCACTTTCCGCCCCATGATTAAGCTCAATATCTAATTATATCTGAAACAATATATGAGAACACAAAATTAAAATTGTTTAATTAAATTAAGGAAACGAATAATAATAACTGTGTGCACTTGATACGATAGTATATTTTATATACGGCATGTTCGGCTTGACGTAGTCAAAACTTATAAAGGATGTACAACTTAACGAATTAAAAAATGTTTTTAAAAAATAAGAACAGTGATAAAAATGAAATTTTAAATGTTTTTCTCGGTAACCGTTAGTTTGCGCCATCTGCTCACTTGAAACTTTTTGTTTCGTTTGGTAAGCTCTACACGCTCTATAAATTTGGACTACGTTCAACCACGGTTTAGCCAAACATTACTACGACTTCGAACAGTGTAAATTCTTTTCAGCGATCGCGGAGACATTAGGAAGTTACACTTTTTATTTTATACGTTTTCATAAGCTGTTCAAATTCACATCACTTACAAAACAATTTATTATCGATTGTACGCACGCTACGTGCGTTTTATCAATTCGTAGATCTCCAAGGATTACGACGGCAGAAGCCTCTATCTGCTAAATTAAATTCACGAGGTATTTGACATTTAACGTATCTCTACCTAGATATCAAAAATATTCATTTAAATAAAGCACCTGGAAAATTTGATGAAAATTAAAGCATTCAAAAAATATTTGTTTCAAACCAACCATGGTCAAATTTGTCTATAATAGACAAATTGTATTGTTAGCGCGACAAATATTGTAATCGTACAAGATGTCACCGATTCCTATAAACTATGCGATGCGATAAATATCGTATATAAGAAAATCGCTGTCTTACGATGGTCTTACCCCGCCCTAACTAAAACGACAACAGTGGTTACTGTCCAAAACTTCAACTGCATTGTAGGAAAACGACGCATGGAACAGTGTCTATCATGCAAAATAGGATATATTCAAATCAGTAAGTTACGTTAGAGAATATTAAAGTAATCGGGCGTTAAGTCCAGACGGGAATCGATCGGCGACGTCGGTACCAGGGGCCGGCCACTCACCTCGAGTCCCTTGCTCCTTGCTGTATATATATTAAACTGAACACCTCACGTGTTATATGACTATAATACAGCAATCCTAGATAAATACTATATACACAATAAGTTGTTGTCCCATAAGAAAACAAATACGTATTTAAAAAAGATGTCATAACAATTTGACACTTTTGAATATTATTAAATATAACTATGAATTATTATACCTGATTTGATAATAGTTTATTATAAGTTTTTTTTTAATTAATTTTTAGGGTTCCGTGGCCAAATGGCAAAAAAGGAACCCTTATAGTTTCGCCATATCCGTCCGTCTGTCTGTCTGGGGTTTTTCTCGGAAACTATTGGCAATTTATAGATGAAATTTGGAAGGTGTAACCTATGAACCGCTACACAATGACGTAGTGAAATTAAGAAAAAAATCTTTTTGGGACAGGTCGCCATACATATAACGGAAGTACAAAAAAAAAATCATCGTTTAGTAACGCGAGACGTACTAAAAACGATAGGTCTTGAAAAATTATATCAAGATTTCAATTTTTTTTATTTAAGTCAACAGTTGTTGCACTCCTAAAGTCCTAATTTTTATTTGAGTCATGTATCCCCCTCACCAGCTAAACCGATGTTTTTGAATATGTGAAATAAATTTAAGACAGGAGTATACATAATGTAGTTAAAAGGAAACTATCACAGCTAACTTGACTGTATTATTTAACGAGTAATAGATTAACTTATGAAATGTACGTAAAAATTTTGTAAAAATTCCATAGAAAATGACAGCGTTTAGCCAATAAGCAAACTAAATGCGTTTTATCCTTGTAATGTAATTGTAAAAGATAATTTAAAAAAAAAAAACATTTTGTGATGAAAACTACATTGTATTACAAGGTACTATAAATTTACGCTTTGCAGAGCTTATTCTCTTCACAATCGATACTAGAAGTCAGAGGTTCACTGTAATAAAATAAGTAATAAGAATTGTCTCTAGCTATCAGTACACTCATGTTATTACTTTTGGGATTAGCCAGAGAGGATCGAGCGCCTTCTAAATAACTAACGAAATAAAAATTAAATATATTTATACAATAATTCTTAAATTACATAATAATTACGATTAATGGTTAAGTTCGATTAACGTCGCGCTCGTTTTTTTATATTGTATGGTGGTACGGAAGCCTTTGTGTGCAAGTCCGATTCGCACTTGGCCGGTTTTTTTTAAATCAGTTAGCGGTACGAGTATTGTATTATCACTAAATAAATATAAATTGTCTTAATAATGTATTTTTGTATAGGATGTAATTTGATGTATAAGAATAAGTCATTGCGGTGTACGCACAAACCAGGTATGGCTTTTAGTGCACCGTTCTCATGTAAAACATTAACATTAGTTTGTCATGTATTCATTAAATAAATAAAATAAATAAAGGCTAGTATGAGAAATACTGAAATATAAACTTACCCCCACATGCTTAATTTTAATAAAATTTTTAGTCCCATTCATGAGCAGCTATCCAGACCTTTTGAAATATTATTACTTGGATTGGGATAATAGTTTAATCGACATGAAGAAACTTAACAATAAAGAATGAAATTTCAAAAACGATTTTAATTGTTTTTTTTTTTCCTAGAAATATTTAATTCTACAGCAATTTTACCGGCGTGAAGATAGCAGCCAAAAGTTGGCAGCCACTATAACCTGACCAAATTAAAAAGTTTTCAAAAAAAAAAGTACAGAACCAAGTAAAACGCTTTGGAAAATATAAAATTAACCCCTTAATAAAATTTAAGGGCTAGAAAATTACAAATAAAAACATAATATGAAGTCAATAAAACACCTATCGTATCTTTGCACGATGGCTACTGATACCTAGACATCAGGTAAACATAATGACACCTAATGTGCTATGTACATAGATGACCGCTCTAACAAACAAAACTGGTCACAATAAAAAAGATAGAGTTTTAAGGGTAGTTAAGGGAATACGGTCATGATTTATCAAAAAAATTCTCTTGAATCATTTGATGGTGGCTGCTGGCACCTAGACCTCAAGGTGACAAAATACGACCTGATGGGTTATGTACCTAGATAAATGCTCTAAAAAATAAAACTAGCCACAATCACTTAGAAAGAGTTTTAAGGGTATTTAAGGGCATACGATCATGATTTATCAAAAAAAATTCTCTTGAATCCTTTGATGGTGGCTGCTGGCACCTAGACCTCAAGGTGACAAAATACGACCTAAAGGGTTACGTACCTAGATAAATGCTTAATAAATAAACCTAGCCACATTAACTTAGAAAGAGTTTTAAGGGTACTTAAGGGCATACGATCATTATTTATCAAAAAAATTCTCTTGAATCCTTTGATGGTGGCTGCTGGTACCTAGACCTCAGAGTGACAAAATACGACCTGATGGATTATGTACCTAGATAAATGCTCTAATAAATAAACCTAGCTACATTAACTTAGAAAGAGTTTTAAGGGTATTTAAGGGCATACGATCATGATTTAATAAAAAAACATTCTCTTGAATCGTTTGATGGTGGCTGCTGGTATCTAGACCTCAAGGTGACAAAATACGACCTAAAAAGTTATGTACCTAGATAAATGCTCTAATAAAAAAACTAGCCACAATAACTTAGAAAGAGTTTTAAGGGTATTTAAGGGCATACGATCATGATTTACCAAAAAAATTCTCTTGAATCATTTGATGGTGGCTGCTGGCACCTAGACCTCAAGGTGACAAAATACGACCTGATGGGTTACGTACCTAGATAAATGCTCTAATAAATAAACCTAGCCACATTAACTTAGAAAGAGTTTTAAGGGTACTTAAGGGCATACGATCATGATTTATCAAAAAAATTCTCTTGAATCCTTTGATGGTGGCTGCTGGTACCTAGACCTCAGAGTGACAAAATACGACCTGATGGATTATGTACCTAGATATATGCTCTAATAAATAAACCTAGCTACATTAACTTAGAAAGAGTTTTAAGGGTACTTAAGGGCATACGATCGTTTTCCATACAAAAATTTTCTCTTGAATCGTTTGATGGTAACTGCTAGTACCTAGACCTCAGAGTAAATAAATACGACCTAAAGGGTTATGTACCTAGATAAATGCTCTAATGAATAAAACTAGCCACAATAACTTAGAAAGAGTTTTAAGGGTAGTGAAGAGCATATGATCATGTTTCCAACAAAAATTTTCTCTTGAATCGTTTGACGGTGGCTGCCGGTATCTAGACCCCAAGGTGACAAAATACGACCTGATGGATTATGTACCTAGATAAATGCTCTAATAAATAAAACTAGCCACAATAACTTACAAAGAGTTTT